>CM074742.1:6793172-7138172 GCA_037367245.1 Phrynocephalus guinanensis | reverse complement strand
CACAAAGAAAAAGAAGAAAGAAAAGGCAAGATTGGAAATTTTAGAATAGGTAACCCAATTCCATGGAGTTAGCCAGAGAGTGAGTTAGTGATTTTGTGGTTTGACCTTCATATGGTACATCAATCATGGCAAAGTTCTTTCCCCCTCTGTCCAAGGAAAACCACTACTTCCCACGCAATATGTCATTATCATCACAATAGGATCTGTTTGGTAATAGCATTTGGAATAGATCTTTGACTTTAAAGCACTGCTTGAAATCAAAGTTTCCTTCCTGTTGCAACTTAACTTTAAAACAGATTTGCGTGCCTTTGGCACATACAGTATTCTCACCTTGTCATTCTTTGTATTAGTATTTCTGGTTGCTTTGCCTTGGAATCCAAGGATGGTAATTGTGTGCTGTTTTCTGCTTTGCCTAACATTTACTAATTTACTAATTCTCCAATAATTTACCAAAATTATTCATCCAATGTTTTTACTTTTTAGAGAAAAGGGGGAATTTTTTTTTCAAATGGCATGAATGGGTTAAAATGTTTTATTCAAGCTTGTTACTTAGAACCATGCCATAAATTTGCCTGCATGTTCAGTCCAGACATCAAACACAAACTAAATCAAGTTGACTGAAATATCCTATGGCAGATATCAAGAGCATGTAGGGATGGGCAGGAAATAAAAAACAAAATGCTGTTTTGTCATTTTGTTATGTAACAAAACAAAACAAAACAAAGCAGCAGCATTTTATTATGGACAAAATGTAACAGTCGTTTTTGCATTGAAACAAACAGTTTTGTTCCATCGTTTTCTGAGGGTTCCTGCTGAGCTGTCAATGGCTGGACCCCTTTAAACCTGGCCCAGTCAGTGCAAGGGGACTCTCTGGTGCTGCCTGGGCCAGGTTTAAAGGTCTCCAGATCAACAGAACCACCCTCCCCAGCATTTTCTGGGGGCTCCTGCTGAGCCGTCAATGGCTTGAGCCCTTTAAACCTGGCCCAGTCAGCACCAGGGGAACCCCAGTGCCAACTGGGTCAGGTTTAAAGGGCTCCAGATGATAACCGCTTAGCAGGAGCCCTTTAAAAATGGCTCCCAGAATTTCGGGCACCAAATCTGGTGCCTGTAGGACCCAGGGAGCCATTTTGTTTCATTTCATTTCATTTTATAAGAATGGTTTTTTTTTTTAAAAAAAATTAAGAAATGAAACAAAACGGGGGTGAACACAAAACAAAATGGAAAAAAATACTTTTCCATTTCATGCCCATCCCTAATAGCATGTGGCCTCTGGGCTGCATGGAGCCCTCAGGCCATTTTTGCATCATCCTAACTTTGTCATTGTTGCATTTACCCTTTTCATGACTAAAGTTATACAGGAGGGTGTAAAGGGTTAACACTTATGACCGAATAAGGAGTTTGGAGGCAGAGCCCAAGTGCTTTAAAAGGCTCAGCCTGAGGTTTGTGGGAGATATAGAGTAACTTTCAATTAAATGTGCACAAGGAAAACTTGTTGTAGCTGAAACAACCTATTGCATTTAATAAATTTTATTTGATTTTATTCATGTTACAACTTGACTGGGTCTCAGTTATTTAAGCTGGGATACCCTGAATGGTGGCAGCAAAAATAAAAGAAGGCATGTACAGGCCAATGGTCCGTGAAACACCTGGGTGTTCTGTATGGAAAATGCTGCAGTCATCCCTTCAAAAGACAGCAAGGGAGGCCATTTTGCCATGTTTTGAGCCCCCTTCTGGGTCCCTGAAACACCTAGTTTCCCTCTCTTTTAAAATCCTTTAAAAGACATTGGGACTATAGCATGGTGGAAGCAGGCTTTCTGGAGTTAAGGAAAAATGTTTTTGCTCAGCTAAAACCATTATTCTGTATATAAAAACCCTACTGTAGCAATTTTAAAGTATATATTTTTGTCAAGTCATGTCCAACTTAATAGGGTTTTCAAGGCATGAAAAATATTTAAGGCGTGTGCTCACTAGTGCTCCTGGCTCCCCCACCTAGTGATTTTCCATGGCAGAGCAGGGATTTGAACCCAGGTTTCCTGACTCCCGGTCTGACACCCTATTCATCATTACAACAGAAACAATCACTTAATTAAAAACCTTAAATATGGAAGTTACCTTCTAATTGCACAAGGGCTTGGCCACAAAGTCATTTAGCAAGTCATCTCCTGAGGCCAAGATATATGCAACAGGAGGATTAGGAGGTGAAGTATAATATAACATCCCCTCACATAAGCATTCTTCAAAGTTGCCATGGTTTCACCACCAACATGCAACTGGAATAGTCTGATGGCCAGTAATGCCCCCTTCAAAGCAAGCTATTTTGTAATCTGAGTGGCTGTGAAAGAATGCAGCACAGCCACAATGCTATATTATTTATTTATTTATTTATTTTATTTATTTATTTATTTATTTATTTAGAGTATTTTTACCCCACCTTTCTCCTTGGGAAAGGACCCAAGGTGGCCTACAGAAAGCAGAGACTATATACAGTCCATTATAATGCTGAAAAGAATCACTGTGTGAATTCCTTCCTTGTGAAGGGCCCAGGCAGATTTCAAGCTGGAGACTATTCCAGAGATGGGGAGTGATTGTGGAAAAGGACCATCTTATTCAAGGAGCTTCTTCATTCTGAGAAAATTTGGTGGGAAGCTTCCAAGTTATAGTTCGACTTGGTTTCACCACAACTGCCATCCAGCCCGAAGAGGCACATTAGATTGACAATGGCCTGGGGTGTATGTAAGTCACACCTATGCAACCTTTCCAAACACCCATTAAGTGTGGGTTGTTAACAGTGGCCTTCCTGGTGGAGATGTGCAGTGGTTCTGACTAGAGATGGGCATGAATCAAAAAAATGACATTTCATTTTTTTGATTTTCGTTGCAGGTCCCATTTCGGTTCATTTTTGTTTTTCGCGAATTTTTTGAAAAAAAATTGTTTTGTTTTTTTGTTTTTTCATTTTTCATTTTTACCTGCTTTTTGAGCTATTTAAAGCATTTCCGTGCGCGGGCGTCCCCCAATGCCCCAGACCAGAGGGAAAACACTAAAAAAATGATGCTGGCAGAGACACAGTATAGACTAGGTATGCAGGGAGGCTGCAAAGGCAGCGGTGGGCGTTGCCCAGGGCGTAAGGCAGCCGCGGAGTGACTGCACTGCGGAGCAGGGGAGAGTACTAAACGAGAGGTACACACGCACACAGGGAGGCTGCAAGAGAAATCTCTTCTTTCTCTCCCCTAAGAGCCAGGCTGCAGCCAGAAGGAACACAGAGACACACACCTGCCTGGCTGGCTTAAAGTAATGAGTTGCAGAGACAGCAACCCCACCCTAACTCCCACTGCAGACTGCAAGGAGGATGGGGGCTGCCAGAGCTTTTTATGCCCTCTGTGGCTGCCACACCTACCCAGTCTGCAACCTGGGCATGCTATTGGTTGAAACTGTCCAAGAATTTACATGATCCCATCACATGGCTTGCATCCATCTTGTGGCTGGAATCCATTTTGTGTCACCCTTAAAGGGAAAAGAAAAAATACATCGTGATGGGAGAAAGACAAAAACAAACGTTTTAAGGACCCCAACCCCCGGTAGGTAATAATTTCAAATAATTAGCACTGCATTTTTGCGGATGTCCGGGGCGTTTTAATACCCAAGAAATCAATATTAGGCATCTGGGAGCCATTTTGGGTCGATGTCTCCTAACTCCCCTTAAAGGAAAAAAATACAGCGATCTGAGAAAAGACATGCATGTTTTAAGCACCCCAACCCCCTTGGTAGGTATTTTCAGGCAGAATAAATAATTATCGCTGGGTTTTTACGGATATTCAGGACGTTTTTTAACATTTAAAAACAGTTCATTTTATTGCACATCGCCATTAACAAAAATGAAACGTAACAAACCTAATTTTCGTGGTTCTGTTCGGTTCGTTCTAATTTCATCATAATTTTCATTATTCATTTTGTTACGTAACGAAATGAATAAAAAATAACAGAACAAATTTTTTGTGTGTGTGCCCATCTCTAGTTCTGACTCATCTGGGAATGGATGTAAGAGCAGCATGATACTGTAAGTAGCAGACAGATTGTGCCGAAGTCCCCCAACCCTGTTGAGATACGGATTTTCAGTGCTCACATGAATGGCTTCCCAGATACCTCTCTCAAACCACCTATCTTCTCTGTCTAATATGTGTACATCTTCATCTTTGAATGAGTGCCCTTTGTCCTTCAAGTGGAGGTGTACTGCTGATTCTGGTCCTGAGCTGTTGCCTCTCCTGTGCTGGGCTATCCTCCTGTTTACTGGCTGTTTAGTTGATCCAGTGTAGAGCTCTGTGCACTCCTTTTTGCATTGGACTGTATATACTATATCACTCCTCTTGTGTTTAGATGTCAGGTCTTCTGGGTCGACAAGGCTCTGCCTTAGAATGTTTGTGAGTTTGAAGTGAACTGGTATGTGGTGTTTGCCAAACACCATTTAAGCTTTTCAGACACTTCAGCATGTAAGGAATGACCAGCTTCTTCTATTAGCTCTGGTTCTCAGATTGATCCATTGTTCTCCTGGGATGGGACACTGCCTTGTTAAAGGCCCACTTTGGTTAGCAACACACCTCAAGTGCTGTCTTCGGATGCCTGTCTTCCTTTTCTTTGGCTTCTATGGCCGGTGGAAGAAAATGGAGACTGCTCCCGGTTTGTCACCGAGTTTTACACTGCAGGATGTATTAAGCTAAAATCATACATACAAATGCTTTCTGAAAACAGGTTACATTTATAAAAAAAGAATGGTCTTTGTTAATGTCTTCCTTCCCTTGAAATAATGCATATCCAATGCAGATGGACATGAGAAAATGAATGATCGAATATGTTTTAAATTATTCTAAGAATTTCAATTGGCTTTGCGTTTGAATGTATCCTGTATAAATGATGAGAGGTTAAGTCATATCCTGGGGCTGAATCCTCTGTTAAGGAACGGAAAATCTGATCTATTTCATGCAGTAGAATAAAATGGATTTATTCTTACTAATATTTTACTAAAAGTAGCAAGATCAAATGCTTATTATTATGAACAAATATCAGTGGATCTATCTAGCCCTATGACTATGCATCATGACTAGAGATGGGGATGAATAAAAAACTAATTATGATATTCATCAGAAATTGCTGATTTGTCTACTATTCATCTCTTGGCTTTCGTCAAGTATGGAGACCCTGACAAATACAAAGTGAGGAACATTAACAGTTGTTTTGAAGACAGCTCTGGGGCTCATCAGTTCACGGTGGGGAAGTTCATGGTTCATGGTCTGGAAGTTGAGTCATGGCAACTGGATTTCTTTTCTTGAGAGATTGAAATGTTTTGCTACTCATCCAAGCAGCTTCGTCAGTACCATGGTTCATGGTATGTTGATGAACCACAAATAGAGACAAACTGCCAATTTGGCTGTTCGTCCCCATCTCTAATAATGACACTGTTTATATTTATTAGGCATGTCACCCAATCTTTCTTGGAACCCCCACAACTAACTTTATCTTGTGTTCCAATGACTTTCATCTTCTTTTGATATGTTGAAAGTGGGATTGTTTCAGTTCACTCATTTTAGGTTTTAGCGGCTAGATTTGGAACCCACTTATCTATCATGCTGGTGGTTCATGGTACCCATTTTCTTTCAAAACCACATTTTAAATGAGTAAATTTTTAATCCATCGTCTTTCTTTTGTCCACTGTCCCATGTATGCAAAGTAATTAGCAACCCCAACACTATAGGGGTTTTTGTCTGGGTTTCCAGACAAACATCCTTATGCTTGAGAGACTTTTTTTTATTTATTTATTTATTTATTTATTTATTTGTTTGTTTGTTTGTTTGTTTGTTATTTGACTTTTATGCCGCCCATCTAGACCAAGGGCTACTCTGGGCGGTTTACAGCATGTGATAACAAACAAAGGAATACATTTTAAAAACCAAAATACAAGGTACATAGTAAAATAAAATATACATAAATCAACAACAAAAAACTAAAATGAAGCTAAAATGAAGCTAAAAATGGCAAGAGATTTGGTAAAATGGGGGAGGGGGAGAGATGAGAAGAAAAATGGTTTTAAAAAAATAAAATAAAATAAATAAAAAATTAGTGCTTTGCTAAATGTTTGAAGAATCAGGGAATGCCATTCTATAGAACCAGGTCTTCAATAGTTTTTTAAAAGTTTGAAGCGAGGTGCCAGCCGCATTTCAGGGGGTAGATGGTTCCATAACTTGGGAGCAACCACCGAGACGGCCCGACTCCTTGTTACAACTTTCCGGGCCTCCCTCGGGTTTGGGACTCCCAGGTGTCCTGGCTGGCTGGCACAGGTGATCCTGGCAATTCTTCTTGGGAGGAGCCGCTCTGTCAGAGTCTTCTTTTGTTTCTTTATAGCTGTCCTTCAGAGTTTTTTTCTCATATATTGGGCAAAGAGTTTATTCAGATGGATGATCAAACTAAGGTGAAGAAAATCTTTAACAAAAACTCAGTGAGTCATTTTCATGCTTTGCTTCTGCCCCCTAGGCCAGTGGTGGCAAACCTCCGGCACTCCAGATGTTTTGGACCGCAACTCCCAGAATTCCAAGCCTGTACTGCCAATGACAAAGGACTGTGGGAGTTGTGGTCCAAAACATCTGGAGTGCCGAAGGTTCACCACCATTGCCCTAGGCCAAATTCTTCTACAATTTTTGGATTCAGGGTTTTTTCCATTATACTTTCCAGTTTTTGCATTTTAGTCACCTATCAGCAGGACCAGTTTGGGTACCGGTATATGATCAATATTTTTCCTGAACACTTTCCTAAAATTCTCCTTTAGCATTTCTAATTGGAGCAGAGACTTGAGCAAAGGTAATGTTGGTTTCCATGATGATTGATCAACATCACTGTATTTCTTTGGACTTTGCATTATGGGTCCTAACCACATGGCTCACTATAAGAGTCACACAATTTCTTCAAAACTTATCGTTTCCAGAGCAAAATATTTTGTAATTATTTGATTTAAAATGTTTCATTCCAGTGCATGAAGGCTCTTTTTAGACATTCCAAGAAAGATAGTACTGAGAAGAAACATTAAGAAATACTAAATAATACTAATAAGACTATAACATAAGGTCTTGTGCCTATGTTTCTGAATTGCATACTTTTTGTAAATGTCTGTTGTTCTCTTTACATTCTGACCTTCTGTAAATCCAATGGAGTTACTCTATTAGTATTCAGCCCATTGCACTGGTAGAAAGGCATTTCTAAGATTAAAGCAAGTGAAGGATCTGTTCCAGTTCTCCACTGCAGAAGTACTTGCACAAGGTGAACCAGGTTTGTATGCTATCTTCTATGTTACTCTGTATGCAGTCATTAAATCGAGCCTCACACTAACTCATTTTGTTTCAGATTGATTTTTTTTTGCTCATGTCACATAGAATCTAGGCCTCGGCAGTCAACAGTACAAACTTTTATTTTGTTAATATTGGCACAGCCTGGAGAAAGTTAATGAAGGAGTTCAATGATGTGTTCTTGTTCCAATCATACCTCCATTCATAACTGCATTTTATCTTGATCTGATAAATTGCACTAGCTGATTGATTGAAGTCTGTATTGTATATCTCATACCAAAAGAGCTGGAAGGCACAAATCCACATGTTATTAAGGCAAAAGATTAGTCAATCACAGACAGTAAGGCAACGGTTAATTCCCATCCTCGGGCTAAGAAGGAAAATGCAATTCATTTTTTTTCATTTGTGAAATGTGTATGCACATATAAGAAAATGCTGAATTGAAAGCCACATTTTATGTAGAATATGTTGATGTACTGTGGGACAATCCAGGGATTCTGATGCACACTCCAATGAAGATGAATGTCTGGTGTTCCATAAATGAAACAGGGCATGTTCCACAACTAAATGAGGGAGTTCCATTTACATATAGGTCTCTGGGCACAGCCAGGATCTAATGAATGTTGAATGAACGTATTTGTTCCAGTAGCGAATGCTGGGGTTAGACCCATGCCAAAATTAATCTCATTTTGAAAAAGTTAACAACCTATTTCTGCTAGCAACATACAACCTCCTACTTTGCATAAAGTAATTCACATTGCTATTGTACGCTCACTTACCTCGTAGGTAGTCCCACTGAATACAATGATTTACTCCTTCAGAATCAATGATTGGTTAAGTCAGAAGCCTCTCTCATGTGTTAGAAGGAAGAATAGTGCACAAATCAGCAGGGAAGCAAATTAGCTGCCACATTTTTCCAATTCAGTATTGTGATTCACCAAGAACTAAAGTGTGTTGTTATGGTTTTTGCTGTATGTTTTTTAAAAGTAGCACTTTTTAAAATTGCAAGCATTTTTTGTTTCCTGCTGCAAATAGCAGTGGTCAGTCAGAACATGTACAATTTGGGTTACCCACTGAGAAGGGAATGATAGAGATAAATTATTCTTACTTTTGGTGTTGAAGACAGTGCTTGAAAACAATCCTCACCAACTCAGCTTGATTTTGTAGCTGTGCCCTTTTGTTCTTCTAAGTACCTCTAGATTTTAAAATGTTGGAAATTACCCTATAGAGTGAGAATCACCAGCTGGTATTCAATGGATGTTGACTATGGCGGTTACTTCACGTCCTTCCTCATTCCGAGATTATGTTCATTTCATGATAACATTGTTTGCGGTCACATGGCCTTGTCCCGGTTCTGTCCCTGTTTCCATTTACCCACGGGTGTGATTGATGGTATCGTGATGACTGTTACTTCACGTCCTTGTTTCGTGACATCTGTACTCCCCTGCCTTTGTTCCCCCATTTTTTGGTCCGACCTTCCATTTTTCAATATTTTGATTCTACGTAACTTTGACTTTCATGCATTACGCAGCAAAGTTTGAGGTTTTATGCCGTCTTATCTCTCTGCACTGCATTGCTAATGCCATAGGGAATGTAATGGCAAATTGTACTTCGCACTCCTGCCACTAGATGGAGAATGCACACATTGCGTGATGAGCCTTATTTCACAGGCACTTGTCTCAAAACAGGAACTGAGACAAGAGAATTCCTGAGGTCAGGGAGAGGTATGGGTCATCATGCTTAAATTCCATTTCAGGGGGCGTGGTCAGAACGAGATTCCACCATCACGCAATGGACGTGAAGTAACATTTTCTTGTACTGGTCCCAAGCGGGACCACAAACTGCGATGAGAGGGATGTGAAGTAACCGTCTATGTTCAGTTATATATCAAATCTTATTCAATATATCAAACCATTGCAGAATTATTAGATCTGCCTTAGATAACAAAATAATAGTGGTTATAGATGGAGCATCATAATCTGAAAATGAGAGATATGAAGGATAAACAGGATGGGTCACTGATGCAACTGAAAGCTCAACCATTCCCTTTTCAAGAATATCATTCTCCAAGTAGAATTGAGGGCAGAGAGCTGATCTTTGACAGCTATTTTATTAAGATTAGAAACGTACGACTGCATATTGTGTTCATTTTCCTTATTTATATGCTGTATATTGTAGTATTTATGATTACATTTTGTAAGCCACCCAGAGTGGTTTCCAGGCTAGATGGTGTGGTGTATAAATCAAATAAATCAAATAAATAAATAAATAAATAAATAAATAAATAAATAAATAAATAAATAAATAAATAAATAAATAAATTTCACACCAGAGGGATATGCATGTACCAGCTGAGAATCCTACATTGAAAACACCACTAAGAAGACCCTGTCTTAAATTTATATGGTGGGCATACCAAAACTATTTATGTAGCTCTTAATTCACAGGTAGCTCAGTGAAGGTGGTCCTTCAGATTTCAATCTTCCCAAATGCTGACCTACAGAATATAATATTTTAGTCATGTCATTTGCTTGATATTTAGGTTTGAGTCGAGTTATGACTCTCACAGAGGTAAAAGAGGAGTAAGGAATTTACATAATGTTCAAGCAACAGATTACCTGAGGAACCAAATATAGTTCCCAGAGATGTTTTTTCTAACATGTGCCAAAGGCTGAGTCCAAGGGCTTTACTTTATTGCACATGGCAGCTTTTCTGCATCCTTGGTGTGCAGCTGCCATCTAGGGAGAGTGAGCAAAGTTCAAACCGCAAACAATAACAAACTAAAGTCATGAAAGCAATGAATGCTTTCAGTACATATATTTTTAATTTTCAAAAGAGGGTTGCACTCATAGCTGCCTTTGTTATTTTGAGTCAATAGCAAATGTTGGAGTTCAACGGTGCTGTAAGGAAAACCTTCTAGAACTGGTACCCAAAATAATTCATTGTTTTAAATAATGGAAACACTTATGCTTGCATTGTTTTCCATTTTGTGAATTTATCGCAGTGACATTCCAAATTCTTTTAACAACGAAATTCTGAATCATCAGCAGAGAACTAATTTAATTAACGGTAAAACTATTACAGATGCATATATTCAGACAGGGAAAAAGTGCCCATAACATTTTGCCAGGCCAGGAGAAAATCCCCCAAGTGCAATAAAGCCCTTGGACTCATAGACTTTGGCACATCTCAGAAAAAATATATCTCTGGGAACTATATTTGTTTGCCCAGGTCATCTGTTGCTTGAACATTATGTAAATTCCTTACTCCTCTTTTACCTCTGTGAGAGTCATAACTCATGAGGGATTATACTGCAGTATCAATGAACAACATGTATATATTTATTTATATATTTATACTTATTAACTGCCTGACTTTCCTGCAGGAACTCTGGGCAGTGTACAACAAATTACAACATAAACAATCTATCTGAAAAACAAACCAGCAATAAGAGTCCAATAAAACAAAATCAAAGGATACATAAAAATAGACAACTGCATCCATACCACAAACACATAGTCTGGCAAGAAAAGGCTGGGTCAAACAATACAAAACCAACATACAACATATCATGGTGCACTCAGCAATAGAGATGGGCACGACTTAGCGGTATTCCCGTTTCCGTTTCCATTACTCGTATCCGTTACTCTACGGAAACGGTAACGGGAATTACTCCGCCAGAATTCGAGCTCGAACCGACGAACGAACAATTTGGTCTGATTTGTCGTGCTCGTTACTTGCATCGCGCAATGCCAAGCGGCACAGAAAAAAAGTTTTTAAAAGTAAAAAAAAACCCGATTTCCGGCCCTAAAAGTAGGCGAAAACTGTCTGAGGGCACCTACCAGGCCAGAAGGGTGTTTTATTTGGGGGGGGGGTTTCCCCGCCCCCCTCTCCTTGGCTATTGCTACTGCTGCGCTGCTGGTACCAGGCTGGGAGGGCGCATCCATTTGCCATGCGGTGGGGGGGGATCCAAAATGGCGACCGCAATTTTTTTTTTGAAATCGTTGCCCAAAACCCCACCAAAGCACCACAGAAACATGCAAAAATTAGCTATTTTAAATGCTTGAATTTTTACAGTAGCAGCAGTGGGTTTTTCTTGCAAAAAAAAGTCTCTGTTGATTTTATTTTATTTTATTTTATTTTATTACACCTGCACATTCGCAATGATGGGCTCGCCCATGGGAGTGGACCATGCAAATTTTCCACCAATCGCATGGCCACTTGGCCAGGTTGACCACAGAGACTTCTGGGATGTGCCAATCGGGCATAAACAGCCCACTAATCGTAGCCCAAACCCGAACCCTAAGCCTAAGCCTAACTCATACGCCAGTACACTGTCCTTCTAAGTAGGTCAGAGAGGCACCCAGAGGTGCACCCCAATACTCACCCTAACCTCACCCGTAACTAGCCTAACCCTAGCCCTTGCGCTAACCCGTCTTAACCCTAAGCCAGATCTACTTGCATTGCACTACATGCAAGTACGTGAGACACAGCGGGTGCAAAGAGTCTGCCAGTCCGTCACTTGTGGCTCTGGCTGACTCCTGCAGCTCCCTCCAGGAGCCCGCTACCCCCCCAAACCAGTACTAACGAAAACGAAAAAACGAAAAAACGAACCGACTAATTTTTGCGAAATTTCGCGAAAAACGGAAACGAGCCGAAAGGGACTGCCTCCGACACACGACAACTCGAAAACGTCATTTTCCCTAGTCGTGCCCATCTCTACTCAGCAATCACAGAAGCTTTCCCAGTGCTCTCCTAAAGGCCGGCAGAGACTCCGCAAGCCTGATCTCCATTGGAAGGATCCACCCTGGCTCATCCGGCTGATGAAGCCTTGCGAGAGTAGCAACCGCCCAAACATCACAGCAAGTGTGAGCATGGTGGGGCTATGGTCCTGCTTTATAATAGGGCCTCGTGGACCACGAGGCCTCTTTTTTCTTCAGTCAACAACAAGGGAAGGATAGTCTGCATCGGAGCCTCAGTAGCAGGACAAGGAGCACCCAGCAGGAGGACAAGTGGAGCAGCGAGGAGCAGCTGGGCAAGCAGGGCGCATTGGTGCCCCGCCAGTTTTACCTCATCTTCAGGGGCGGCAGGAGGTAGACGGCGGGTTTGGGGGGTGGCAAGTGGCCAATAGTGCTTTGTGGGGCAGCAAACTAATCTTTCTTTTTTTTTTTTTTTTTTTGCAGCTTTTAGGGTCAGTGAACTAGTCACAGTCAGTAAGAATGACAGGTCAACTACTGCCCTTCAAATGACGGATGGGATGTTTGAGCAACAGGGAGTGGTCTTGTGCATTCGGAGGTCAAAGATGGGTCATACCAGCAAGGGGGCATGGGTACCTTGGGACCGTATGGATCTTGATAGTGGGCCACAGGTTCATGTACTGGGTGGCGATGCATGTGGAGTGGTCCCACTGGGGGAAGGATCTCAGCTTGAGCGACTACATCACCATTGTCTGGCAAGGGAAAAGGGGCATGTGGTGGTCAGGTGTCCTACGAGCCATGCGGCACATAGCCCAGGGTGGGCTGCCAGACATTCTACTCATCCACACAGGTGGTAACGATCTCAAGAAGCTGTCGAGTAAGATGCTCACTAAGTGCATTGCAGACAACCTGGGTGTCTGACAGGAATGGTTCCCGAACACCCATTTGATCTGGTCCACCATGATCCCAAAGAGGGGTGCGGGGTGCGACCCTCCCAGTTGACCCACAGAGGTGTCAACTGGGAGGGTTCCCAGGGTGGTGGCTCAATTATTGGGCACCAGAACATCAACACTAGCAAGCCTGACCTATATCGGAGATATGGGGTGCATTTATCCAGCTTGGGCCTTGACCCGTTTTTAGCCAACGTGTGGGAAGGGCTGTGGGAGGGATTTGGCAGCCAGTAGGGGAGGCATGGATGCAGCTGGGCCAGCCCATGGCCATTGAGGTTGGGGGTGGAGAACAAAAGCATCTGGGGATTTTTAAGCGATACCCCTCCAACCTTCCAGACACAGATCCAGATATCTCAGTGGCGTGGATAGGAGCCCTTAAAACCCTTGCCTGGTCAGGAACAGGCACATGATGGTGCCCTGACCAACGGTGGTGGTTGAAGGTATGGCACCGGCTGGCTGAGGGGGTGCCACTGGGCGATGGTGCCCTCTTGGGGCTCAGGAACTCACCCCATTGGATGCTGTGGATGAGGTCTGACATGACCTCAGGGCCAATGGTTCCCTGTCTTTCTGATTGCAGATTGAATATGTAAATAAAGTGTGGCCCAATTTTTAAATCCAAACAGTGTCTTTTTAAATCCAAACAGGGTAAGGCAGAGTGTTCCAAAGTGCTGGGGCAGCCTCTGAGAAGGCCCATTTCCGGGTAACAACCTTTTGGACCTCCCTCGGAGTGGCCACTCGGAGCGACAGGGAGAGCAATGTTCTGGTCAGACAGGATGAAGCCGACCTCTGGGAGATCTGCTCCACCAGATAGACAGGTCCCAAGCCATGGATAATAATAATAATAATAAGGTTGCCAAAAAGTGGGGAAGGGAAGAAAAGTGCAGTCATCCTCCTTAGTTTCTGTGCTGGCTATAATAGAAAAACATCACATCAATGATAATTTTATGATGGCTAAAGCCGCCAATGGATATTGCCCCCCTTTAGTCAAGAGTACTGAGATGACATGAATGAAATGCTTCTCAATTTCCACTAAGTTGTTACATGTACCATACAGTTTCCACAGATCCTCATTATAGTTCAGTAATATCCATTTTTCCATCTCCTGGGTCTTCTTGACTTTGTTTAGTGGGGCAAAAACCCATACACAAAGGAAACCCCAAGGGCAGAGTGTGTTCCAAATGGGTATTTTGTGAAGCTCCACTCCATGAGTAACAAGCAGAGTCAATTCATTATAATTTGGAGGAGCAGTAAGGGAAAGCTTGCTGGGTATAGTTGCAAGTTGAAATGAACTAATGAGGGTATAATACCTCTGTGAGACATAAATTTAATTACATTTTTCCACTCTTTTCTAGCCCAGTGCTAGGTAATAGAATATTTGGCTCCAGTAAGAATTCTCATTGTTTCCTTTCCCACTGCACCAAACATGCCAGTTTTTTCCACCCACTCCCCTTTCATCTACAGCAGAAAGCATAGAGGTGGGGACTGCTATTCTCCACAGTAAGGCAATGGCGTGTGGGCCTAGCAGATAGTAGTCAATGTATCCTAGGTCTTGGGGACTCCTTTCTTTATAGACATTTTTCTCAATGTAAAGCCAGGATGAGATATGTGTAATCCAGCTATTGCTGGGTTGCTATTCCCATTATCCTTCATCATTGACTGTGCTGTTTAGTCTATAGGGACTTGCAGTTCAATAATTAGAGAACCAAGTATAGTATAGAAGGGACTGATAGTATAGAAGGGCCTAGTATAGAAGGGATTGATTCTTGTTATAGCAGCAGGTTACATATGAGAATCAAAAAACTATGACTCTGTCTGCAATTCCCTTGTTGTCTTCAGTATATCACATCCTTCAGCTCATTCTTATGGACCACTTCCCCTAGGGGATGTCAGATGGAAGATTCAGGCTTACAACCTTTGCATAACTGTTGCATTCCACACATGAAAGCCACTTAGCATTTGTATGTTCTAATGTTGTATTTGCATCAAGGCAGTTGTAATGTTTACAATACTTTTAGAAAACCTTATTTACTGGTGAGTGATACATAGAGAAGAAGAATACAGAAATCCCATGTGGGCCACATGGTTGGCAGTAATATATATATAAAGGAGTGCCGACCTGGCCCCAGGGGTGGCCGGGTTGGTGCCCTAAAGTAAAGGAAAAATATAAAAAATAAAACCAGCACCAGACTGGCCCCAGGGGCCATGCAGTTGGCATTTTAAAAACAACAACCAGGCACTGGCCCCAAACCAGTGCCTCAAAAAGCCCCTGCCACAGGGGTCAGAATTGCCCCACCACCGCTGCCGCCACTGCCCAGTACGGATGATGTTTTGCTGATTGATGATGAGGATGATGGGGATGAGGATGCTGCTAGTCCAGTTTGTGCAGTTGTTGTCAACGTATGTTTTTATTATTATTTTTGAATGTTTTTACCCACCCGTGCACTGTCAAATGAATTAAATCGCGCAAAGCAGGGGAAAAACAAACAACGAACAAAACAAACCAATGAAACGAATATTTGGGAAAAAATCATTTAAAAACAAAATGAAATGAACCAAACCCTAAAATGAACCAAACCAAAATGAATTGCCATTTTTTTTTGTTCCTCCCCATCTGTATTCAACAATAGCCAAAATTGTGTTGAGCAGCATAGTAAATTACACTAGTTTAGGCTCAATGAATTAATTGATTCATATGGTCCTATTGTAACTATGACTTTAGCAGTTAGTGTAGACTAGTGATGGGTGTTTCGTTTTGGAAAAGGGCTGGTTCTGAAACAAAACACCAGGACATCGCCTCTGGAATGGAATCAACCACTGACTTATGTTCCTATGAGTCATATGTGGTGAAGCTCCAATCAGGAAGCAGCCTGCGACACGTCATCTTTCTTTCTCCCTGGCGCTGGCCAATCAGACAGGGAAGTGGGATGATGCATGTCCTTGCAAGCTCCTGATTGGCCAATGCCAGGGAGAAGGAAAGATGTCGCATCAGAGGCTGCTCCCTGATTGTAGTTTCACCCCGTGTGACCCAAAAGAAGGTAAGTCAGTTGTTGATTTCATTCTGGAGGCTGTGCTCCAGTTCTGAACACTTTCTGAAATGAAATGCCCACCTCTAATATAGACCCATTTGAATCATGGAAAAAAGTTTCCATAAAAATTGGAAACCAT
Source organism: Phrynocephalus guinanensis (assembly GCA_037367245.1). NCBI lineage: Eukaryota > Metazoa > Chordata > Lepidosauria > Squamata > Agamidae > Phrynocephalus > Phrynocephalus guinanensis. The sequence goes on along the minus strand of CM074742.1, from coordinate 7,122,035 downwards.
GTATTAGTGTACAGTGTGAGAGGGTATTGATTCTTAAATAATTATGACACAATAACACCTGTTTGGGGCATGATATGTTATATATTTGTGTTTAAAACCTAGAACATGATCATTTGGGATTTGGTTCATTCTTTCAGTCATTGGTGTCTCTGTATGAGATTTCCCCCATGTCTGGAGACCCAGAAAAGCATAGCAATTTCTGACCTCTGAGTCCTTGCAAATAGTCACCCTATTATGCCCTTTAGAGAGGACGTGGGGCAATCTTTCCATATTTTGATTTCAATACAGGAATGTAATTCTAAAACCCTTAGGCACCCTAATCCCCAGCACTTGGCAACACTCCCAAATTTGGGGATAGGAATCATTTTGGGGCATGCTGAAGAGTACAAAGAGGCTATTTCATTAAATGATTTCTCATAATTTTTGTTTTAAAAAAATTAAAAGCTGGGAATTATGGTAACAAATCAATCCAAGTGCCAGGGATGGATATGTGTAGCTCCAAGATCGCTAGAGATCGCTAGAGATCATATTCTTGATTTAAAGCAAAAATTTGTATGAACCAAACCAAAATGAACTGGTTTGGCTTACCTGGACCGCTGCCACCACCACCACCACCACCACTACTGCCACCGGGGAACTATTTTTTAAAAAAAATAAAAATAAAAATAATTTAAAAATAAATTAAAAAGCTGACCTGGCCCCTGGGGCCACGTGGTCAGTGCTGTAATATTTAAATAAATAAATAAATAAATAAATAAATAAATAAATAAATAAATAAATAAATAATAATAATAATAATAATAATAATAATAATAATAATAATAATAATAATAATAATAATAATAATAATAATAATAATAATAATAATAAAAGCTATGACTTGGCCCCTGGGGCACATGGTCGGCGCTGTAAAATTTAAAAAATAATAAACATCCACAATCTCTAGAGTATTATATAGTGGTGTTAAAGTACCCTATGTTATTATTTCAGGGATCTTCTTCTCGTGCAATGTCCTTGTAGAATGTTGGTGATCAGCAGGCTAAACTGGTTTCTATCTAAGAATATTCTAAACATAGCAGCTGTGGACCATTGGCTGAAGTTCTTAAACCAGAATTTTCTTCTATGCCCTGGGACATGCTTCCCATCTATTTTTCCTTGAAGGATAACTTGCAGCAGATCGTATTGCACATTATGTGTCTGAAAAATTGCTATTTTCTTCTCTTTACAGTATTGAGGATTTCTAACTTTTTTATTCATATGCTGTAATACAACCACATTAGTGACTCTGGCTGTCCAGTGTATCTTCAGAATTTGTCTATACATCCACATTTCAAATGCTTCCAGCTTCCTACATAATGTGTCTGTAAGGGTGCAAGTTTCAACACCATAGAGATGTAGACTGAATACATAGGATCAAAGTATTTGAGTATGAAGTCTGATAGATAAAATCCCAGTTTGTTAAGACTTTCCTCATTTTTCTGAAAGGAATTTCTAGCTTGTTCTATTCTACAACAAATTTCACATGAAGGATCCCAGTTATCTTTGTCAAAGCATCCCAAGTACAGTGATACCTCTACTTACAAGTGACTCTACTTACAGATGGGCAGAAAATATTTTTTTGTTTCATTATTCATTTTTCATTTTATTTCAGAATGAAACAAAAAACAAACTGATATTTACAGAAAAACAAAATGAAACGAACCGGAAATTTTTCATTTGTCCCATTTCATTTCTTCCTCCAATGCAATCAATTGGGGGGGGGGGGGGGAGAAACACGGGTCCTTTAAAATGTCTTTAGCCACCAAAGCAAGCGCTTGCCTCAGAGGCTAAAGACATTTTAAAGCACCCGCACTTCTCCCCAATGCACCCAATTGGGGGGAGAAGCACGAGTCCTTTAAAATGTCTTTAGCCACTGAGGCAAGTGCTTGGCTTGGTGGCTAAAGACATTTTAAAGAACCTGTGCTTCTCCCCCAATGTGAACAATTTGCGGGGGAAATGGCACAGGGGTTTAAAACATTTTTAGCCACTGAAGGAAGGCTGCAGCCATACCCATTTAGCAGAACACTTTTTGCTTCCATGCCTAAAAAATAAGTTTAAAAACCCTGCACAATTCCCCCAAACATGCACAATTGGAGGGGGAGTGTGGGGTTTTTTATTGTTCTATTTTTTAGCCACTGAAGCAAGCAGTGGCCACAGTCATTGCCACTTGCTTCAGTGGTTTAGAAAAAAGCTTAAAAACCACACACTACCCCCCCCCAAATGGGGACACTGGGGGGGGGGGAATGGCATGGAGTTTTTAAAACACAACACAGCCGTAAACAGAAAACTAAACTAAACAAAAAATGAAATGATTTTTTTCAAAAAAAATTATTTCCAATGAAATGAAACAAAAGACAACAAAACAAAAAACAAAATGAAACGCTATTTTAGTGTTCATCTCTACGTAGAAGTAATTTGATTTAAGAGTTGGAAACTGTTGTCATTTTAACTGCTGCCTTACAAATTTTATATGTGGTCTGCTCTACTTACCATTTTTTATATATTTTTTATTTTTTTAGATAAAGCTGCTCTACTTACGAGTTGTTCGATTTATGAGCATGCATTTGGAACAGATTAAACTCGTAAGTAGAGGTACCACTGTATTTATAAGATGATACTCTCTCAATTATATCATTGCCAATCTAGAGGAGGGTCTGTGAACCATTTTGTCTTCTTCACCTTAAGTTGCAATCCCATGGCACTGCTTTCTGCAGCATCAGAATCCAATAATCCTTGCCAATCTGTCAGACTTGTTGCAAGCAGGACAGTGTTGTCAGTGTATCTTGTGTAATTAACAAGAACTTGGTTCTTTCCTTCGAAAGCAACCTGGAAAATTATTTCTAAATAGATATTAAAAAGTAGAGGTGAAAGAATACAACCTTGACAAACACCTTTTGTAACTGACACCTCTTACATCTGACCATCTATCAGGACATCAGCACACTGATTCCAGTACAGTCTACTAATCATAAATACAGCATAGCTTTTGTGATTCTGAGTGGAATTTCTTCCCCTTTCCATTTGTACAAATAAGAGTGTTGTATTTTGAAATTCCAAAAGTGCTATAATGTCACAGGTGCTGAATTTATTATAAGGTAACAAGTATTGCTTAATGTAAGCTTTTCATGGAGCATTTTAGGAGATATGCATGAAAGTGGTTTTAATGAATCAATATTAATTCCCCTTCCACATATTTGTTTCAGGGTATGCAAGTCCTACAAGCTCACAGCTGAATATAAAAGTCAAAAAGGCCAAAGCCATGGACTTAATTAACTGGTACATTTTTTTAAAAAAAAAGATCTCTGATTAAAAGGAAACAACATGCTATTCTTTAAATCTTCTTTGTGTTGATTGAAAACAGAGCTAAGGATGAGTGTGCTGAATTCATCATAGGTTTATGGGCCTTGGGCCGGGGCCGACTTTCATTTGTTTCCGACAATTTGGACCCATTTGAGTTATTGCACTCTATATAACAACAAAAGCGGTTTGGCATAATGTATTCCTTTAATTTTGGTTGGTGTTCCTCTTGAAAGGAAAGGGGATTTGGAAACTGTTAGCAAAACAGATGCAACTAAAGCAAACTTTAAAGCAAATAAAATACTGAGCATCTTAACAAATTGGCTGTAAAGTTCAGAAAGAACAGTGCAATTATCAAGTAACCACTTCTGTTCCATTCAGACTTCTGGAAATACTTCCATTCCGTTCTGTGGGAGAAAGAACAATTAACCACAGCGAAAACAGACCTTGACAAGCAGATACTACAGCTGCCTCTGTCAGTGGCTGATCCCAGTCCAACAGTTTTGTCACGGTTGAGGCCAACATTGTTTCAGTTGGGACCCTTAAGAGACATGCAGTTGAACTACAGATTATTACTGTCTTGTTACTACTGTCTGTTTCAGGTCCAATTTCTGCTGTGAGAAGAATAAACAATTTTCCTTTCATTTTGCTATTAATTAAACTCCAATTATTGCCTTTGTTTCTTCTAGTTTCACAATTGTTATAAGATGTGTGTGTGTGTGTGTGTGTGTGTGTGTGTGTGTGTGTGGCTGCAGGGAGAGGGTATATTTTCAGGATAACATTTCCAGAGAAAGAAATCCTCCAAAATGTCTTGCATGAAGGTGGGTGGGGCCTGAGACATTCCCCCCCTCCCAATTGTTAAGTGTCTAGTCAAGTATCTGGTCAGCTTTATTTCTCACTGCTCACACATTAAGGGAAAGCACTAGTGTTCTCCATTCAGGCTTGCAACTGACATGGCAACAGTATATTTCATTCTTAATATTTGTTGATTGGTAGTTGTTCATTCACTACATTCTTGGTTTTCTGTTAACTCAGTGGATTTCTCAAGAACTGGGTCAGTACCAATTCCAAAACTAAGTTATCAAAATAAACAAACACACAAAAAGCACAAAAACAACTACTACTACTTTCTTTTTTTTGGACAAAAGAAAAACTCCTAAATCTTGGTTACTAAATTTTATGGTCTGGAAATTGCCGTGCTGCTTGAATGTTTCAGTCATTCACTAGAATGATTGCTTTTATTGTTATCTATTGAGCAATGTCAGCTGTTAGGCTATCGTCTTCCTTTTGAAATGCAATGTTCATCACTACAATATAATAAATGAATTAACTTGATTGGTTTTAATGTGAAACTGCAAGACAGGGTAATCAACGTTAAGCTTTCCCCCTCCAATTTTAATACACAATTACCAATTATACTTGATTTTACTCTACAGTGGTGCCTCAGTTTATGAGTACCTTGGTCAATGAGTATTTTGATAATTGAGAAAAAAAAATCTGAATTTTTTGCTTTGATTTACGAGTAATGTCTTTTAAAATGAGGACCAGTGGTGCTCGTTTTGCTGTAACTCCCTCCGCCGTGCCCATTGCCATCAGCCCCTCACTGCCGTCACCCTCGTGGTAATGGAGGAAGAGGAGGAGGTAAGCCGGCCCCTGAGGGAGGGAGGATGGAGCCAGGCTTCATCCTTATTGAGGCCGTGATGGCCTCCAGGCATTGCTGTGGCCCTAAGCTTAGCTATTGCTGGGGCCCTGAGCTCTAATGCTGCTGTGCCCACCAGGCATTGATGCGGCCCCAGGCTTCACCATCGCTACAACCGCAGCAGCCTTCGGGCTTTGTCCCAGCTCTCACTCCAGCTACGGAGGCCTCCTCCTCCAGCTGGGGCACCACAGGAGGCCTCCAGTCCTTCACCCACTGGCTGGCTTTTTGTAGGCGGCTACGAGTCATGTTCTGGGGCCGCGTCCAGTTCCTTGCCACAGTGACTGCCAGTCGGCCCTTCACCTTTCACAGGGGAGGGAGAGAAAGGTGAGCTGCTTGTGTTGCAATGGAGGCTCCCCCCCATGAACTGATGTCTGTGTGAGAGAGAGTAAACCACAACAGACTGGCTTTCATTCCACTGTTGATACAAAGTAGCAACTGCCTCCAATGTTAGATGTTTACAAACTTAAAAACAGTGCTATTGGGCTAATTCTGTTGGGGACTCTCTGCCCCTTTGTTTATGAGAATGGTCCAGATTCCAGACCCGTGTGGGGCAGGACTGAAGCATGGGTCTTCTCTGCGTAAGAACATTGGCAACCAAGGCATCGCCAAGGTCTCTAATTGTATTAATTTTCCCCAATACAAAAAGCAAAATAGCCATTTAAATAAATTCAACAGTGGTTCTCTTATAACTGAAATATACTTAACAGGTATACCATTAAAAGCAACTAATTAAAAGACATTCATCACAACAATCTGAACTGCAGCTGTAAAATAGTTTAATTTATCCTAATTCTATCAATGGTAAAAGCAACAGATGGCAAAGAAAGTCACCAAAAAAAGGTGTCAGCCCAATTTTTATTCACCAGATGCCTCTGGTGGCTTGAGATGCTTCCAGAATTTTAGTAAGGAGGTAGTGTCCTACTCCCTCCAGCTGCTCACTCCAGAGCGTGGAGACATGCTAGTAAAGCTTCTGTTGTTTCCCATCACTGACCTGGCAAAGACTGGGAAATATATTCTGATTGACATTTTGGAGATCCGCGGACCATCAAAGTCTTGCAACTGATAGACTCATGGTTCTGACTCAGTACACAGGCAGCTTCATAGTTGTCATCAGATATACTAATTATGGACTCATCCCCTGATTGCTTCCAGGCAAAGCTTTTATTTTGCAATTTCCTTGGTGCATCCATGGGATTTTATAGGAGCCCATTGTCCTCCTTGTGTGTTCTTCACTGCTTTTGTCTTTGCACATTTAAAAAAATCAAGAAAAGGACAGAATAGCATCACAATAACTTGTAACTGATAGCATTGGAAGTGATGTGTCTGGAATTACCCTCTGACCATAAGACTGAAACGGCATTGGCCACAGAAATGAGGAGAAACTTGCCGGCTTGGGGAATTCCAAAATCTGCAGCTGGACAAAAAGATCATTATTGGAGGGGCTACAAATTCCACTTTGGTTCAAAATTCCACTTATAAAAATATGTACCATGGTCATGGGGTTAAACTAGAAATGGTGAAGAACTTTAATCATAGTAAGGGACAGGAAAATGCATGTAATGAATTTAACTAAGGCAACTACCTGTAAAAAAATTACTTCGTTTGGGAAGCGAGTGAATAATGGAATTATATTTTAGATTTCTGCTGGAGACATAAAATAATTGTATTTTAAAAGCAACATGACCTACATGGCTGTCTTAGTGCAACATCTCAGGGCATGGTTACAGTTTATAATACTCCTGGATTTGTGTTTGGTTGCCCCCCGCCCGAAAATGATTTACAAATATCTGGTTACACACAACATACAGCTAAGGGGTTAGGTTTTTAGCCAGCAAACAGTCTTTAAAAAAAGGAAAGGAAAAGAAAAACACGGTGGCAGAAGTTGTTTATTTTGAATCACATTTTTAAAAATTGTTTTTATAAGTGTGGTCACCTCAGTCAGAGTATAATATGTCTCTGGAGTTTGGCAAGTTTTTGTCACCAAGGTAATGGGTTTGTCTGAACTAATAATGTTTAAAGAAAATTTCTTTCAGGTAAAGCACTGCACCAGTTAAAGAATTGAAAATGGTGGTGGGCTCACTTGTTTATCTTGTAAAATAATGACTCCAACCACCTAACTGCCAATCAAGCAGCACAGCTGTAGTGTCACAGAGCCATCTGGGCAGATGTGGTACAGGTGACTTCATGGAGTACCAGCCAAGGTCCTTATGTGCTATTGCCCCTCACTGGTCCCTACAGCTGTAACATCAGCATAGCATTGCCTCATTTTAAAAGTAATACATAATTTAAAATAATTTGAAATACAATCCTCTGCACGGATTAGGATGCACATACTCACACCAAAAGCATGTGACTACCACATGACTCGAAGCTGGCTGCAAATACCCTGGTTCTATTGCCAATCATTTGACTAGCATAACAGTGATTAGCATTAGTTGTCTCCAGACAATGTTAATGTAAAAAGTTTTTTTAATTGCTAACAATATACAGTATGTTGAGCTTTAAAAGCTACCATTTCCCTCTCTGTTTTTAAAGTGCCTAAGGCAAGAAAGTCAAAAATTTATTAAAGATTCCCATGGCTTGTCACTGCAGAATGCTGTCTCCTCACCACTGGGAAGCCACATTGCTGTTGTGTATTGTGTATTCTTCTATTTCTATTTTTTGTCTTACAGACACATATCTGCAAAGTGTACACATTCCATCTATTCCTTCTGCTTCACTGCTGATCTTTGAAATTATGATTCTGGAGTCTTATGTGTAGCAGTGACACTCCACTTTCTCTGGGAAAAGGATAAACAAGAAGCAAAGAGACACTATCTACTCAAAACTGTAAAAGGTTGATTTTTTTCAGAATGGAATAACTATGTTAAATGTATGTGCGTTGTATAAGATGATGAATGTGTAATTATTTATTGACAAATTCAAAAAGTAATCCTCATTAATGAGAATGTAACTGGAATGTCTGAGGACAATGCATTCCTATAATATAGAATTTGCATATAGAAATAATTGATACTAGAGATGGGCACAAAACAAATTAAAAATTCATTTTGTTATTCGTTATTCATTTCGTTAAGTAATGAAATGAATAATGAACAGCCCCCTCTAAGGAAAACAAAATGAAACAAAATGGAAATTTCCATTTCATTCCATTCGTTTTTCCTTTCCCCACCCACCAGCGTCTATTACCTGATGTCCAGGTTGGGGAGCTCCAAAGGCAATGCCGGGGCTCTGGAGGCGGTGGTGAAGCCTCCCACTGCCCAGCGTGACCACTGCTGAGACTCTGGAGGGAGTGGTGGGGTGGTCCAGCACCACCCAGCGCAGCTGCTATTGGGGCTCTGGAGGTGGCGGTGAGGCCTCCCGCTGCCCAGCAAGGCCTCCCACCATCTGGCATGGCCTCTGGCACAGCCTTCCAGGCTGCTGCCACCGCCACCGCCACTGGGATTGCAGCTGCCGCTGGGATGCAGGTAAGCCAAACCAGTTCAGTTCAGTTTGTATGAATTTTTGTCTAGCTGCATAGCTACTCTGGGCGGATTAATGTAAACTAGCCAGGCCCAATCCCGCTTAGCTTCTGAGTTGAGGCAAGATTGGATGTGCTTGGGGCATTAGCATGGTACTATAGAGGAGTTCTCTGTCATCCCTTTCAATACCACAATCCATCAAATATGTCGCAGGGTTGTAACCTCAGATATTACCATCCACAACTCTGTTTTGGTGCATGCTAGTCATCCACGTGGGTACAAATTGCACACACACACACACCCAAAAAATATCCTGAAGCCCAACTGCTGTGTCAAAAAGGAGTGGGTCAGCCCTAAAAGGGGGTGGGATGGATAACTCTAAGAGAGCTTTTTTCTCTTGCTTTTCAGTGTTGGTTAAATATTGTTAATGATTATTCATTGACAGGTTACCTTAATTTCTAGCTCATGGTTCTATAGTTTTGTTGCTAAATTATATTTTCTCCATACACAGGACTATCGTGGTATAAAATGCACCGAACAATGAATTCAGGACAAGGATTCCCAATACCATTTATTAAGTGTTGTAGATCACCACCACCACCACTACCACCAAATCTGGAAGGGATCTATGCGTCAAAAGCAAAAAAAGCAAAGTGTTCTGCTTATATTCTGCACCATACCACTTCAAGTAGTCTCTGGGTGGTTTACAGTTTTAATTACAGCTGAGTTTACCACCTCTCAAAGAGGCACAATGGGGAAACAAACTCTTAATCTCTGTCCCCACAGCCAGATATCTAACCCCCGAGCTATCCAGAAGTTCTATTCTCCAATACATTTTTGTCTGAGTTTCCTAAGCATAGTAGATATCTGGATAAACTTACAGTTTCTAAATATTATCATGCTTACTCCAGGGATGGATTTAATGATCTCCCTTCTGCTGTATTGGAAGGGTGCTATGGCAGCATCCCATAGAATAGTCAAGTTACTGAATATTTGGCCCATGTCTTTTTTAAAATGTAGTTTCCACAGAAAAGAATGTAACAGGCCTCTCTCTCCTAATATGATGAAGTGGCCCAGAAGGCCATTCACATGGTATGTGGAATAACTGTTGGCAGCTACAAACCAATCAATCACAGAGTCTGTGGTCAAGTTCCTTTTCCCCCTCTTGTAAGATATTGTAAAAATTATCATTTTCACTGACTGTATTCTTTTAAGCTTTATTATTCAATGTCTGTGACTGCACAATAATAAAGTAACTTTGCAAAGAGACATATTTTTAGAGGAGGGAATGAAAAGTGCTGAAAGGAACAAGTAAGAAAGTTGAGAGGCATAGGCCGGGGCTGAATAAACCAAGAAATCAGTAAAAAATATTGAGTTACAACTCGAATCAGAAGCATAAAATCATAAAATAATGAAGTTGGAAGGGGCCTATAAGGCCATTGAGTCTAACCCCTTGCTCAAGGCAGGAATACAAATCAACGGATATGCCTGCCAAGTGATTATCTAAATTTCTCTTGAATGCCTCCAGTACTGGAGCACTCGTCACCTCACCGCTCAAGGTAATTTGTTCCATAGAACCCAGCCAGTTAAAGATCTTATTATTCTTGCCGTATTCTCCATATGGTTTTCTGTGTATAAAAGTTGGGAATGGATAGATCCATCAGCTTTGCTTTAATCTCACATTATTTCCATCTCATTTATAAATACATGTTCACCTTTTTTAAAATGAAAAGCAAAATTGAATAACATGCTCACACATGCGCATCCCTAGTTATCTGTGACCGCTGTTGGTACTTTTTTCAATTGCCTTACTAAATGGATTGACTAATACAGTGTTTTTCAACCTTTTTTGGGCAAAGGCACACTTGTTTCATGAAAAAAATCACGACGCACACCACCATTAGAAAATGTTAAAAAATTTAACTCTGTGCCTATCACACACAAACAAACACACTTCTCATCCCCCCCAAAAAACAACAACAAATCCATCCTCCGGCCCAGGCCCTCCCAAGGCATCCCTATCAAAATGTCCGCCTGCCCTCACCTTCCCCCTCCCTCCTCCTGGCACTTTTTTTCAGAAGAACTTGCAAACCCAGGAAGGTGGGGCTGGGGGAGGCTCTTCATATACGACCCCCCAACCCCCATCTTTTACCCCTTCCAGTATAAGCCTCCCTTCTCCCCCCCCCGCCTCCTTCCAGCCAGGCAGCCACAGGGCCCGGAAGGGACCCCCCATCCCTGTCTCCTCCCTGGGTCCTAGGAATCCCCTCCTCAGCCTCCCACGTCCTCCCCTTTATTTACCCCCCCAAAAAATGACCATTGTCAACGGCTGCCCGCTCCCCACCCTTAAAAGAGGGGTGCGCACGCGCGCTCCTACCTGGCTCGGCAGGGGCGCGCGCCCACCCTCAGGAGGTAAACAGCGAGTGCGCGAGGCAGGGGAGGGAGGGAGGGGGGTTCGGTGAGTGAGGAGGGGGAACCAACCCCAAGAACCTTTAAGAGCGGCTTCTGGAGCGCCCTTCGCCGCAATGCGCCTGCGCGGGTCTCCCGGCTCTCTCTCACTCTCTCGCTCTCCAGTCTCCTCCTCCTCCTCCTCCTCCCTTATTTCTTCTCCTTCCCTGCCCATGGCCAGCCTTTCCTCGCCGGCGCGCAAAGCACGCCGGGAAAGGTAGTCCGCTCTCCTCCCCAGGACCGCGTCTCAGACCTGCGGGAGGAACTACATCTCCCAAGGAAGCCTTGTGGCAGCCGGCTTCTTTCTAGACGCCCCGCCTTCCTCTGACTCGCCAGCGCCGCACCACTGCCTTGGTCGTGAGCGGGATGTGGGGGGGGCATTGCTGGTGTAGGAAGAATTTTTCCCACGGCACACCAGGCAACATCTCGCGGCACACTACTGTGCCACGGAACAGTGGTTGAAAAACACTGGACTAATATACCTGGGGCATATGCCATAGCATCTATAACTCAACTTCCATACTCTACGCCTTCATTGTGAGAGGACTCTGGAACACAGACAAAGCTCCTGTCACTTGTTTCACAGTCTGTCTTACTTGATGCTGCATTTGTACCACTTCCTGTTTCTAGAAGTCTCTTCTGCCCTTACATTTCCTTTTCTTTTGAAGTGCTGTCATGTATCAGAGGAGTGGAAGTAAAATGAGAGGGGCTGGAGGTTGGGGAAGGGAGAGGTAAAAATGGCACAGCAACAAGATTCATCTCACATGGGTTTGATAGGCTCATAAATTTTCTCCACAACCCAGTTTCTTTCTTTCTTTCTCATAAATTGCCTTCTTAATCCTTTCTCATTTCTTTTGTCATGGAAAGAACACACACACACACACACACACACACACACTTTTTATTAGCAGTTCGTTGTATTTCCTTATGGATTGCAAACAGAAACATGATGTGCCATATGTAAGACAGGTACAGCTGTTTCCTGAATCTGATAGTCATCTCATTTTTAATATTTTCTAGTAATTAGCTTGTCTACAAGAAACACCATACACCCCTAAAGCACCCCTGAGTATACAGAAAAATTGCCTTTTCATGATCTGTGAAGTCTAACATCTTCCTTAAATCCTTGATAATTACTCTAGAAGGTGTGTGTTTCCCCCCAAATCATTAATATTACCACTGTTTGAAAGGAAGACTTGAGTGAACATCCTGGCTTAAGGTCCACCGATCTCTCTTTCTGTCTGCCTTCTGAATTCACAGAACGATCTGCCTAAGACCCAGGAGTCCATGACAGCTCCAATTTTGGATAATGTAATTTCTTGATCACCTGTTCTTCAGTGATCATAACTTTTTTTGGTCAGGTCTTTCCTCTCTTGAGAAATGTATGTCTGTTTTTGTCATTTAAAATACAGTCCCCATTTTTTCCTTTTTCCTTTTGGAAACACTGAGAAAAGCCATTAATTTAATGTATCTAGCAATACCTCTTTCCACTAGTTAATAAAATGTCCTCTGTCTAGCTGCTTCCAAATTCAGCTATTATAGAGAATCACTCTTTAAACATTTTTAAAAAATATAACATTTAGAATTTATTCTTTATTTTTGAATATGATAATTGCTTCATATGCACTAATATGTGGCAGTTACCATAGCTCTGTAAACACACACACACACACACACACACACACACACACACACAAATGTAGGTAGGTCCCCCTCAGGTAAAGCAAAGCCAATACCCTGCAGGTTGCCTGTGACTAAGGAATATTTGCTCTGAAGGGAGGTTGTTTCCTGAATGAGATATGTCAGGAACTCAATGACAACAACAAACAACAAACAACAAACAACAGCAGCATAAGAACATAAGAAGAGCCATGCTGGATCAGGCCAAAGGTCCATCTAGTGCAGCTTCCTGTATCTCACAGTGGCCCCACCAAATGCCAACCAACCAACCAACCAACCAACCAACTAAGAACAACAACAACTTTCATCTGCTGTCCCCACCCCACCCCCCAAAGGGTATGGAGATTCTCTTTGGCAAAACAGAAGGTGGGATTTAGGTCTGTAGCTATAGTAACCTTCTTCAGGCTACAACACAGTGTCTGACATTTCTTCATAGCTACCATTTCCCATCAGTAACTGCTGGATAGCTCAGTGGTTTAGGTATCTGGCAGCATTGCCAGAGCCTGGAGCTTCAACTCCCCACTGTGCCTGCTTGACAGGGGCTGGACTTGTTGACCTTTAGCGTCCTTTTCAGCAGCACAGTTCTAAGACAAATCCACAGTTCAAAAAGTGTCACAGTGCAAAAATGTGCTATTTGTTATTTTATAAGTCAAACCATGCCATATACCCCTTTCTGCTGTTGCAAGTGATTTCTGTTCACTTTTACAATCTTTTTTTTTAAAAGAAAAGAAGTTTGATGTGTCCTACGTGCTGCTGAACAACGTTTTTGGTTCTTTTTCACTTGCAAAGAATATACCCTTTCACTTGGAAAGAAGAAAGGCCACCCCGGCTACAATAGGCTCGATTTAGAAAGTTCTGGGTTACACTTCATGGAAAAAACTTATAGAGTAAATACACATTTTATGATGGCCCTAGTGATTTCCTTGTGGTTTGGCTCTGGTCGAAGAATATGAATGGAATAAAATGAGCCAAACTATCTAGGAATCAATTTTTATACTTGATTTGCCATTCCCTTCTGGCAGATTAGAGAGGGCTTTTTTTTTCTCCCTCTCTCCTCTCTGCGCCACAAAAACCTCTCTCTCCCGTGGGACTCTGTTCAAAACTAGACCTCTCTCCAAACCAAAGCTTGTCATTCTTCCACAAACTCCAGCAAACTGGCTGTCAGTGGTATTTTCCTCAAGGTGAGCCAGAAGCTGATGTTACATGTGACTGTTGTTTTCTTACGCCTGGCTAGTTCTTCCGCTTCTGTATGTACTGGCCACAATTTCCTGGCATCATAGTCCTGGATGCATTTATCTGGAAGGAAGTTCAGTTAATGGTAGGAAGGCCACTGCTAAGTACTTCTGAGGTAAATTATTCTGCTAAAATGAGAATTTACCTCAGGAAAATATGGACTATTCCATATTACTTCTGAAAATGGCTCAATTCATTATGAGCCTGTTTGGACTCTGCTGTACTCCCAGTCTGGAAATGTGATAAACCCAATCTGCTCTTCTATTACCCTGCCAGTGAAAAAAAAGGGCCCACCTGGTGTAAGTAGGGATACAGAGACAATGCAGGAACTTGCATTCCTATCATAGGGGCTTTTTTGATTTGGTAGTGAGTAGAATACCCATTGCCACTAGAGATGGGCAACAAATGAAAAATGACACGCTATTTTGTCATTTCATTAGCTAACAAAATGAAGCAAAGTGATGATGCGTCGTGTTGTTAGTAGAGATGGGCACGACTTGAAAAAATTTTTTTTCGAGTTGTCGTTAGTCGGGCCGGTTCCGTTTCGGGTCGTTTCTGTTTTTCGTGAAAATTCGCAAAAATTAGTCGTTCGTTTTTTTGTTTTTTCGTTTTCATTAGTACTGTTTTTTTTCGGGGGGTAGCGGGCTCCTGGAGGCACCTCTGTGGGGTGGGTGCCTCCTCTGGCCCACTATAAAGGGAAAGCGGGCTCCTGGAGGCACCTGTGGGTGCCTCCTATCCTCACCCACTAGGAAAGGGAAGCAGGCTCCAAGAGACCCCTCAACATGGGGGTCTCCCCTCCTCACCTGCTGCTGCTGCAAAATGCTATGCAATAGCCATATGGATATGCATACCAGTTGCAGACAGTGAGACTAGTGATGACAGTGAACCCAGAGCCATAGGTGATGCCTAAGGCTCTCGCACCACCATGTCTCACAAAGAAGGGAATTGTACTTGCGTGTAGTGCAATGCAAGTAGATCTGGCTTAGGGTTAAGGTGGGTTAGTGCAAGGGCTAGGGTTAGGCTAGTGACGGGTAAGGTTACGGTGGGCTAGTGGGTTGCACCTCTGGGTGCCTCTCTGACCCACTAAGAAGACAGTCTGTGACGTATGGGTAAGGACTGGAGTCAAGGATTAGGGTTAGGGTTAGGGGGCTAGGGCAGGTTTTAGGGGGCTTTTTGGCACATCCCAGAAGTCTCCATGGCCAAGTGGCCATGCGATTGGTGGGATGGCTCCAAAAATTTGCATGGTCGTCCACTCCCACATGGCTGGCCACTCGGCCAGCCCATCATTGCGCAGGTGTAAATAAAATAAAATAAAATAAAATCAATTGAGGACAGAGGAGGAGAGGAGAGACATTTTGTTGCAAGAAAAAACCCACTGCTACTGTGAAAAATCTGGCGGTTTATAAATTTTCGCGTGTTTCTGTTGTGCTTGTGTGTTTTTGGACCACGATTTCAAAAACAATATTACGTTCGCCGCCCCATTTTGGATCCCCCGCCCGCACCGCATGGCATGGCGAGTCCGGCTGCCCAGGACGGGGGGGGAGGTGGGACCCCCCCTCCAGAAACCACCCCTCCGCTAGGTGCCCTGCGCCCTTAGTCAAGCAGGCATTTTTCCGCCTGCTTTTTTGGCCCGGGAATGGGTGGGGGGAGAGTTTAAAAGTTTTTTCCTGTGCCGTCCGTGCCACTTGCTTGCGCTTTAATTGCGGCGGCCGGCGGCGAGACTGGGCTTTTTGCTGGCTGCGAGCCTGCGGCGAGTCCCACCAGAGCAGGCCAGGATGGGGGATGGGGGTGGGGGAGGCTGGGGACCTCCAGAAACAACCCCTCTGGTAGGTGCCCTGAGGCACGGCAGGCATTTTTCTGCCTGCTTTTTGGCCGGGAACCGGTTTTTTTTTAACTTGAAAAAACTTTTTTTCTGTGCCGCGTGGCATCGCGCGATCGCGCGATGCAAGGAACAAGCACGACAAATCAGACCAAAATTGTTCGTTCGTCAGTTCGAGCTCGAAGTCTGGCGGAGTAATTCCCGTTACCGTTTCCGTAGAGTAACGGAACCGAGTAACGGAAACGGAAACGGGAATACCGCTAAGTCGTGCCCATCTCTAGTTGTTAGTTACGAAACGAATTGGGATTTTTTCCATTGAAATGAACTCATTCGTTTCTCTATAACACGGCCCCCTGGGGTCCTAGAAACACCAAATTTGGTATGATCCATCCTTGGTCTCTCCCTTTTAAGGTCTCCCAATTTGGAGTGATTTGGTGTTCAGGGGGGTTATTAAACTTCAACGAGTGTGCCTCCCTGGAAAAAACATTTCAAAGTGCCATTTCCCATTCTTGGAAATACTGTTCCCGGGCAGCTATCAGCATGAAAATTGCTGTGGACCTCCCTCAAGCTCTCTCCTTTAAACACCCCAAATTTAGAGATGTTTGGGGTATGGGAAGCCAAGTTATTTGATGCCAAATGGGGTGCCCCAGTAGAAAAACTTTTGTAATTTGGCAAAACAGAAGGTTGGGCATGCATCATCCCACCTCCCTGTCTGATTGGCCAGCACCAGGGAGAGGGAAAGACAATGCATTGGAGGCTGCTTCCTGATTGGAATTTTGCCCAGCACGAACTACAACAAGGTAAGACAGTGGTTGATTTTCTTCCAGAGGGTGGGTCTGGGTTTTGAGCATCAGCTGTGCTGGCATGTTTTATTTCAGACCAAGTCTCCTTCCAAAAGGAAATGTCTATCTCTAGTAATAACTACTGGATGACTCAGTAGTTGAGGTCAATGGCTGCAAAGCTTAGGTCTCTGCAAAGCCCAAGGTTGAGGGTTTGATTTCCCCGCTGTGCTTCCTTGTCAGGGGCTGCATTTGATGATCCATAGAGTCCCTTCCAGCTCAGCAGTTCTAAGGTGGTGGTGGTTATAACAAGAACAACAGTTTTAGAAGAGGGGAGCTGGAAGAGATCCTCGGAATCACTGAGTTTAACCCCTGCCAAGGAAACATAGTGGGGAATCAAACCCCCAGATTCTGGTTCTGTAGCTGAATACCAAAACCACTGAACTATCCAGCAGTTCTATGGGAATATATTCACACATCTCTACAATCCCCTTAACGTTGAAGCAAATAATTGGATGAAACACTTTTTTTTAATAGTTGCTATATTTTAGGAGTGGTGCACAAGCAATAAAATATTGCATTGGAAGCCTTCCCTGCCCATAATGGCTGGATGGAATGTTGTGAATATATTGAATAAAAATAGATGAAAAGATGAGCATAGACAGAAAAGAGAGCTTGGGTCCCAGAAGGATGTGGGGGGGGGGAGAGACAACAAAATGTGAATGAAGGGAACAAAGAACACATTAGGAAGAATCTTGAGAGGAAAGGATGTAAGAAGTTGGAGGAGCAACCACCTGGCTGTTTTCATTCTCTCTCCTGCTGTTCACCAGGTTCATGGAAGCGGCCAGACTTTCTGCTCAAAATCTGGGGATGGCAAAATTTCCTTGGAGAGACATTTAACTGAATGCTCTCATAGTTCATCCATCTTTGAGGTGTTCACTATTCCCATTTTTGTTATGACTTCATCTTTTATTTCTAACTGTGTGTGTGCCATTCCATGTCCATGCATGCATGTATCCCATTATTACTAGGAGTGGCAACAAAAGCAAAAAACCTGTGTTGGTGGCCAAACCACCATTTTGTATCCTCCAGCAGTGTTCCATGTACAGCGCCATTCTGGAGCAGAGGATTCAGCAAACTTTGCTTGCCATAAAGATGGTTGCACACAGAAGTAGGTCAAACATGGGCAACATGCACACATGCAGATGGGCTTCCTGGGATTCATTGCAAATCTGGTGGATGAATGTCGCCTGTACTGGGATTTTAAAGTATGCCTGTGAGTTTTCCCATTGTAGTCTGTAGAGTGGAATGATCACTTAGAGATTTGCTCTCCTACATCAGGAAGTATGTGCAACATGATGGTTTGGAAGTGATGAAATGCCTTTTTGATGCTGTGTAGCACAGTCTCTCTATTATTCCCTGCTCCACAGACCACATTAATATACTGCTATGCCACATTGAATTACAATGGCTGCAGCTGCCATATAAATGCCAATGCTTGGATGTTAATACCCCAGAAATTGACTCAGAATCCCATTAATTAGGTGTAAGGCCTCTTTGACCCTCCAGTTATTTTGGACTTGAACTTCAAGAACTCCTAGCCAGCATATCCAATGGTGAGGGATTATAACAGTTGTAATCCAAAACATCTGGTGGGTTGGAGATTCTCTCTGTTATATACTGTGGTGCTGTTCTCTCATACCCCATCCTGAAACATTACTTCTTAACTATACTGTACTTTCTTAGATTCATACAAGACTTTATTCAGTGAAGTTGGAAGGACAAATAACAACATAAATATTCCAGTTTTTTTCTGCACACCTCCCTTTTCTTGACCATTTCCCACAGACTGGCAAGAGGCTGTTTTATTGCTGAAAATTGTTCTGGATCTTCGTTGGGGAATAATACCTGGAAAGGCTCTCATTTAGAGCCACTTCCACATTGAATCAAAACCAGCTGTTGCCTTATTTTAACAAAATTATTTAAAGGTGGTTAGGGGAATACATTTAACACCACTTCATCCCCCCCTCTCCAAAGGCTATTTGAGTTCTACTGTGCAGTTCAGCTTCAGTTGAATGGATGGGATAACCTTTTCCAGCATATGTACAACACTTAAAAAATAATAATCTTGTAGTGGTTTAGAAAATGTAGCTCCACGTGTTTCCTTTGCAAGAACTATTTTAAGCACCATTACACTACTGAGAAGTGGTGTGGGATTCTATGAGAATGTTTTCAAATACAGTATGGTCATTATTATCAGGTATTCTGTTACACATGAGGGAAAGGATGTGGCCCATGTGGCCCAGAAGGTCCAGTTCCAGAGAAAACCATTTTAAAATAAGGCATAAAGTGCTATTGCACGGTGTGATAGTGTCTCCCTGTGAATATGGACACAGAGATGCTTGAACATAAGTGCCTCAATGTATATTAATCAGAGGGCTAGTTTTGGCTGTGGATCTCCTGAGAGTTGACAGAAAAGATTCAGTCCAAATTCTCTGGTTCTGGAGATTCAGGAGACAAACAGATACTGGCTGGAAGTATCATCTCCTAAATTTTTGAAAGTAAGTTCAATGTCCTAGCTTAAACAATAGACATAAGGATTTTATACTTGTACAGGTAACCAGTACCCCATTCCTAGCATCTCAAGGTGAAAATCTGATACAAGAGGATGAGTCTTTGTGGTATCATGGGGTGAGTCGTTGTGTAACAAAGTGGGGCAGGCAAGGGTTGGGAAGGAGCCAGAACTACTACTGTGGGAGTTGATTGTGGATACAAGCACAGTGGGTATCTGGGGAAATCTGAATTTACAAGGCTAATATTATCATAGGAGTTAGTAAATTAAGACAGTGGGTCAATTCTCTCCCCCCCACACACACATACAATCAAAGCTGCTTCGAAGCCCCTATTTTTTTTCTTGACCCCTTCCTGTTCCAGCAAAGAAAAACTATAGAAGTCTCCTCGTCTCCTCCTCCTCCTCCTCCTCCTCCTCCTCCTCCTCCTCCTAAGAGGCTCCTCCTTGTGAACACCTATACTACATGGATCACAAAATATTTCTGCAATGTTATGTAGAGCTGTCCCTATTGAATTTGACCAGAACAGATGGTAAAGTAGTTTGCTTAATTTGTGTATTTGATAACATATTAATATTGATAGGTTTCTTCATAATTAGGATTGGCAGGGAGAGGGGGCTGGAATTAAAACCTTTCTGGATTTAATTAAGGTTTCTTTTGCAAGTGTCAGCATGCTCTTCTTTTGTCCGTTAGAGCACAGGTCTACTTAGCTAAGAATCCTCTTCCATCCAGCCTCTGGGTCTGTTGGACTGTTACTGCCTCAGTTCTCTGCCAGAAGTCATTCTGACCAAGGATCTTGGGATCTGTAGTCCAACATATCTGGATGTGGATACAGTTGGAAGCCCTAATTTACACTGATTAGCAGAATCAGTGTATATTGTGAATCTACAGGGTTTCATAAAAGATAGCGATAATTATATTACTTTGATAACATGAAAATACAGAATAGGGCAAAAAACCCTCCATAGTAGAATCAGCCTTACTTTTAGATATGGTGAGAGAAGCTTCAAGTAGTGGATTTGAGCCTCCTGAAGAGACCGCAAGTTGTTAGTTTTTTAAATTGCTATTTTCTGCCAAGGAGGAGATATATTAGTGACATTTTCTATCCAATTAAACAAAACAAGGTTGCTGGCTATGCATTTTAATTGGTGAGGTGCAGAACTTGCTGCTGTGTCTCAGTATGAAAAATATCGTGAGGCAGTTGTGCTCTAGCAGGTTCATGGGATTATGAGGGTGTGAGGCTTTCTCGCCGCCACACATACGAGACCATGCCACTTATGGATTGTGTCTTGCTGAGAATGGGCTAGGCAATGCCAATTTCCTGCAAGCCCTTATACATTCACTTGGGTCTTTTACATATTTTTTGAAAAATCATTTTACCATTTTTAGTTTTGTGCCCACCAAAGAATATGACTGTAATTATATATATATAATCACAATAAACACTTGAAAAAGCAAAAAAAGAGAAAAGAATATGACTGTAGCAAATTCTTTGTGTTAGTCAATGATGCTACAAAAGCAATGAGTGAACTTGCCTACAGTCAATAGATTTGTTTTTCCTTGGAAAAGGCTCCTTCCCATTCTCTGACCGCCGGAGAAATGATTACCAGGTGAATTCTATGATTTGGTTTTATCTCAGTTCTTTGCATTTGGGAAGGCTGTACTTAGATAAGGCAGTGACTTACAGAGAACAGAGTTCTACACACACTATAGTAAAAGAATCTTATACCAATCACTTACTATTCAGCTACAAAGGCTGCTACCGTGTAGTAGAAAGCAAAAGATTTTGATGGGTCTGCTAGTCTTACAGCCAATTTATGCTGAAATAAAATCATCACAACTTAGGATCCTGAGTATTCATGGCTACAAAGCTAGCACTCCTCTTCTCCACCCCCAAAACACCATCATCAACACAGCTGTTCTGCAAGTATTCATGCCAATGTTGTTGGCACCCACCAGTCTGGGAGCAGTATGCCGGTCATGTCCTCAGAGCAAAAAGAACACTCCTCACCAGAGTAGAAAAATGCAGCTTGATAAAGTTTCTTTCTCCTGTTGTGTTTTGTTTTGTTCTGTTTTGTTTTTATGACTTCCAGAATCTCTATCTTGGCTGTGGGCTTCTGAAAATTGTAATCCAAGAAATAACTTTTACAAATGTTGTCCACAGTCAATACATATCCTATAAGCAAGGACGGGATATGCATGCATTTTCCCCCAGGTTTAGCTATCAAGATATCCTGAATTGTTTTCTTTAACTGGCCGTGGAAATTCACACATTAAGAGGGCTTGTGGTGCATTTTGGGAAGGGGGAAATGGAGGAGGAAAAATTAAAGATGTGAAGATCTGAAAATTGTGCACCATTAATCATTTACATTTGAAACATGGACTCAAAATGTTTTAACTGGTGGGGAAAGGTATCAAAATGTTGTGCCTTAGAAATATATACAGTATATGATAATGTGTCCATGTCCTGACACCACTGTTTTATCCTTAGCACATATATATTCCCATACTGGAAACTAGAGATGGGCAAGAACTGAAAAAATGGTGATTTGTTTCGTTTCATTCGTTTAACGCTTCGTTTCATTTTCTTTCATTTTTAACAAATTGTTTCAAAAAATTCATTTTGTTGGTTCGTTAATTCGGTATTCATTTTTACCCTTTTTTCCCAGCGTCCACTGCATGGCCTCTGGGGCCCGGTCGGTGCTGGAATTTTTAAAACCCCCCCCCCCTTTATTTTAGGGTGCCGAGTCGACCAGACCACCCTTGGGGCCCAGTCGGCACTCCTTTTTATTATTTTTATTTTATTTTATTTTATTTTTTCACTTCTGGGTTTGCCTAGTGCTACAGCTGTAGTGCGGGGCTGTTTTTTTCCAGCGCCGACCGCCCCGGGGCCTGGTCAGTGCTGTTTTTTAAAATTTTACTTTTATTTATTTATTTATTTTTGTTAATAAAAGGGAAGGGTCAGCACGCAGCAGGTAGGCAGCATGGGTGGGTTGCAAACCCAGTGAGGGATGTGCCGCACCACACTGCGCTGCAATAGCAGCCGCCGCTGCACGGTGGGATTTCCGCCTCCTCCTCCGCCATCCAGGAATGGATCCTGTGGGAACCTTCCCAATCCTGAGCACAGCCCTGCCCCAGTCCCACCTGGCGGCACACAGGTCCCCAGAGGAGTCCTCCTTGCCGGCAGGCTCCCAAGGTGCCACCAAGTGAAACTCCACACCCTTCGCCGGCAGCAGCGGGGAGACGGACGGACCGCTCTGCCTCCAGAGGCGTCTTTGCCCAGGTGCCCAGCTTGCGATGAAGCCACCACCACTGCCCGCTTTGGGGGAGCCCACTTTTGGCTATGCCGCCCACTCGCCCGCAACCCTCCAGCCTTCCACCTTGCACCTGCCTGGCTTTGAGCTGAAAAAATCTGCCTCGCCTCCACCTTGGCGCACCCTTTGATCAATTTCCTCCAGGACTTTTTATTTTTATTTTTGGTTTTTTCCCCTTACTTCCAGGTTCAGGCTCTGCGCTACAGCTGTAGCATGGGGCTTTTTTTCCTTTTCTTTCAGCACCAACCGCGTGGCCCCTGGGGCCCGGTCGGCGCTGGTTTTTATTATTATTATTATTATTATTATTATTATTATTATTATTATTATTATTATTATTATTATTATTATTATTATTATTATTGGGTGCCGACCAGGCCATCCTTGGGGCCTGGTCGGCACTCCTTTTTGTTATTTTTATTTCTTTTCTTTTCTTTTCTTTTTATTTTTTTAACTGCCAACCACATGGCCACGCTACAGCTGTAGCACGGCTGTCAGCTTTCCCCCCCTGGTTGCCATCCCAGAAGCCAGGAAGACCAGACCTCTGGACCAGCACCAGGTAGGAGACATCTCCACCCCCCTCCATTAACGAAACAAACCTAACCGAACCAATTTGTCTTGGTTCAGTTTGTTTTGTGTTAAATTTGCCCCCAGGGTCATTATTCGTTTTGTTACGTAATGAAACGAATAATGAATAACAGAACAAAAAAATGATTTTGGCTGGTGAAAATGGAAGACAATTTCATTCCAGTGTATTTTGGAAGAATTTACCAACATTCACAGATGTTTTAAAGAATGTCAGGCTTTTTAAAAAAAGAAATTAGCTGTGGGAGAATGGGAATCAGGGAGATTTCCCCACCCATAATTATCTGACAAAAGGAAAAGGGCACAATAGCTTGGCCCACCTTTCCCCAGCCTGTTTTCCTATTCATGTACCCTTGTATAACTTCCATTCCATGACTTACATTGGGGACAGTATATATGTCTCTCTCCCCCCCCCCCCGGTGAAATAAACACTCGAGACACAAAATTGGGTGTAAACTAGGGCCACACTTTATTAACAACACAACAGTATCAATCAAGATAAACCAATGAGGGGCCTGCAGTAGTGCAAATCCAAATTGGAATCCTGGGTCTCCAGGGACCCCTCCAACTGGCATGTGACAGGGCAAGTCGAAGCCCCGTGGGTGTCCTGTCCCCCAAACAGGCCAGTCACAGCCGGCAAATTCCCTGATCCCTCCCCGGTTCCATCAGGTCTGTTATTGGCACCTCATGGCCCAAGGAGCCCCCCCCCCCGGATCTCTTGATCTGCAATGCCAAGAGGTTGGATGGGCCCGAAGGGAATCTTGGAATCCAACTTACCAAATGCCTTACCTATCTGCACTACCGCCTGTGTGGCCGGTGTGACACGAACCCTAACTAACACTCCCGCCAAGCACCAGTGTGGGATAGGCGAAAAATCCCGGCATTTCCATTGCCAATGAGGAAATGGGTCAAAAATTCCTATCCGGCCCCGTATGGTGACCAGTCAGACTCACACTAGTACTATAAATTGCGGTGAGTGGGCAGGGAAGCCCAGCACGGGAAAGGAGGCTGATCCCTCATGGGGCCTAGCGTTATGCAGGGCCTCACCCCCGCTTGCCTCATGAGAACAGGTAAGGCCTGTCATTCTTTTGCCCGGGGGAGGGGGAAGCAGCTCCACACGCAGATCCCTTCCACGGAGCCAGCCCTTCACCAGAATTGAAGCTAATGATACCCCATCTTTTCTTCAAAGTACATATGGCCCCATAACATCCAAGTTGTGGGTCCATGAGTATGTTTTTTTATCCACATAACAACCTTTTAGGCTAGACTCAGAGTTGGTTTTTTCCAGGTTCATGGTAAGATTTATTGTCGTGCAGATACAGTGGTACCTCAGTTCACAAAATTAGTGCATCCTCTGGGATGTTTCATAACGCAGAAATTTCATAAACTGAAAATGCAGGGGTGCAATGCATCCTGGGAAAGGAGGTTATTTTAAAAAACCATAAACCAATGCTTTTTCTGAAAAAAATGTAAATGGGGGCATTATTTTCGTGAACCAAAAATTCCGTTAATTGAGGCATTCTTAAACCGGAGTATCACTGTATTTCTTTGCAGGTGTTCTTAGTCTAAGACTTGTTGGCCTTCTTCTTGGCATCAGAAACTGGAAAGAGATATACATTTGCTATGACATTCTGGAGTTTTTGTTGCTGGTAGCAGTGGTGTGTGTGTGTGTGTGTGTGTGTGTGTGTGTGTGTGTGTGTGTGTGTGTGTGTGTGTGTGTGTGTGTGTGTGTGTGTGTGTACAAAAAAACAAAAACAACACCAACAACTCCAGAATGCCATTGCAGAGTAGACGACAGCCATGTTAGCGGTGGGATACTGTGACTTGTAGTCCAACAGAAAGCACTTTCTATATCTATTCCAAACCTTACTGCCATTAGAGGATGATGTCTAAAGCTCCTATTATTAGTCTCTTGCCAGTGTAACAGCTACCAGCAGATACAACAGTGACTAGCTGGAATATCAAGGGATTTTTCTCCCTCTTCAAAACATATTTTTATCAAGTGCCTGGCATATTTGTCTGTTCCTCAGGACAACATGTCACCAACCTACACCATATTCACTACATATCACGGTGTCTGGATGGCTCTCAAGTACTCTCATTATAGATCACGAATAAAAACATTCCAGATTGATTCATGTGCATTGCCAAAATTTAGACCTCTGTTGTGTCACTTGCAATGATTTTTTTAAAGGCCAACTGTGGTTGGTGTCTATGAGTTGCCAGGTTCTGAGTAATGCCATGTCATATATTCCTGCACGCCGAGTTCCAAGATCTTCACGCCACGCTTGTTCGAAGTCATCAATGTGTGCATGTACAATGATCTTCATTATATTGATCGATTCCAAGACACAATAGATGCAAGAAGTTAATTATTTTTTAAAGAAAAGTAATCAGTTTTTTTTGTCTCTTAGCGACACCTCCCTCAATAATAAACAGTTGCCTCATAAGAGAGAGGGGCATGGACCATGCTGTTGACAGGTGCTATGTTCCCAAAAGTTCTTGTATAATAAACTAGCCAGTTGCCTTCTATGATAATAAGCCGTGCTATCTCATGATCTGCATTGGAGTAAAATTTGGTAGCCAGTCAGCTTGGCTTCTATATGTGGAATGAAGAAGATACCATCTTGCCCTTTGCCTCAGGCAACAAAATTTGTTTAATTGAAATATTCATCACTTTCCTTCCCACCAGGTCTGAAACCAATTTAAAATAGGCCCATTGCAATTGTTTTCAAAATTAACAGTGCCTTTGATGAAATCTGTCTGCTTTTTTTTTTTTTTTGCAGTGGGTTGGCGGTGCATTCCTATTGCCAGAAGACAATTCTTTATTTTCTCTCCTGTCTTGGGGAGATAGGCAGGGTAGAAATATTTTAAAATAAATGAGGCATCATCTATCTCAGTGGTTCTCAACCTGTGGGTCCCCAGATGCAACTCCCAGAAGCCTCCACCACTCACTGTGCTGGAAAGGGTTTCTGGGAGTTGCAGTCCAGGAACATCTGGGGACCCACAGGTTGAGAACCACTGATCTATCTGAATGGCTGTCTGACTAAAGACAGGGAACCAAAAAAGGAAACTCAAGAGCCTAGATTTTTCCCATCAGAAGTTAGCACCTGGGCAGTAGCAAAAGGGGATAGCACAGAAGCCATTGAGCCATAGTTCCCAGATCTATTGTATTGCACTTAAATTATGGCCATTTCTAAATTTAATTTATACACAGATATTGGCCTGTGCAATATTGTGGAAATGAATTGGTCTACTTCTGGCATAAACTAATTTCCTTTAAGATTTGGTGTCGCACAGAGCAGTGATGGTGCATGACTGGGGGGGGGCATTCCCTGAAATGTGTTGTTGAGTGACCCTCCCAATCCTTATGCATGAGCCACCTGTAGCTCAGACGCTCACTAGAATGGCAGTAGAATCAATCCAGGATTAAGCGGGACAAAGCAGTCATGTCAGAGAGCTACTTTGGAGTGCCATGAATTTAATTTAATTTAATATTTTAGCATTTTTTACTGCCTGGGAGTGGTATATGGAATTGGGGACTCTGGTGCCTCAATTCCCAAAATAACATGGCTGGGCTTCAATATTATATATCTTAATATGCTGCTCCACCTTAGGTCATTTGGCGTAGGGGTCATCCAAGCAATTGTGCAAAGTTAAGCACATATTTATCTGTTCTACTAACTGCCAAAGCTAACACTGTCACTGATACTGTACTATAAAAGTCAAGTTATTATAAACTAATTTGGGCATGTAGAATATGCTACTATTTATGGTCTAACTATTCTCTGATCAGAGTTTGAAACAGTGGCCAGTAAATACATTTGACTTATAATTACTCCTATTCCTGCCCTCCCACCAATCCAGTAGTAGTGCATATTTACTTTGTTCAGTCTAGACCTGTTATAACTCAGTTGCAAAGTGCTTTCTCTCAGCGTCTCTGCACATTAGGGATGGGCACGACCAGAAAAAATGACGTGTCGAGTTTTCGATTGTCGGGACGGGTCCGTTTCTGCTCGTTTCCGTTTGTCGCAATAATTTTCAAAAATTTGTCATTTCCTTTTGTCGTTTGTGTTGGGGTTAGGATTAGGGTTGGGGTAAGTGGGCTCTGGGAGGCACCTCTCTGGGTGCCTCTGACATCTGACCCACTAAGAAGGGAAGGGAAGGGAAGCGTAACGCGAAGCCGCTGCGTACCATACATTACGTTAGGGTGGGGGGTAAGTGGCAGAGACACCTCTCTCTCTGGGTGCCTCTGACTCACTAAGAAGGGGAGCGTACTAGCGTTCTGACGTACAGGTTAGGGAATGGGATAGGGGTAGGGGATAGTGGGCTGTGGGAGGCACCTCTCTGGGTGCCTGTGACCCACTAAGAAGGAAAGTGTACTTGCGTATGGATCTGGGTTAGGGTTGGGGTTAAGGTAAGGGCTAGGCTTAGGGTTACGGTTAAGGTTAGGGTGGGTTAGTGGGCTGCACCTCTGGGTGCCTCTGACCCACTAAGAAGGACAGTGTACTGGCGTATGGGTTAGGGTTAGGGTTAGGGTTCGCGTTCGGGTTAGTGGGCTTTTTATGCCCTCTGGCACATCCAGAAGTCTCAGTCAAAACCTGGCCATGCGATTGGTGGAATGGGTCCAAAAATTTGCATGGTCCCATCCCATGGCCAGCCCATCACTGCGCAGGTGTAAAAAAATTAAAATTAAAATAAAATAAAATAAAACCAATGGAGACGTTTTATTGCAAGAAAAACCCACTGCTGCTGCTACTATAAAAATCAGGCATTTAAAATACCTAATTTTCAAATGTTTCTGTGGTGCTTTGGTGGGTTTTTGGACCACAATTTAAAAATAAATATTGTGGTCGCAATTTTGGATCCCCCCCCACCGCATGGCAAATGGAGATGACAAGGATGCCCCCCCAGCCTGGTACCAGCAGCCCAGGACAGGAAAGGGGGGGAAAGCCGGGGACCACCCCCCCCCAGAAACCACCCCTCTCTGGTAGGTGCCCTCACTGAGGCAGGCATATTTTGCCTGCTTTTTTGGCCGGGAATCGGGTTTTTTTAAAAACTTTTTTTCTGTGCTGCTTGGCATCACACGATCGCCGCGATGCCATGAACGACAACGAAAAATCAGACCCATTTTTTCTTTTTCGGTTCGAGTTTGAGTTGGAGCGGAGTAATTCTCGTTACCGTTACCCGTTACGTAACAATAACGAGAACCGAAAACGGAAATTAGATTTTTGCCGCTCCGTGCCCATGTCTACTGCACATGGGTTAGCCATGACTTACTTACATCCCATTGACATAAACAGATCTTATTTGTGAGCATTAAAATAACTTTTAGAAAGGGAAACCTTTTTTTATTTAAAAAAAATAGTTCTTAATAGGCTCATAATGTTGTCTCTAGCTGCATCTTATCATATTCAAGGACTGCCTATTGTCCATGGCATACAGATAAATTACAGCTCCAGAATTCTGAGAACTATACAAGGCTTACCTCCAAGTAGATGCATGTAGGATGGTGCTGTTCCAACTTAACACTCTAAATAACGTACCTTTGTCAAGAAGTAATGGTCTGAATAGCAATCCCATGGAGGGTTGTGTAGCATTTTTGTGGTTCCAGGTTGCAATTCTGGACATACTAAAATAGCCTTTTCAACTTGGTGGACACATCTGGGTAGTATCATTTTGGGGAGGACTACATTAAGGAGTGATGACATATCTGCTTATTCCTATTTTCATTGGTTGATAGGTTTTATATTTAACTTTCCACTCATATGTAAAAACTGGCTTTTTCAGATTATAGTTAAATTCAGAATAATGTTGATTGCCCCCACGACTCTTTTTGCTGTGCAATTATACTGATTTCCTGTTACCTCCAATCACTGCCATCAGTGTTCTAGCACACTTCTGTGTGTCAGTCATCTCACCTGTATTCTTCATCATGTACCTTAAGTATTTTTGAAGCCATGGCTTCTTATTCAATCACATAGTCTAATATCATCACAAATACTGCAGTGTTCCATGCACAGAAATGTGTTCAGCCATGCTGGCCACATGGCCATGGACTTACCCAACACTGGCTCTTTGACTTAGAAACGGAGATGAGTGCGGCCCCTAGAGTCGGACACAACTAGCATGCATGTGTAGACGGAACCTTTACCTTTTACCTATATTGCTATAGTGCAACACTGAGAATATTAATTTAAAACAGATTGTGCGAGGCAACATGCAAGGGCTAAGCAAAAGTGATGAAAAAATAAATTCAAGACCAAGCATCTTCTATGACCAATTCTCCCTTTTTGAACTCAGAGTAATGATTATGCAGAAGGAAGCACTGATTTGCTGTCAAAGTACCTGAAAACTTAACAGGAAAATTTAGGAAATATTGGACTGAATCCAGACTAAATCCTCATTTGGGTGTTTTAAAACAGAGCAATAGAAAGTTGAATAAAATGCTTCCTGCAGCCCCTTCTGTTTTGTCAGTTGGCATCTACACGATGCAAAAGGTGACAGCCTGGAGGGAACAGCCTTCAGTATCCATGGAGACTCTGCACACATGCAAGAAGAACCTCCACAGAAATAGAAGGCTGCATAACTCTTCAGACCATCAGCCTCCACATGTGGCATATCATGGATCTGATTATGCAAGAGGATAGGCCAAGCATGCTTCCTACTCTCAGAGGCATATATTCAACCGAGATAAAGAACACAGGAAGAAAGTTTAAATTAGTCATACTTAGGTATTGCTGGAACTGACATGAAAGGTTAGTTCTAATTTCAAACCCACTGGCATGTGACATTCGTCAGCTGTAGGGAATAGGGATGGGCACAAAATGGGGAGGGGGGAGTCTCAAGTCCACCACAAGGATGGTCAGCTAGAGGCTTTTTTTAAATGCCCCCCTTCCCATCCCAGCGAGTGGCAGGACATTTTAAAAAGGCTCCATACCATCACCCTTGGGGTGGTCTTGAGCCTTTTAATAATCCCCCACCCCAACAGTGAGCGGGGACATTTTAAAAAGGCTCAAGACCACCATGCCTCTCTTGAGCTTCAGAGTCCTGACGTACAAGAGCGGGCTGGTGGGCTGGAGGCTTTTGAATCGCACTCCCTGTCCAAAACACCAGGGGATATTTTAGATAGAACTCCCTGTCCAAAACACACCCCTGGGAGGAGGGGGTGGCAGGGGGCAAAGGAGAAGTCAGGTAGTGATTTTACTGCTGCCTGGCTACTCCCTTCTCCCTAGCCACCTGCCTCCCAGCTGGGATTTTTTGACAGCTCAAGCTGTCAAAACCAGCTGGGAGGCAGCAGGCAGCAAGAAACGAGCAAGGAAACAGCTGATGGATCTTGCTGGTGAATCGAGATCTGGTGATGGCTCCCTGGTTCGGTTCCTCCTGAACCAAAAACATAATTTCATTTCGTTTCGGACCACACGCTGTCTGCCATTTCATTTTGTTTCAAAACTGTTCAAAACCTTTCAAAATGAGAAATCAGTGCGCCATTTTTCATAAGGTGCCCATCCCTAGTCATCTGTCTAAATCTGACCACTGTTGTTTTGGAGAAAAAGCAACCATGTAGCCATGATCTGCTTCCTAGCCTTGCACTGGTTTTCTGCTGTGAAGTTATCTCCCGGAGGTCTCCCTGCTGCCTGTAGAAGCACTTTGTACTGGAAATGCTCCATTTTGGAGGCAAAGAAGAGGGAAAGTTTTATCAGAAAAAAATCATCTGGGGTCCTTGACCTGGATTCGGATTGTGCACATCAGAACCCCATGCCTGCTTTATCTTTGAAATAAAAGTGGCTAGGTCATGCTTGCTTGTCAAAACAGTTGGCTAGCAATATGTGCAGTCTGCCCCATCTTAAGTCTCATTGCTTTTAATGGGAGCAAAGGATGAGTCACACAGCTCATCCTTGTTGGTCTTGTACTGATGAACTAGATGGCTGTTTTAATCATCCTCATAGCTTTGCAATTCTGCAGTGCTCCGTGGAATCAAAGAAATGTTGCTGAAATTGTGCATATCACCTTCTTCCAATTAAAAAAATTCTCCCCCTCCACCATGAATCTTTTTTTTCTTTGCTTTGTAGCTGAAGATAATAAGACCAGAGCTACTTAAGAGGGAGACAGGGAGAAACCACAAGACCATCTTCTCTGTAACTCAAACTCTCTCTCATCTACCAAGTGGGAGAGTAGACAAAAGAGCTTTGATCACTTTCTCTCTCTCTCTTTTAACAAAACTTGTTTTAATTATAGAATACCTCAGCTATTACTACACATTCGCCTGGCACAGTTGGCATATGACATCATTGCAGAAAAGCTTGGGTGTTTTTTTTTTCCTTGAGAGCATTCCAGCTGTAGGCTGTTCTTCTTGGAACTAAAGAAGCAGGCCTTATTTGCAGCCAAAGGAAGAAGGTGTCTTTAAATCAGAGCCAATAAAAATAAGATAGCAATCTGGAACCATTCCCAAAGAATGGTCACAAAGAAAACAATGACCCAGGGAAGACATGTTCCCATTCACGGCTCGGCACACTCATTATGAGCAGCTCCTCAACAATGCTGCAGATTCCACACTGTCTCTTAGACATAGGATGGTGGTTGCATTTCCAGTAATTCCAAAGCCAACATTATTTTTACAAACTGGTATTGTTCTCTATCAAAAAAGTGAAAAACTATAAGTGGCTTGGGAATGTTTTTCTTTCCAAGGCAGTGTGACATGTTGCCTTGCAAATACATAGCAGATTAAATACCAGATGAAGTCAGCGTAACATGAAAGGAAGTCTGCTAGAATCTCATAATCATGACTTTAAGTGGCATAGAGCTGCAACATGATACTCTGTAAAACTGTGCAGAGGACTATATTAGTAATTAACCTGGGTAATTTCTGACAGCTTCTTTAGTTTCATAGGAGAAAGAGCCTTGTGTCACACAAAAGATTGCCTCAGACTAATATTAGAGACATTATTGTTAACTGTACTACAAAATATGACATGCTGCATTTTTAAGCAGCAAACAGGCACATACTGTATCATTCTCCAAATTGATGAAAACATTTTAACACCATTAAGAGAGCTAGCCCAAGTGAAAGTGTTAGATTTTAAAATATTATCCATATTTTAAAGGACTTAATAGTAAATAATTGGATGAAGTAACTAAGTGGATGACTGATATCTCTGAGTTCAGCCTACTAGTCTATTTCGCTACAATTGCTATGGCATGGTTTCCAGGTAAGCATTTCCTATTGTAAATGGTAATTGAAAACATAACAACATAAGAAGAGCCATGCTGGATCAGGCCAAAGGCCCATCTAGTCCAGTTTCCTGTATCTCACAGTGTTCCCACCAAATGCCTCTGGGAGCACATGAGACTAGATCTCTCTCTCCTGATACCACTCCCCTGCATCTGGCCCTTGAAATACCCTGTTTTTAAGCATGGAGATGACACATCTCCATCATGTTTGTAACCTGTGATGGACTTCTCCTCCAGGAGTATGTCCAATCCCCTTTTGAAGGCATCCAGGCTAGATGCCATCACCACATCCCCTAGTTCTGGTATTTTGTGAGAGGGAGAAGAGCTTCCCTCTATCCACTTGACTCATGCCCTGCATTATTTTGTACGTCTCAATAATATCCCCCCTCGGGTGCCTTTTTTCCAGACTAAAGAGCCCCAAATGTTTTAGCCTTTCCTCATAAGGGAGGCCCCCCAGCCCAGCAGTCACTCTCTTCTGCTCCTTTCCCAGTTCCACTATGTCTTTTTTTAGATGTGGTGGCCAGAATTGTACACATTACTCCAGGTGCAGCCTTACTATCATTTTGTACAATGGCATTATAATGTTGGCTGTTTTACTTTCAATCCCCTTTTGATAATCCCTAGCATGGAATTGGTCTTCTTCACCACTGGCACACAATAATGAAATTATATCTATCAATATCCATTATAATGGAGACATGTTGCCATTATTTCACTGAAGCCAGTACTTTAATGTACTTTAATATTGCATGTATGCATTTCTAAATAATTTAGTTGCTGCCGTTACTGAGATCCCCCCTTTGCTCCCCATTCAAAACCTACCTAGACAAAACATAGCACACAAAAAGTTGGAGAGAAAAAAGGCCATGACTTTATTGGTCACAGCAGCAATCCCTGGCCTAATATTGGGGAATTGAATCCATTGCATTGGAAGGCCCACCTGCCTCCTTGATGCTATACCAGCATCCACCTGGGTATATGCCATTACTTGTTTGTCTTCACCAGAGGGCAGGCCTACACCTAACATCTCCCCCTCCCCCAGACTGGGCCTCACCATGGCTCTGCCCATCTGTACATGGGGGTTATTGTACCCTCCAGGGAAGCCCAGTCTCCTACTTCCTGCCTTACAACCCATCACCAAACAATATCACACATTGTCTGCAAACAAATCAGTGAGGGGAGGAATCTTGCTGGCCCAATGGAGCCTGGTATCTTGCCTAAATGCCAGGTAAGCAGACCAGGTTGAAAACTGCTCCCCTGTGGTCTGCCCACCTGGCACTCCTGCACTTTGGGACACACCAGCTGGCCAATGTGCAGCCAGCTCACAAGCCACCTGTCTCTTTGGTCAGTGAAGAGGGGACTTGCACCACCTCCAGCTCTCCTAGCTCCAATGGTTCCACATGGATGCCATCATAACTGAGCCCACCTTGATATCGCTGAGGTAAAGCTGGATACTCACATTTCAGTGCATAAAATTTATGTTCTTGTAGGCTTTTGGTTCTCATACAGGGTTTTTAAGAATCCTCTGAATGTCTGACTTGTCACAGACTGTACCCATAATGATCTGAATAAGAGGTAAGTTGTCACTACAGTTGATGTAACAGTTACGGTAGTTGTAGCTTGCCTCTTATTCAGATCAGTATGGGTACAGTCCTTGCCCAGGATTATGCTAGACTTAGGTATCCAGTACTTAGAATTTTTTCCTGTTCTCCACATGTTCTCCTTTTATAGTCACTAAATAGGAGGACACAAAAAGAGGGCCTCTCTGCTTAAAGCTCAGTTGTTGTATATTACAATGCTATTTGTGCAGCTGGAATTCAGTAAATTTTTATGCATGCATGCATGAGGGAGAAATATGCAAACACTCAGGACATTTTGGGATTTGCACAGCTGAAAGACAGGAGATTTAAATTTTGGAAAAGTGATTGTTGATGAAATGGAGCTTTAGCATCTTGCAGCT
This sequence comes from Phrynocephalus guinanensis, assembly GCA_037367245.1. NCBI lineage: Eukaryota > Metazoa > Chordata > Lepidosauria > Squamata > Agamidae > Phrynocephalus > Phrynocephalus guinanensis. Next base: position 7,087,926 of record CM074742.1, on the reverse strand, counting down.
CTTCAGAGAAACTGCTGACCTTTCAATATTGCTTTCATGATAAAGTCAGAAACCAATCAGAAGGATGGAAGGAGCCATTCATGGTTTCTCGATCATAGATGCAAATCCATTGCTGAGCTAGGTTAGAGTCCATAATTTCACAAACAATATTAACATGTCTCCAGTTGTTGGTCGTAATTTATAGAAGTAAGTTCTTCTAATACACAGCATCACAAACTTGGCCTTTCGAGCTGTAGCCAGAGCATTAGGAATAGAATTAGAAATTCATAACTTATTAACTTGGGTAAGATTGGAAGCAATGCGATATCATGCTAAATATGAGACTTTCAGCCCTGTGTTTCCATAAGCCCGGAGGAAAGCTTGCTTCCCTTAAGCTATGGATTTGGACACCTCCAAAGCAATCATTCCATTTTAGAAAATATTTGCTTGGCACGTCTGTAGGCAAAGTGAAATGGCAGATCTTTCCATTCATTTCTATTTTTCTCATTTCTCTTCAGAGATTAAGATGGAATTTATCCTAGCATCTGATACCTTCCAGTATATTTAACACAACTAGCTGGAGCGGACATAAGAACCTTATTTTTCTCATATAATTAGTACAGGCTAGTGACCTTGGTTGTGGCTTTATGCCATTTTTAATTTCCTTAGAGGGCCTATCTCCACAAGATGTTTCTTTCTCAGAGTGGTCATCCTTTCGTAGACATATATACCCCTCACACCCTCACTAAGCAATGAAATGTAAGGGGGAACACAGTTTATTTAAGGATATAGCTTCTCCTATAGACAGTAAGACTGGCATTTTCTTTCATAGAGCATCCCACAATAGGTCCTGCGAAGGAAACAGTAAGTACAGTTTATTTCCTTCTTTCTTCTATGTCAACCCAAGACCCAGGTGCAGCAAGTCTACAAGGGATGCCTTCTTTAAACCAGGAGGGTGGGAATGGTTCATATCTCACATTAGCCAAATTAGTCCAAATGGGCACAACGTAGGAGACATTATTTCTGATATTTTTATAACCACTGGTCACATTACCAATGGCATCAAACTAAGTTCAGCACTGCCATCATAATCTGCCTTCCCTGCAATGGCTGAAGAGATACTGCCTAGACATTCCACCTTGCCTGGGAAGTTCCCCCAGAGGATATGATCCTCATCGTCCAGCTTTGTGTTCAGGGAAATACTCTACCTTCACTTGGTGCACTGAATTCTGAAATAGGAAGAATCTCATTGCTATCTATGAAGTCAAATCTTAAGATGGGGCCTGGCAAACAGAGTCAAGGCATGTTCTACTATTGAAGCTCTTTATTAATATTTATTTATTTTATTTGATTCCCTTTTTTTAAAAAAACTATATTTTATTCATTTTCTAAGGGAAAAAGAAGTATATGTAATATTTGTTACTACATGGGTTTCAGTCATTATTATGTTACAACCAGCTATCTCTTATTCTTTGTTTCTTTTTTCTAGCCATTGATAAAACAGATAATATTGTGAGTCCTCATTTTCCTTGATTCTCCTTGTCAGTCTATCCCTCTCTTCACATTCCAAAATTTTCTTAACAATCATTTTGTCTTTTGGCATTTCTTTGTTTTTCCAGTGTTGTGCCCAAACTATCTTCACCACTGGCAGAATGGTGCAGTACTAGATAAGTATTTTGTTTATCTAAATTTTCTGGTAAGATGCCTAGAAAAAACAGTTCTGGCCTAAAGTCTACATTTATTCATTAGATTTCTATACTGCCCATCTGACACAGAGCCACTTTGTGTGGTTACAAATCAACAGCTATAATAACTGCTACAATTCCTTGAAGTCCCAGAAAGCAGGCGGTACTTGTACATAGCCATAGTCACCGTACCTCTTCACTCTGAATCTTCAGTCCTCTGAAACTCCAGTCTCGTGTGCACTAGTGCTTGGCCCTACATTTGCCACAGGGAGGCAAGCCCCTACATTTGCCACAGGTGCTAGGCGGTATAAGCAGTCACTGACATTTCTTCTAAAAGTCTAGCTGATCCCACCATTTGAGTTCTATAACCCACACAATCTATCCTTGATCCCTTATACTAACATGATATCTCCGCTATAAAAAAGGTAAAAAGGTAAAGGTTCCCCACACACATGGAACCCATGCCCCCACAGGCTGCCAACTGGTAAAGTCTCTGCTTAGAAGAATTGAGAAATTTTGGATCACTAACATGAATTGCCCATCCGCAAGCACTCTATACTTCCACTATGCCATATGGCTTCCAAATGGCCTTCAAACTGTGTTTTGATGACTAGGTAAAGGTAAAGGTTCCCCCTGTGCATGTGTGCTAGTCATGTCCAACTCTAAGGGCAGTGCTCATCTCTATATTAAAGCCAAAGAGCCAGTGTTGTGCAAATTCACAGCCATGTGGCCGGCATGGCTGCAAGAAAACACTGTTTTACTTTCCCAGTTTTTATGGAGGTACTTATTTATCTACTTGCATTTACATACTTTTGAACTGCTAGGTTGGCAGGAGCTGTGGTTAACAGCGGGAGCTTGCTGCACTGCATGGCACCTGGGATTCGAACTGCTGAGCTGCCAACTTTGCAGCTGACAGTTTTCAATGCTCTAGCCCACTGAGCCACCACACCCCTTATCTCTGCTAACTGGACATTAAATCACTGCCAGTCCAGCTGGCTTCTGTATATCAAATGCTGTGCTGTGCTGTTCTTTGCCATAGGCTACCAAATATCTTGGACTAGCTCTGCTACTATTTCATCTAGCAACATTGGTCAATGTGACTAGATGGTCAAAGGTGAAATCCACATGAACATCCTAATCTAATATAGTGTGGGCAATAATAATAATCGTGGTCATCATTGCTGTTGTCGTTGCTGTTGTCGTTGTCATTGTCGTCGTCGTCGTCGTCGTCATCATCATCATCATCATCATCATCATCATCATCATCATCATCATCATCATCATCATCATCATCATGTGCCCTCAAGTCTATTCTGACTTATGGAGACCCTTTTCGGAGATCTTCATGTACCGAATCCCAACTAGTAGGATCAAGGTTTACTCAGTCTTCCATCCTTCTAAAGTTGCTAAACTGAATACCAAGTTTGCTGGGGAAGGGGGAAATGTATAGTCTGCATAATTTTTACCTGCCCGTAGAATGTTTTAAGTGCTATGGAGTAGTATACATGCAGAACACTTGGCTTTTTTAAAAAAAATTAGAACAATACAATAAAGGCATTAGCAGTGAAAGATAGATTTAACTGCCACAGTAAGATAGAATTCTTGGCTTCAATTAAACACATTTGGGGAATTGGTTCTGTAAGAAGAATATTATATCATGAAGGCCTTCCCTGGTTGCTCTCCACTGCAGCTTGGAGGGCAAGTGAACCTGAAGGAACATTTCAGTACCTGGCCCCAGCAAAGAAGGTAGTTAGGATATACATGTTCCCTCAGGTACCTAGGTGCCAAGCCATTCAGGGGGTTCAGACATGAACAGTACAATTTTGATTTGTGTTCAGAAATCACACTCTCCATCCCACTATGGCAGTTACTTCACATCCGTTTTGTCTCTGTAGTTGTTGTGCTTAGGAGTGGCACAAAAATGTTACTTCACATCTGATGTGCAACTACTGAAGTTTGTCTCAACCACGCCCCCAGAACAGGTGCTAAGTGCACCAATACTGTACCTGGTGCTGGGAAAGGGTTTTCCCTTGTCACTCTTCGTTCCCACTTTCTTTTCCAAAAGAAGGCACCATGTAGTAACGACTCTCACACAACAAAACATTCATTTCTCTCTGAAAACTGTGTCCGGGTGTTTTGATTTTTTGACTTTTCGGAAGCAAAATATCAAAAAAGAATTTTTAAGCTCCCCCCCCCAAAAAAAAAACAAAAACAAAAAAAGGAAGCTAGACAAAGTCAGTGTTTGTTACGGTACAAGACCGTGGGGTAACACGTGTCACGAGACAAGTTATCACGACCATGGGAACACTGAAACAGGGACAAAGCCATGTGATTGTGACCAACGCGGACACGATACAAAACTAGTCATGGAACAAAGAAGGACATGAAGTAACTGCCTATGCAGATCATTTTAATATTGCGTACACTTCTGCAGATCCAGCCTTTGGTTGGAGGCTGCAACAAAGTGTCCTGTCAGGGATATGCATCTGTTCAGCATCTCAAAGTCAACAGCACATTCTCAAAAGATAAAGAAAAAGAGTGATGGAAAGAGAGTAAAAGAAATGTTGATGCTATCGGCAATATAGAAAAGTGCTAACATATCTCAAAATCTTTCTCCATGGTTGGTTACAGATAAAGAGAACAGGGAGGTTTATTTTTCTGAGTACTATTATTTATCATAATTTCATGTTTGTTTATGGAGGATGATAGATACACACAGTGTTTTAGAAAATAATTTCCCACTGAAAGATTCTTGCTTTTTCCTGTAAAAATTTGGAAATGTAGGAGATTAGGGGCTGAAACAGGAAATGGGAGGTGAAGAGTATGTGAATGGTATTGATGAGGAGGATAATGGGAAATGAATGGCATCAACAAAAGCATCAGGGTTTGGTCCTTTGTTTATTGTATAAGCAACCAAACCTTAAGTGTCCCAACTGGTGTTTAAATGGCATCTTCCTTGATAGCAGCTGCTTTTTGGCAGCATTTACTAAAATGTCCAAGTTTAAGAATTGTGCAAAACAACCTAAGTACATTCTGCGTACACAGTGAACTTTGTTGCTTCACCTTTCACATATTTTGCCACAAACTCTAATGGCCAGATTGTGAAATCCTTAGTCATGCTTGTTTGGCAGTGAGTAACTTACTTCATGAGCAGCCTCTTGTTCACTAGCATTTCATATTAAATCCTATGTTTTTTTAATATGAAGGGATGTTATTCTGGCCCCCCAACCCCACACTAGCATTTCATATTAAATCCTATGTTTTTTAATATGAAGGGATGTTATTCTGGCCCCAACCCCACCCACCCCTTGGCTATCCTCCTCCTTTGATCTCTTTATACATGCAGCTAGGTGGTGTTGCGACTGTTGTAGTATGGAACAGAACATTGTAATTAAGTGGAGGCTTAGATAGGAACTCAGTTTTCAGATGGAGTTTATTGCAAAGATTCCAGTTCAATTTAAATTGACATCAGAGTGGTAAAAATGTCCAGGCTAATTATGAACAAATAAACTGAAAGGACAGATAAACTTTGTTAATCAACTAAAAATATTCTCACAGGGCCACAGAAGAGTAGTTGCTGCGGATTCATTATGTCAAATATCAATCAGCTGTACTTGGACTAACCCCGTCACATCAGCAAGGCTTACTGCATGGAGCCTTTCTGGACACTTTCTAAAAGCTGCTATGCTTCCTCAGGCCTACTGATTTTATATAGTAATCACAATGAGGGGAGGAAAGTGTGTAAAGCAGCTGTGAATGTTGCTCTTGCAGTACAGAATGCTTTTAGTGATTTTGATGCTTTACTATGCAGAAGGGCTTCCAGAGATGTCACTGGAGGTTGTTGCTATTTGATTTTTTTTTAAACTGAGAGCAAAAAAGCAAAAGATTTATGAGAATACCACAGGAAACCTCTACAAGCGGCAAAATGTGATCTGACTTAGCAGGGTGAGTGGATGGGTGTCATCTAGAATTAACTAAGGACAAACAGCAGGACTTGAACGGGGGGAAAAACAAATTCCTTATTAATTACACTTTTGTAACTATGCAGGTATTTAAAAGTCTAGTAATGGAGATACCATTTTATGTCTTGGGTAAACTCAGATCCCCATCTAATCCCATCTGGGAATTTGGTTATGATGACCCTTTGAGGCATAGCCTTGTGGACAGCATCCATCGCATGCTCCGGAGTCCATGGAGCTTGGTTCAGAGCTCCCTCACAGAAGATGATGGCTTTGAATAATACTTGCCTTCTGAGTGCTTTTTTAGAAGAGGTCTTGTGGGTGAGCTGAAGCGTTCAGTGAAAAGGCCATCTGTTGCAAGGGTTTATATCAGGATTACACAGAAAATCCAGTTTTGTGCCAAAAAGTGACAGACTTTCAATTATTATTATTATTTTCCTCATGAAGATAGAGCAACTATATTGAAACACAGATACTCATTTTGGTAAACAGGGTTTGACTTTGACAGGAAGTAAGGTATGATTTGAAAAATATCACTTATGAGGTCATCAGTACCGGTACAGTTATTCTAAGGATATTCATAGGCAAAGAGTTGTTGCCTTCATAACATTGTTTCCAATTTCCTTTCTATAATGCTTTGATCAACATGCATCTAATAAGTTCAACAAAGCTTGGTAAATATCTTTACATCTGTCCTGACAGGAATTACCAATGGCATTTGGGGGTCAAACGTTGCTTGATAAGCAACTAAGTAAGCTCCCCATATGATATAGCTTTCATGTAGTCAGGCAGACACTAAATTGTTCAGATTCAGAGCATCCTATCTAGAGCTGGGCATGAAACAGAAAACCCCTGGTTTGTGTTTGTCTGTTTTGGGCCCACCCTTGGTTTGGTTTGGTTTGGTTCAGGTTCATACGAATTTTAAAAAAAAATTGTACAAACCCAAACCTATCCAAACCGGTTTGGGTCTGACTTACTGGGCGGCGGTGACGGTGGTGGAGGGCGATCCTGGCTCTTGTGGCAGGGGCTTTTTTGTCTTTTACTTCAAGTGCCGACTGCGCAGCTCCTGGGGCCAGGTCAGTGCTCCTTTATTTTTTATTTTTTAAGTGTGACCGTGCGGCTCCTGGGGCCAGGTCAGCGCTTGTTTTATTTGTTTGTTTGTTTGTTTGTTTGTTTCAAAGCACTGACCGCATGGCTCCTAGGGCCGGATCGGCACTAGTTTTTTTAACAATTATTATTATTATTATTATTATTATTATTATTATTATTATTATTATTATTATTATTATTATTATTATTATTAATGGTGGGGTTTTTTAAAGCACCGACCGCGCTGCTCCTGGAGCCTGGTCAGCTCTGATTTTATTTTATTTTATTTTTCTTGAATTTATTGTGCTGGTCATGCGGCTCCTGGGCTGGATCAGTGCTTGGGCATTTGGGTTGTTGTTGTTTTTTTGTTGTTGTTGTTTTGATTTTTTATAAAGTATCCATCTTGGGGCTTTTTCCCCATAGCTGAGAGGCGCTTGCTTCCCCGTGCACCAAGTTTTTTTTAAAAAAAATATTTATTTATTTATTTATTTATTGTCCCCATGTCGGGGCTTTTTTTCACACCTGAGAGGCCCTGGCTTGGAGCCAGAACCTCTTGCTTCCCCGTGCCCAATTTGTGGGCACCATTTAAAAAAAAATCTTTATATATTTTTTTTACATTTTCCAGCACTGACCACATGGCTCCTGGGACAGATCAGTGCTTCAATTATTTATTTATTTATTTATTTATTTATTTATTAAGTCCCCATGTCGAGCCTTTTTTTATTTCCACAGCTGAGAGACACTTGCTTCCTAGGGCCCAGGGACAGGAGTTCCAGCACTCGTCGGACAAGGTAAGTGCCAGGAATGAAAAATGAAGTGAATGAAACATAAATTTCCATTTTGTTTCATTTTTCTTTGATGGGTTGGTTTGTTATTCATTTTGTTGGCTAACAAAACAAATAACAAATAATGAAACAAATTAAAAATTCATTTAAAGCCCACCTCTAATCCTATCCATAAAGCAACACTGATTCCTTCCATGAAGCACCTCCTACCTCCTTTGAAGCTTAATATCTTTGACGCCAGAAACCCTAACTTTTCCATATTTCAATGGGTCCCCTAAAATCACTCGAGGGAGAGAAGCCTGCCATTCGCATGTCCGCAATCTGTAACTTTCCATTGAACATTTTTAAAAATATTAATGGAAGGAGTCTGTGCCTTCGCCATGCATTACCATGATAGGGTTAACTGGCAGCTTCCCCTCCACCTGCCGATCCACACTCCTTCAATTAAGTTCCACCACAGCCCCTTTGGAGCGCAATAAATCCATTCTATGTACCCCAAACCTCTTCAAATTGGGAGTGCTTCAAGGGGAGAGCTTGCGGAAGGTCCACTGTAATTTCCATGCTGCTAGCTGCCTGGGATCACCATTTTCCAGCACAAGACATTGCAATTAGAAATATTTTTTTCTGGGGGCACCCCCTTTCAAGTTGAATAACTTAGCCCCCTGAACCCCAAATATCTCCACATTTGGAGAGTCCAAGGAAGGGTCATGCCAAATGTGGCGCCTCTAGGACCCAAAGGAGCCATTTTACAGAGAAACAAATCAGTTCATTTTAAACTAAAAAAAATGCTGGCTCATTTCATTACAAATGAAATGCTGCTTCCCTGGTTCAGTTTGTTTCATTTTTGTTTCATGATGTAACAAACCAATGAATCAGCATTTCATTTTTTTGTTTGGTGCCCATCCCTACTGCATATGCTATAATACAAAATTGTAAACAATCTTTATCAATTGAAAACAATTACAATGCATTTCACAGGAGTGGCAAAGGCTGTGACCATGTGACTGTATGCTTACTGTGTATTCTATCCAGATACCAATTTTAGATTAGCAAATTCTAGGTATGCATGCATTGGGGGGGATGGTATATGTCTCCTATGGGCATGCACTTTTCTCCGTGTGAGAGAGTGAGTGGGTGAGTGGATGAGTGTCTGAATTTGGTATATGTGATACATCTGCACACATACATGCTCATGGGGCATATTTTGCCTTCCCTTATCTATATGCTTAGTAACCCATGCTGCATTTTTATGCTGGGTTTTTCTCTTTGGTATCAGGTCTCAAGCAGGAGCAAGAGGCATCCGGGAAGAAGAAACACTAAGGTGTTTGTGTGGGAAGTTTATAGATGCATCACAAGGGTTAAGAAACAAAAGACAGTCAAGGCTGGGGGGGGGGGGCAAAAGCATAAATAAATGTTGCAGTCTGATGAAGATTACCAGATCTCCACAGAAAAGCCCCACAGCACCCTTCAAACCACAGGAGAAAAATGTACAAAATAGTTACCATGGGAACATCCAGTTAAATGATCCAATTAAAAAAAGAGACAATTATCTACACCTCAACCAGTGATGCAAACAAATAATAAAATCTGTCCTTTAGATCTGCTGAACTTCAAAATTCACCTGGAAATGGAAGGGGCGGGATATTTTTTTAAAACAATTGAATTGAATTTGACAGATCTTAGAGAATGTAATGGAAGACAAAACTTTGTATAAGAAATTGGACACACACAAAAATTGAAATTGCAGGCAACAAACACATCATGGAAAGTGTGCCTTATTAAACCATTGAATTTCTCATTACAGAATCCAGAATAGCAACATTTTCCCCAAAAGTCTGTCCAACTTGTAAACCAAATTGAGCACATAGCCAGTTTTGGTGATGAGTCAGGAGCCAGTATAAGCCTTGAGGGGAAATGTTCCCATTCTCTCACAAGAAAGCCTACTGGCTAATTTAAGAGCATGTTTTCCAGGACATGTTTGCAAATTGCCTTCTGAGGAGATGTAAATGAGTGAGAGACAAGATAGAAAATGTTGGACTTCTAATGGCCCACCACCTTTGTCCTATTATTCATCACCTGTGGCAGCATGTGTAGAATGTGCCTGCAAAATTGCACCCCTGCCCCTGTCTCTAACAGAAGCTGATCTTCGGATCCCACCTCTCCAGCTTCTGCCCTGCATCAATATTCCACAGCAGAAAACTGCAGTAATAGTAAGTAATATCCTATTCAATGGCATGTGGCAGTATTTCAGCATTTGAAAGCTATCCAAATTAATACTAGGTTTTTTTAATGGCCAATACCCATTTACTCCAAGGTAGGAGCAAAGGTTTCACCACCAGAAGCAGATTAAGGCTAATTAAAGAGTTTCTGCTTCAGTTGCTCATTGGTTCAACTTCCTCTCAGTGTGTGATTTGTACACAACCTGGAGTCAAACCAGGGACTCTTTAATTAATGCCAATCTGCAGCTGTTGCTGAGGTCATTTCCTCTCTGCTGGCGTAAGTTACAGAAGAGGATTTAGGCTGCTGATTCCACAGTAACAGGAGATTGGCTTGCTGTTGTAAAGCACCAGCTATATTATGAGAGAAGATCACACGTTTTTAGTCAAAACAATAGCAGTCTGGGATATCTGTATTTGTTTATTTACAGCTGTGATTTTTGCACTGCTGCTGGTGCCAGTAATGGATGACAGCTGCAGATGAAATAAGCAAGAGAAAAAGAAAAGGGTGGAGATGTTTATCGAGTGCCTGCTTCGTTGCCTATCATTACATAAAGAATGGATCTGACTAACCTTTAATCAGAATGAAGGGCCAGAAGTTGTGGGATGTTTGAACAGATGCACAAGGATACTGCAAGAGATTTATTTCACCTTGGACCCTTTCCACTCTCTGTTACAGGTTGCCCTCTGCCTAAAACTGCTAGAATTTGGGGTCAAATATGAAAAGGAGCATGAAGGACTAGGTCAGGCATGTCCAGACTTCAGCCCTCCAGATGTTTTGGACCACAACTCCCACAGTCCTTTGCCATTGCCAATCTAAGCTTAGAATTCTGGGAGTTGTGGTCCAAATCCAAAACATCAGGAGGGCCAAAGTTTGGACATGCCTGGACTAGGTGCACCAATATAAACAAAGGAAACATTCTAGATTAAGTTTGGCCCAGGCATTGGAGGCACCAATCACAGATGGGATGGGATGGGATAGGATACCACGGGATGGACACTTATGCTCCTTTTTTTCCAATCTTCCTGTTGGTCTTCTCTGCCAAAGCCATTTGGCCGTTTGGCCATCTGCATGAATGACAGCAGTGCCCGACTTCATCCTTCCTACCTAACATCCTCCAATGAGCAGCCTTTGTATTTGGAAGCCATGGATGCTCCCTTATGAGTAAAGCATCACCAACTTGTCAGAATATCACTTTGGTTCATGGCAAATAAGGGAGCTTCACTGATCATGTGGTGTTTTTCATGATGAACCTATGTGATGCCCTAATGTCGACACACTGTGGAGGGGGCCTCCAGTTCAGGGCAAATCTTAGAAATAGATGACCATTTCCTCAAAGAGCTGCAGTAATGAACTGGATGAGGATGAACAAAATGGTGAAACTAAACCCAGAAAAGACAGAGGTGTTCCTGGTCAGTCAAAAGGGAAAACAAGGGATACGGATGCAACCTGTACTGGATGGGGTCACTCTCAAATTGAAAAAAGAGGTGTGCAGCTTAGGGGTGTTCTTGGACTCATCCTTGAGCTTGGATGCCCAGGTCACAGCTGTGGCCAGGAGTGCATATGCACAATTAAGTCTAGTATGCACGTTATGCCCATTTCTTGAGAAACCAGCTCTGGCCACGCTGACACATGCCCTAGTGACATCCCGGCTAGACTACTGTAATGTGCTCTATGTGGAGCTACCAATGAAAAATCTCAGGAAACTTCAACGGGTCGAAAAATACAGCAGCCAGACTGCTGGCTGGGTACAGAGAGCACATTACACCCCTATTAAAGCAGCTCCACTGGCTGCCAATCAGCTATTTTTTCTGTGCTTCGCATTGCGCGATCGCCGCGATGCCACAAACGGAAATGAAAAACCCGACCAAATTTTTCTTTTTTCGGTTCGAGTTCGAGTTCTGACGGCTTAAATATCGTTACCGTTTCCGTTACGTAACAGAAACGATAACTGAAAACGGAAACGACAATTTCGCCGAGTCGTGCCCATGTCTACTGCTGATAGTAGAGTTGGCTGTGAGCTGAAGGTGATGCTAGACATTTAGTACTACAGTAACCCCCCGCCTATCACAGGGGTTAGGGACCCACCCCACCCGGGATGCCTAAAATCCGTGATATGCGGAAGTGGGTGGGGTGGGGCCTGGGGCGTGGGGGTGATCAGATCCCCATGTCGCCGCAGCCGTGCACTGGTCCGAGAGGTTTTGGGGTGGCGCGTGCCAGTGGCGTTGCGGGATCTGACCTCCCACCGCCGCCCAGCCATGGTGCCCCAAGACTTCTCGGACGGGCGTGCGCTGGGGGTGGCAGGGGGATCTGACCTCCCACAGCCCACCCCACGGTGCCCCGAGACTTCTTGTCCGGGGCCGTCTCCATTGAAATGCATTGGTTCAATGCATTTCAATGGAGAAATTTTCCCCATTGAAAAGCATTGGCTCAATGCTTTCCAATGGGGAAAAATTTCTCCATTGAAATGCATTGATCCAATACATTTCAATGGAGATACGATCGCCTCCCGCTGCCCCCTCCGCATGGTCCTGAGGCTTCTCAGAGGAGCGCAGGGTGGTGTGGGGTGATGTGATCACCCCCTGCCCCCGCGCGGCTGGGAGGCTTCTCGGAGGAGCGCAGGGTGGCGCCGCGGGGCAATGTGATCACGCCCCCCGCGGCACCCCAAGACTTCTCAGACTGGTGCACGCCAGGGGGCAGGGGGATCTGTCCTCCCGCCACCACCCGCCCTGAGACTTCTCGTCCGGGGCCGTCTCCATTGAAATGCATTGGTTCAATGCATTTCAATGGAGAAATTTTCCCCATTGGAAAACATTGGCTCAATGCTTTACAATGGGGAAAAATTTCTCCATTGAAATGCATTGAGCCAATACATTTCAATGGAGATACGATCGCCTCCCGCTGCCCCCTCCGCATGGTCCTGAGGCTTCTCAGAGGAGCGCAGGGTGGTGTGGGGTGATGTGATCACCCCCTGCCCCCGCGCGGCTGGGAGGCTTCTCGGAGGAGCGCAGGGTGGCGCCGCGGGGCAATGTGATCACGCCCCCCGCGGCACCCCAAGACTTCTCAGACTGGTGCACGCCAGGGGGCAGGGGGATCTGTCCTCCCGCCACCACCCGCCCTGAGACTTCTCGTCCGGGGCCGTCTCCATTGAAATGCATTGGTTCAATGCATTTCAATGGAGAAATTTTCCCCATTGGAAAACATTGGCTCAATGCTTTACAATGGGGAAAAATTTCTCCATTGAAATGCATTGAGCCAATACATTTCAATGGAGATACGATCCCCCCCTCCCCCCCTGCGGCCCCGAGGCTTCTCGGAGGAGCGCAGGGGCGGCGTGGGGCAATGCGATTGCCCCCCTCTGCTGCCCCCCGGATGGCCCTGAGGCTTCTCAGAGGAGTGCGGGGTGGCGGCGCGGGGTGATGCGATCACCCCCACCCCCCTGCGCGGCCCCAAGTCGCAGGTACTGCAATCCCGCGATATAGTGGGACCACAGTACCTGAACCGTGAAATGGCAGGAGGTGACTGTACTTACTGTAAAGGAAAGCCTCCTATCTAGATTCATGAGAAGTGAATCTATTTCAAAGACGGGTTCCTGCCATGCCATACAAACACAGTGCCAAGTGGTTTGTTACCAATGGTAAATGTAGTTGTTCCAGTGACCTAGATAAGCTCTGTAATATATAGTACTTCTGCTATTATGACACGGATAACAAACCAGCACCCACTATGAATCAGTCGGCGATATAGCACATACCTCCCAGGTGTGTCTTTGGAGTGTAAATAAACAAACACTGAAGGAGTTTGTAGGATGTGCTTCCTAATCATTCTTCATAATGCTGTCCAGATCTTCTTTCCTCTGTTTTCCCTTACATTAGAATACCATATTCTGTGCTATTGGGTGTCCTGTATTTTGTCTGTTTCTGTATCATGTTATAGTGTTGATGTTTTGGTGCATTCTTATAGCAATCCAAGCTTCAGATCAAGAGCTTCTCCCGGAGCTCTTGTGTCATGAACCAGCTTCCCATTTACGTGAAATCCTGCAGGCCTCCTCATCACTTATTCTTTTTCACAAAATATCACCATGAGAGCATCACTTACTGTTTACATGGAAAACTCATCGGAAGAAACAAGCCTATTTTTAATGCATGCATTTCAAGGCAGGGAGCCTTCTGTCTTTTCTCTGCACTCTTTCCATGTGACAGGGGAGGGAAAAATAATGCACTAGAAGGACACAGCCATGATCAACCCAGTCTTTAGTTGAACATGCTCAGTACTCGGGTGGAGAAGCAATGGTGGCTGAGGTTTTTGTGGTCACATGCGGCGGCTTCTGGATACCAATTTTCTTTTTGATTCTTGAAGGGGGGGTCCAGTATATCCCATGACCCAAGGACACTTTCCATTAGCACAGGAATCCAGGCTAAAATGTTATTAGCAGAAACAGGAATGACTAGCTACTGAAGAGACAACCACCACAATTTCAAAGAAGCAATCTACCTGAAAATTGATACAGCTACAGCTACTGGTATAACACAAAAGCGAAGGGTTTCTTTAACCCAAAGCAATTAAATGAGTGCACCACTAATAATGAGGGACATGTTTCGATCTGCCTTTTGGCTTGCGTAAAATATTCAACCTTCTTAATGTTTAATTTTCTTGGTTTTTATGGCTAAAGATTTTGTAAACACTGGAGCCACGAACAAACCTGTTCTTGTTTCTTGGCAACCAGAATATAGTGCTTGAAAAAAGCAACTACACCGTATTTCAGCATAAACTTGTTACCCACTCCCTTACAACAGCAAAAAGAAGACCCAGTGTGTTCATACTTGAAAGATTTCAGCTGCAGCTATGAATGTTATAATATATTTCTATGACAGTTTTAGAATGTACTTCATTATTACAACAACAGCAGGAGGCAAGGACACTGTTGTGACCATTTCAATGACTGGAAACGGCATATAATGGACCTAAGGGGGCTTTGAAATTATTTTTATTTAATTTCTCTATCTACTCCTAGTAATTCTCCCTAGTTTTAATTACACACATGAGCCTTGCCTTAAAATATTACCCTAGATGATTTTTTTCTATACTAAGATACTTGAATTTGCTCTAGCATTATTCCACTAGAACCTGTGCTCCAACTAGATATTAGGGGAGTGTCCATTTCTTTCTATCAAACTGCTTTCCTTCTCATCCTGATGAGAAACCATGGAAGTTAGATTTCTCAGAAATCAGACAGTGGAATTAAATCTGTGTGTACCTTCCAGTCACCAGTCACAAAACAAAGCATGTTAAATGCAAGATATTATGGCTGGGGAAAATAATATGCTTTCTTTCCAATTGCCCAAATATGTTCTAAGCTTACCATCTGGTTTGAACCTTTGCTGCACACTGGTCACTCTGAAAGCAGCAGGAGAACTTGATTCGAACCAATACAGCACTGCCATCTGTGCAAGGATGAGAGGGCATCTTACTTTCACAGAACAATTTCATCATCTTGAGCAGAGCCAGAGGAGTTGTAATGTTACCCTGGTGAGGAAACCCCCACACTAAAATGACTAACTGATATGAGGCATCTTGCTGCTACCTCCAGAGCTGGAGATAGCGTGTGTGTTTTGACTAAGCCTGATCTGCAACTCCAGTAGGACGTTGGTAGCAGTAAGAACTTGCTTTGACTTTGTCTTTCAGGTGTAGTTTATTTTCCTGAAATACGCCAGGGAGAATGAGTAAAGGGTCCCCAGCTCCCTAGTGGTGTAGCATGGAGGGGGCCAGAGGGGTGGTTGCCCCAGGCACAAAATTTTTATGGGCACAAGAGCCTCCCTGCCTGACACACTCCCTCATAAAGTCCTTGTGTTCATCTTCCTCGTCCCAGCAGTTTGAGCTGCCAGGGGGACATAAGGCCCACCAAACATCAATGGTGACCTCGAGGCACTCTGTGGCTGCTTCATGGTGTACCCTGGGAGCTTCTCTCAGCATAGCACCATGCTTCACCCTGCACAGACATTGCATGGGGGGATGTGACCTACAATGAATGCCTTGCCCCAGGTGCTTAAAACACATCCTACACCACTGGAGCTCCCTGTCCTGAGAATGTCCCATCTAGATGTGAACCAGCCACCGTTCAACAAAGTAACAACTGGAGCATTCCAACAGGACAGCTTTGGTGCTTCCTGGTTTTGTTTTGAAACTGTTTAGCCCCATTTCCCCATTGGGGCTAAAGGGGATCACGTTTTGCCCAATTTCCCTAGCCTTGGTGTGGATAGAACCATGTGAGAGGAAGCAACATAGTGATCCCCTTCTCACATCTTCTCTGAACTTGTTTATTATTTATGTACTTTTCTTCTTTGTGTTCTTTACTGTTTTTTGAGTTATTGTCTGGCCTTGTGCCTAAGCAGATGACAGGATTGTGGGAAGTCATGAGTCAAAGAGGTTAAATTAGGCTGTGGAGTAGAAGATAAATGGTATGAGGCTATCCTCATTTCTAGGTGTCTTTGTAACTGGCATGATTTGGATGGCCCCGTTAACATACTCTTTAATTTGGCCCATGCACTTGTAATCTCAAGATTAGACTACTGTAATGCTCTATATGTGGGACTGACCTGGAAGTTAATGTGGAAGGTCCATCTGGTGCAGAATACTGTGGCCAGATTAGTTTCAGGCACCAAAAGATTCCAACATATCACCCCGTACTGGCTGCTAATTGTTACTGCATTGACATCAATGTTTTAATGCTGACATACAAAGCCCTAAACCAGGGGTGCCCAAACTTTTTGTAAGGAGGGCCAGATTTGGTGGCTGAGAATGTGTCAGGGGCTGGTTGCTCCCCGACCCTGCCAGCCCACTGCAAGCCCCACCCACTGACCCCTTGCAACCCCACCCGCAGGAAGGAAGTCAGGGACCAAGGGAGGGAGGGAGGGAGGTGGAAACCAAGACAGGAAGGAAGGAAGGAAGGTGGGGAACAAGGAAGGGAGGGAGGAAGGAAGGTTGGGACCAAGGGAGGGAGGAAAGAAGGAAAGTGGGGACCAAAGGAAGCACAGGGAGCCATGGGCACAGGTTGCCCCTTGGAAGAGGCGATCTGTGCAACCTTGCAGCCCCCCAAGCTCCCCAGCAGTGGTGACGGCTGACCTGCCAGCCCACCCCAAAGGTCCTTGGTGGTGGCAGAGGCCTGCTGGCCTGCCCACCTCTACACTTTCCCCTGTGGTGCCAGTGGCGGCAGACCGCCCATCCGCCCAGCTGCCCAAGCTTCCCAGCGGTGTCAGTGTTGGCAGAAGATTTTTTTAAAAAACATGGGGCAAAGGAGGGGGAGGGGCAGGCCAGCCAGCCACGGACCATTCAGAATGGCCTGACGGGCCAGATTTGGCCCCCGGGCCGGACTTTGGGCAGGCCTGCCCTAAACGGTTTAGGACCTTCCTATCTGTCAGAATGACTCCTACCCCAAAGTTCAGCCTGTGTCACTCATTCATCACAGGTAGGTCATCTGAGGGTGCCAACACTGAGGAAGGCCCACAAGACAACAACAAGGAATTGGGCCTTCTCGGTGGTGGCCCCTACACTTTGGTACAAACTTCTCTCAGAGATCTGCCATACCCCCACATTGCTGAACTTCAAAATATGTTTGAAAACATGGTTGTTTAAATCTGCTTTCCCTGGTTACTAACTGTTTCACTGTTCCACTGAATTCATCTGCCCTTAGCCCATCTTATTTACTTTAGACTTTATGAAGGGTGCTGACTTACTATGTTTTTATTTGCATTTCTAGTTGTGTATTATGTACCTGTTGTATTTTATATTGTAACAGTTTGTTTTATGTTGTGTACTGCCCAGAGAGGCCTTTAGCTAGATGGGCACTTTGGGCAGTATATAAATCAAATAAATAATAAATAATTTGTGGGTGTTGCTACTTGCTAGTAAAAGCCAAACCAGTTTATAATAAGAAAGGCTATAGAAAGATGAAGCTGGAACTTGTCATGTGTGTCTCCCAGATCAGCCATCCTGAGCTGGGGAGAAGATGAGGGTGGATGGGAACTCCCTGTGCAAGGAGATGGTGGCACCCCTAGGTACCAGATGAGGACAGTAGAGAAAGTGTTGCAGTTCAGGAGCCTGCTGGGGAAAGGAGAGATCAGCCAGATGTGGGATAAACCTGAGGAAGCATGAAGATCCCTTGCACTGTGTATATATCATATATTCGTGGACTGAGGTTCTGGTACAATTTTGGATTCACCAAGGTAAAGAAAAGGGGATGCTCAAGGTGGACCATTGCCAGATCCACCTAAACCCAGCACACCGTTAGAGATCTCACTAATATGAGGGGCAGTCTGGTCCCAGTCTTTTTCACAAGCAGTGCTGGAGGCATAAGAAGCAATAAAAAAGCAGTGTCATCTCCAGCAGCGACAGCTGGGAACCCCAGGGTGTCATGATGGCCTGGTATCATATGCCTTCCCTTTGCAAAGTTGATGGGAAGAGACAGTCTGCTGAGCTATGCCAGGTACAAACTTTCATGGAGTCATAGGATAGTGAAGGGGCCTAAAACCCCTGCTGTATGCAGGAATACAAATCAAAAGATATCTGCCAGGTGTTGTCCAAATTTCTCTTGAATGCCTCCAATGTCGGAACTAGAGATCGGCACAAATCGAAAAAATGACATTTCGGTTTTTGTTTTTCATTGTGGGTCTGTTTTGGTTCGTTTTTGTTTTTTGTGAATTTTTTGAAAAAAAAATCATTTCATTTTTTTGTTTTTTGTTTTTCATTTTTACCCACTTTTTGCGCAACTTAAAGCATTTTCATGCGTGGACATCCCCCAACGCCCCAGACCAGAGGGAAAACACTAAAAGAAAGATGCTGGCAGAGACACAGTATAGACTGGGTACGCAGGGAGGCTACAAAGGCAGCAGAGACACACACTTGCCTGGCTGGCCTAAAGTAACAAGTCGCAGAGACAGCAATCCCAGCCTAACTCCCACCACAGACTGCAAGGAGGACGGGGGCTGCCAAAGCTTTTTATGCCCTCTGTGGCTGCCACACCAACCCAGTCTGCAACCTGGGCATGCTATTGGTTGAAATTGTTCAAAAATTTACATGATCCCATCACATGGCTTGCATCCATCTTGTGGCTGGAATCCATTTTGTGTCATCCTTAAAGGGAAGAGAAAAAATACATCGTGATGGGAGAAAGACAAAAACAAACGTTTTAAGGACTGCAACCCCCTGGTAGGTAATAATTTCAAATAATTATCACTGTGTTTTTACAGATGTCCAGAGCGTTTTAATACCCAAGAAATCAATATTAAGCATCTGGGAGCCATTTTAGGTTGATGTCTCCTAAATTCCCTTAAAGGAAAAAAAAAAATACAGCGATCTGAGAAAAGACATAAATGCACTTTTTAAGGATCCCAACCCCCTGGTAGGTATTATCAGGCAGAATAAATAATTATCGCTAGGTTTTTACGGATTTCAGGATGTTTTTTAACATTTAAAAACAGCTCATTTCATTGCACATCGCCATTAACAAAAACGAAACATAACGAACCTAATTTTGGTGGTTCTGTTCAGTTCGTTCCAATTTCATCACAATTTTCATTATTCGTTTCATTATGTAATGAAATAAATAATTAATAAGGGAACACTTTTTTATTTCATGCTCATCTCTAGTCGGAACACTCACCACCTCTTGAGACAAATTGGTACATTGCAGGACTTTGAACATCCTAGCCCTAGAGAAGTTAATTTGGAGCTTGGACTAGGCTGAACCCCAAAGAAGACTAGTGGATAGAACCTAGCCATCTGACAGGCAGACGGTAGAGAAGGTCTCCCATCCCTGCTTTTGTTGTACACTTTTCCCCCAGCTCAATAAACCCTGCTTTGGACAATCTCAACAGCCTTGAGCACAGAGATAGAAGGGGATAGAAGGGCTCCTGCCTATTCTACCCTTGGTGGCAATGGGGTGGGTGCTCACAGCTATTGAATCAGAAGCTACATGCAATGAAAGTGCATATACTAAATAAAATAAAATACTTTTTAAAAATGGAAAATTTGTATCTCTGAAAACTGTGGTTTATATTCACTGGGCCGGCACCAGGTGGGTAAGAATAGAGTATAACAGGGAGTGTGAAGGACAGAAGAGATGATGGTGATATTGGCAGAGGAGGAAGATAGGTAAAGGAAGAGGGGCTGGGTGAGATATGTTACTAATATCACCCTCTTTGTGGACACACGGTAGAAATGCAGTGTCCTGGGCTGAAAAAAGTTGACAAGTAACTATCCAGTACAGAAAGTACACATCAATGTGTAACCATTAGAGATGGGCATGAAATGAACTACAAAAAAAAAGGATCATGCTGGCTTGTGGTTTTGTTTCATGGGTGGTTGGGAATTGTGCTTTCATAAAATGAAATGAAACACCTAACTTTTTCATCATTGGCATTTCGTTTCACGTCATTTCCCCCCAGAAAGCCTACTATCTTATTTAGCTCATCAGCAGGAAAAAGGTGGAGGCCTGGAACAAGTAAGGTACGGTAGGTGCTGGGGCCATGAAGGGGGCCACAAAGTGGGTAAACCCATTAAGGGGAGCTTTCTGTGTAGCTGAGCTACACTGAAAGTTTCCCTTTATTCAGATAGGGACCAAAAAAACCATGAGTTGGACAGTGATGAATCACCACGAACCATCACAAACAGCCATTGTGCTGGTTCATGCCCAACTCCAGTGACCATCATTCTGTTTGCTAGCACCTTAAATGTGTAGGCCTCACTTAAACCCTTCTAGTATTGGACCTAGGCTCATGATGACATTAAGAAAGTTCCACAGCATACAATTCTACAACACAGGATGGGAATCATAGTGGAAAAGGCCCGTCAAAACAAATTTGATCTTACAGGTGGACTCACAAATAGGGCTTCATGCAGGTGCCCCTGATGTTTCAGAGAATGTCAACTCAAAGTGTTGAGGGTTTTAAAGGTGAAAATAAAACCTTTAGAACTCTTGAGTATATACTGCTAACCATTTAAGACGGATTTTTAGGCTCCTTTGGCTGTTGTTTCTCAATTGATAATGTAACTGTAAACATTTAAAAAGATGAAAGTAATTAAACAAAGAAAAAGTTATTTCAGAAAAGGAGCAATTCACTCTTGAAAAATTGTGTGCATTTTCAAATCTATACAATTTCAAAACTACATATTTTTGTCTTTCTGGGTGTCTGGTCTCCTGGCTTTCCTCCCCTAGATATTTCTTTTACATTCATAAATGCAAATGTGCACACACACACACAACAAACACACACACACACACACACACACACACACACACACACACACACACATTTCTCTTCAAATCATTCACAGACACATGAGCCCTCACATGAAACTACTTTGCAATGGTTAAACAAGGGTCAACCCTTTATTTAATTGTAGGCACTCACCCCCTGTGACATAACGTGTGGATACAACCTTTACTCCCAGTTTTTGGCTCTGACATCTCACAGAATGGAAAGCTACTAACCTGTCAACCTTAGTGTTTGTTCATATCTTTTGCATGGTTGAATACTTGTTCTCCTCTCTCCACTCTATGGGATCTGAAATCCATGACTGCCAGACTACAGCAGAAAGGAAAGGCTAAGTTCTCCTTTAGCATTTACTTTGTGCAAATTTACCAGTCTCTTAAAGACAACACTTCTCTCTGGAACCTTTGTAGCACAGAAGCTAGAGAAGACATAACAGCTGCATAATGATAAATTATTATGTAAGGTTGCAGAGCTTTATCGGTGAAACTACTTTGTAGTGAAAATCCTAATTCTTTTAAGGCAAACAAAGCTTGTTTTATCTCTGGCATTTTCTGATGAATCTTCCAAACGATTATTTATCTTCTCAAACCCTGTTGTGTCTATTATGTTTTGATGCACAGCCATGATGCTGAACTTCACTTGGGGGGGGGGGGGACTTGCTAAGGAAACTACTGAACTTGACTTGTCACAGTCGTTGTCAAGAGTGCCTCCCAGCCTCAGTCCTGCTTATTTAGTCTAGTAGAATGCCAAGTACATGCACAGACTAACTGGCGTCCCATTGCATTCCTCCAGGGGAAATAGTTTATCAGGACTGAAGGTGATTAAGTGTAAATGAGAGGAGTGTCAGGAGTCCAGGTAATGCTGCGGCACATGCTGGCTTTTCATCTCCAAAAGATGTAGGCCTCATGTCAGTCTTTGAGCATTCCCCTAGAGAATATTTAATGGACTTTCTTGTTTAGAACCCTCATTTTTTAAAATAAGATTCCTTTTGACTATTTCAGCATGTGCACTTATTAGGAGAAAATTAGAGTTACTGAAAGCTCCAGAGACAATTGAGATCAGTTAATCTGGGAAATCCGAATTATGAGTCGGGGTGTATACATCACATGCATGTTTACACAGGTGACAATGTGCAGTCATATGAGAATTGCACCACACTGTTTATTTTATTAATTTATTTAAAATATCTTTACCCCACATTTCTTCTTTAAATGGACGCAAGGCACCCTACATCATTAAAAGACAAAATAAAGCTAAAAACAGTACATATACCAATATTACAAATAGAGATGGGCACGACTTAGCGGATTCCCGTTTCCGTTTCTGTTACTCGGTTCCGTTACTCTACGGAAACGGTAATGGGAATTACTCCGCCAGACTTCGAGCTCGAACCGACGAATGAACAATTTTGGTCTGATTTGTCGTGCTAGTTCCTTGCATCGCGCGATCGCGCGATGCCACGCGGCACAGAAAAAAAGTTTTTAAAAGTTAAAAAAAACTGGTTCCCGGCCAAAAAGCAGGCGGAAAAATGCCTGCTGTGCCTCAGGGCACCTACCAGAGGGGTTGTTTCTGGAGATCCCCGGCCTCCCCCCCATCCCCCGTCCTGGGCTGCTCTGGTGGGACTCGCGGCAGGCTCGCAGCCAGCAAAAAGCCCAGTCTCGCCGCCAGCCGCCGCAATTAAAGCGCAAGCAAGCGGCACGGACGGCACAGGAAAAAACTTTTAAACTCTCCCCACACCCATTCCCAGGCCAAAAAAGCAGGCGGAAAAATGCCTGCTTGACTAAGGGCGCAGGGCACCTACCGGAGGGGTGGTTTCTGGAGGGGGGTCCCGCCTCCCCCCCGTCCTGGGCAGCCGGACTCGCCATGCCATGCGGTGCGGGCGGGGGATCCAAAATGGGGCGGCGAACGCAATATTGTTTTTGAAATCGTGGTCCAAAAACACACAAGCACAACAGAAACACGCGAAAATTTATAAACTGCCAGATTTTTCACAGTAGCAGTGGGTTTTTTCTTGCAACAAAATGTCTCTCCTCTCCTCCTCTGTCCTCCATTGATTTTATTTTATTTTATTTTATTACACCTGCGCAATGATGGGCTGGCCGGTGGGAGTGGACGACCATGCAAATTTTTGGAGCCATCCCACCAATCGCATGGCCACTTGGCCATGGAGACTTCTGGGATGTGCCAAAAAGCCCCCTAAAACCTGCCCTAGCCCCCTAACCCTAACCCTAATCCTTGACTCCAGTCCTTACCCATACGTCACAGACTGTCTTCTTAGTGGGTCAGAGAGGCACCCAGAGGTGCAACCCACTAGCCCACCGTAACCTTACCCGTCACTAGCCTAACCCTAGCTCTTGCACTAACCCACCTTAACCCTAAGCCAGATCTACTTGCATTGCACTACACGCAAGTACAATTCCCTTCTGTGTGAGACATGGTGGTGCGAGAGCCTTAGTTAGGCATCACCTATGGCTCTGGGTTCACTGTCATCACTAGTCTCACTGTCTGCAACTGGTATGCATATCCATATGGCTATTGCATACCATTTTGCAGCAGCAGCAGGTGAGGAGGGGAGACCCCCATGTTGAGGGGTCTCTTGGAGCCTGCTTCCCTTTCCTAGTGGGTGAGGATAGGAGGCACCCACGGGTGCCTCCAGGAGCCCGCTTTCCCTTTATAGCGGGCCAAAGGAGGCACCCAGCCCAGAGAGGTGCCTCCAGGGGCCCGCTACCCCCCCCAAAAAAACCAGTACTAACAAAAATGAAAAAACGAACTGACTAATTTTTGCGAATTTTTGCGAAAAACGGAAACGACCCGAAACGGAACCGGCCCGACTAACGACATCTCAAAAAAAATTTTTTTCAAGTCGTGCCCATCTCTAATTACAAAGGATTATGCAAATACCATATTAAAACACGGTAACAAAAACAACATCAAAAACACATTTATTGCTGTAGGCACAACAATTAATTTTAAAAACCCTACACAGGGAGACAGTTGTGGGCCTAGGGCTGAGCATGCCCGAGTTGCAGACCTGTGAATAACACCACAATGACACACTTCTGAAAGGGGAAAAATGATAATACAACTTTATTGGTTACAGCAGCAGCTTTTCTGGCCCCGCACTGAGGGTGGTGGGGGGGGTGAATTCAGTGTGCTGAGAGACCAGAATGCTTCTAGATGCCATCACTATTCATAAGTAGTTCATTGAGAGTCTACAGAAGGGATGACAAACTGTGGAGACCACACAGGTGTATGCCACTCTGTGGCACCTGCCACCTGGTGCTCTAGGTGGCCTCCTAGCCCCTGAGCCCCTCCTTTCGAGGGCATCCCTTCATCTCCAGAGGCGACAGAACCTGCCTGACACCCCTAAAACCAGCTGGATCCACCCCAATGCTCCAAATCACCAACAAAAGAAAACAAACCAATGACAGTTGTGCCAACTTGAATATACAGCAATAGTATCCCAGTACAACTGCCAACATAAACTTCCTACATCCACTAAGAAACTGTAGGGTAAAGTGTTCTGCTTCTGCTTATATACCGCCCCATACCACTACAAGGTGGGCGTGGAAGGCCAGTGATCTGCAGACTCGCTGGGAAAACCAATGTACTTCACCTTTAAGCTGGAGAGGCAGACTGGAGTGAAAATCACTGAGGGAGAATTATGAATTATGTGGCCAGCCAACAGATATCTACCATGCCCCCATGCTCTTCTGTTGGCCCCAGCGCAAACAAGAAATGTGGCCAGCACCATTTTCTTCTTGTCTCCTTTTTCTGGGCAGCTCTCCCTACCACTACTTGGGCATCCTGGTATGTACATATGCATCCCTATCACTGAAGTAAAGCTTGCCTGAAGAGAAAGGCGTTTGCCTGCTTGTGGAAAGGCAACAAATATGAGATCAGCCTGGCATCCTGTGGGAGGGAGTTCCAAAGTCTGGGAGCTGCAACAGATGGTGAGTCCAGGACAGTCAAGTTAGGCATTACCCAGTTGTTTATCTTCTAACTAGTGGAGTGCATTGTTTACAGACTAGACAGAAAAAAATACATGTGTCCTATTTTCAGAAAAACAAGTTGAGGCAGTAAGGTCTAAAGCCAGGAAAGTCACACGCACAAATACAACTAGAAAAAAAAAGGCAGGGGAAGTGTATTAACAGTGGAGTCAGTTTTTAAAAGCTGGGTTTAGTAAGTGACTACAGATGAGGAGATGAAGCCAACGTCATGTCAGTCCAAAAGCCAAAAGAGAAAACATAGGGGGAACTCAGGTACTCCTGCAACTCAGGGAGTCAAGGATCACTGTGGGAACAGATACATTTATTCCAGCACTTCGCAATTCTCTGCCAAATGTCTTTATGCAGGAGCTGTTATCTGTTCCATGTGCAACACAAATGCAGCAGCTCAGAGGTTTCCAGCAGATCTGAGGTAATAAGGAGTCCCCAGCACCTCAGGGATCATTCTCTTCACATCCTCTGGACAACACATTCTGCCCTGCCTTTTCAGGAAATATTGTCACCCTAGAGCTCCCCTCATCTGATGTGAGTGGACCCTCAACCATCCTTCACCTCAGTCTTCCTCAGTTACATGTGTGTGTTTCTTTCCTCCTTCTAGGGCAGTGTTGGTAAACCTATGCCACGGGTGCAAAAGATGGCACTCAGAGCCCTTTCTGTGGGAACCCAACATCACCCCTTCACAACCATCTGTATTCAGGTTAAATTGCTGTATTGGCACTTTGCGAATACTTAGTGGGTTTGGGGCACTCAGACTCTAAAAGGTTCACTATCACTGTTCCAGGGCATGGCATCATGCGGTTGCTGAGAGATTAAAGCAAACTGTTACAAATAACAAGTTCCATAATTATTATGAAAATAAAAAGGAACCAATTAAAACAAGCAACTGATAGGCTGCTAGACTGTAATGTAATTTAATATTTTGGGGGCCTTGGAAATTTAACTATGACTATTCACTAATAAGTGTTCAAACTATTAATTCAAGATTATACATTTAAACTAAGACGGTGGAGGAGTTAACAGCTCTGTTCAGGTTGTTCATGCTCAAGGTCAGGGCTTCCTTTATTAGTTTGATCCACCCTATGGTAGATCTTTCTCTTTTCCTCTTCCTTCACATTTTCCTAGCATGATTGTCTTTTCTAATGAGACCTATCTTCTCATGACATGTCCAGAGTATGACAGTCTAATAATTTCACCTTTTAGTGAGATTCAGTTTTGATTTTATATAGACTCCATTGGCTTATTTTCCCGGAGGCCCACGGCATCTACAAACACCTCATTTCAGATGATGAGTAGTGGGATTTTCTTGTTGTTTTTTCCTTTTTCTTTTTCAGCCATGTGGGAGTAGGGAAAGAAATGTAGCTGGATGAATAATGAGTTGAAGTATCTGTGGCTGGGAGTTTGTTTTGTCCTGATTTCTCCCAGGAGAAAAAGTCAGGTCCTAAAGCACGACCAGAGGAAGTGTCTGGATAACCACTTCTTTGTATTTTATCCTGAGGAAACCCTGGCAAACCAGAGGTTGAAAATGACTTGATGATACATAATTATTGGTTTTAACCAGGATGCTCACAGAACACCATATATGATCCCCCCCCCATAACTAGAGCTGATATTGCAGTCCCACTGAAAAATAACTCCAGAAGAGTTATTTTTCAGTGGGATTGCAATATCAATCAAGGACTTGTACTCTGCAAATGGATATTTAATTTTTAAGCAGGCAGCGATATTGTCAATTAGTTCATACTTTATCATTGGTGCATACTCTATATCCTCCCCTTTTAACTGCTGACCAACTTGCTATTATGCTTGTTGCCATTTTTTCTGATTACAGTGGAACCTTGACTTACATACTGCTTGACTTGCATCATATTTGACTTGCAGCAAGAAGGGGCCTGTTTGACTTGAGTCGCAGGCTTTGACTTACATCTCGGAGCCCCGACGCAAGGCACCGGAATTGGGCGGCAGCCACAACCCAGCATCGCGGCTGCTGCCTCCAAACTGCTCCTGCCTTCTTCCCCTCCTCCGGCAGTGGCGGCTTCGGCGAGGCCAGCTCAGAGCACCTGGAGCTGGTCCTCGGCCTCACCGAAGCCGCCGCTGCTGCCGGAGGAGAAGAAGGGCCTGGAGCTCGGGGCTGGCCTCGCTGGTTAGACAGTCGGCTCAGTCTTGTAAAAAAGCTGGCTGCAGAAGTCTGGTCCACAATAGAAGCATTTTAGTTGGGGAGCTGTAAAGTTGTGGGAATCTAATGGTAAGCATAGAGTTGTTCAGAACTTGGAACGTCAGGTTAAAAATCAGTAAAACTTAAATGTTAGACATTGTTGCTATGAACATTAAAAAGTGGAGGCATATAACTTGTGGACTATAATTCCACTGCCTCCTCCTCTCTTTGACGAGACATTTCATTTACATCCCCAGAAGGAATCTCCTATCCCAGTCAAATTTGTGTTAAATTGCTGTTTTGGGGGGTCTTTTTCATCATCTGGAACAGATTAATCCGCTTTTCCATTACTTTCTATGGGAAACGTTCATTTGACTTAAGTCATGTTTGACTTAAGTCTAGACCACTGGAATGGATTAATGACGTAAGTCAAGGTTCCACTGTATATTCTGCATGAATGTGATTGTGTTAGAATGTAACCAGTTTGCTGGGTGCCTGCTCTTAAAACATACCTCTTCTGGTTTCATTCTTATCCCATGGAAATGACTTCTGCTTTTTTAAATTATTTTTATTATTTATTACAGATATACAAACATACAATAAGCAATAATAAACAATAATAGACTATAATCTCATAGAACACTACAAAGTGCCCCCCACCCCCCCGGGACCATCCAGTATTCTTGAATCTTCTCTTCCTTCTTCATCTTCTTTTTTTTCTGGTTAGCTTCTTAAGGTCCTTTTCTCCAGAACTGTGATGGATTATAGGTCGGTTGTATCCCTTTCCCTTTTAGTAGTACATACTCTATAAATTTCCCCCAAATATCATAAAAATATCCTTTTTCATTTCCCCTCACAAAACTTTTATATTGCAAGATAATTTATCATTTAAAGCTATATCCCACACTTCCTTATACCAGTCAGCAATTTTAAGATCTAATTTCAATTTCCAATTTTTAGCTATAATCAATCTTGCTGCTGTCATAAGATTTGCAATTAATTCTTTTGTTTTCATATCATATTCATTAATAGGTGGTAATGATAACAATGCTGTTTCCGGTTCACATTTAATATCAGTTTGTAGTATTTCTCTTATCTCACCGAAAATCTGTTGCCAAAACTTTTGAACTATTTCACCACAGATGAATATAGGTGCCTATCTTTTTTTCACATTTCCAGCAGAACTTGGAATATCTTGGGTTCATTCTGTTCAGTCTGACTGGTGTCATATACCATCTTAAAACTACAGTGGTACCTTGTATAAAGGAATTAATTTGTTCCAAATGAAATTATGTTAAGCAGATTTTCCTTTATACAAATTTCCCATAGGAATGCATTGAAAACAGAGTGATCCCATTTTTATGTTGTACGGATTCGCCCCATAAGCGATTATGTTAAGCAAATTTCCCCTATCTCTGGAATTTTTTATGTTGTACAAATTTTATGTTATACAAACTGTTTGTTATACAAGGGTCCACTGTAGTTTGAAGTAGTTTTCTTTTATTCTAACTGATAATGATCGTAAAATCCTGAAATTCCAAATTATTTTCCATTCATCATTATTTATCTCTTCATCTATGTCTTGTTTCCAAACCTCTCTTATTGTACCCAGCTCCCTATTCTCAAGTGAATCCTGGATTATTTTGTATATTTTACCTACTGCTCCTTTCCCTGTATTTCCTTTCTCTGGTTCATATGTTAACAAGAATTGCTCAAACTTTGTATATTCTCTGAGTTGTATATTTCTCCTTGTCCATTCTTTCGTCCAACTTTCTAATTGAGTATAATTCAACCAAGATAAATCCTTAGCTTGCAGTATGCGTTTAATTTCCTGCTTTGTTCTCATCTTTTTAATCCAATCTTTTAATCTTGCCACTTTCATTGTTTTAAATAATTCTCCATATTTTTTCATATTCATGGGGAAATTTATCTGATCTATCACCAAACCAAGAGGTGAACCATCCGGTACCAATTTCCTTCTGTACTTTTTCCAAGTGAGTAATAGGGAACTCAGGAGCGGGTTTTTAATTGGATATCTTTTTGGGGGGAGGGTAAGCAAATATTTCTTTATATCTTCACTTAACTCGTCTGATTCAAGTTCCCACCATATTAATTTTTCAGGTTTAAATAATACTTCCCCCACACAACTAAGCTGGTTAGCTATATAATAGATTCTAAGATTAGGTATGCCTATACCTCCATCCTTTTGAGATCTATACCAAAAGCTTTTACTTATTCTTGCTTTTTTACCACCATTACAGTATCTATTTATAAGATCTTGATTAACTTTAATTTCGGCTTCTGTGTACTGAATGGGTAACATTCTAAAAAGGAAGTTGATTTTAGGAAGTATTTTCATTTTTACCATTGCTATTCTACCAAACCATGATACATTTAATTTGGAATAATTTTGTAATTTATTTCTAATCTCTTCCTTAATTTTGATGAAGTTCCGTTCTTTAGTCTTACACATGTCTTTGTCTAGAAGTATCCCTAAATATTTCATATATTTGCAAACTTTCAATCCGTAGTTGGAGATCTCCGTATTTCGGTTATCATGATTGAAGAGCATAATTTCTGATTTTTGCCAGTTTACACATAATCCGGTTGTTTCGGCAAATTCCTTTAAATGTGATTTTATTCTTGGTATATTTTCTAGCGGATTTCTTATTGTTAACAAGGCGTCATCCGCAAATAAACTAATTTTAATCTTCCCCTCCTTGCCCATACCTTTAATTAGTTGATCATCCCTTATTGCATTAGGGAGGAGGAAATGACTTCTGCTCAAAAATTTTGTAGGTATTTCCAGAGAAATAAAAGCCCAGAGATATGCACAATCTTAGCAGACAATACTGGACATTTCTTTCACTCATGCAAAACACATCAAGTAAGGTAAGGTGAGCAGGAAAATAACCTCACCATGTACATTGTCAGTTTAGAAATTTAATGAAAATGCAGCTGACGTCAGTTTGGATATGCTGGTCTCATCTGTTAATAGCTTCTAGACATGAGACATTGTTTTGTGTGATGGGCTGCTGGAGTTAAAAATGCTATTGTGTCTGGAAGTCAATAAAAGTCTTAACCACTGTGTTGCTTATAAAAGATATTAATTCAAGCTGTCCTGCTAAAATGAAGCATTGTCCAAAATGAAACATAAAAATAGATCCAAAGGCCTACTTCATCATTCTGGAATCTGTCTTAAATGGCAACGTGTTCCATCTGTTTATTCCTATGTGTGATATGCAGTGATGACAGGCCCAAAAGCACAGGGAGTGGTTTTATCCAGGAGGCTCAGAGAACAATTATGAGGTTTGATGCTTGGGTAGGTCTGAATATGACAATCTTGCACTGATTTGCCAGTAAGCCTGGAAAAGCTGCTACTGGTTCTCACACTGCTGTTGTTTTTCTGGAGGAATTTTCACCATCTCGCTACGGTCCTGAACAGTTCGTTTCCAAATCAAATTTACTACAAAGGGGAAAATGCAGTCAGGTTCTATTTTCATCCTTCACTGCCTCCCTAACCCCCAAATTCTTTGATTGAATTCTACAAGTCACTGCTATATATGTATATATTGCCAGGAATTTCACTCACAGTTACAATGCATCCCGGATTTTATTTGTTTTAACCTTGTGTTAGTGTGTTCTAAACATGAACTGCATGGATGCTCACAATAGAATAACTTTTGTCATTAAGAAAAGGACTGAGGATAATGGAGCAAAAGAATACTTGCTGGTTTTTCTTTGTCATCAGGTATATTCTGGAGGAACATGCATGAACTTCAGAAAATTCACAGCAGACTTTGGACAGGCTCTGTGTAAACATTGCAATTTTATTTTTAAATCTTCAGTTAACAGAAGACAGGAGTATCTTTATTCACAGTTTGAAAATATTACTTTTGAGGACCATAACTTCCAAAATCCCCCCAAACAAGATGGCCGCTTGGCTGGTGTAGAGTCATGATTTTTTAAAAAAAGAAATCTTTTCCAGCTTTGGGCCTTTTCCAACGGTGCTTTCTAAGTGGGTGGCAGGTTAACGTATGTCCAAACATAACTCCTTTCATCTGTTTATTCATGACAGATTAGGAGCAGACAGGTCATTTATTCCAATGCAAATTTTATGTGGCGTTTATCTGGAACACACATCTTGGATAAGGTATGGGTGAGATACACTTTGTGTTTTGCCACCTATACATTGGCAAATCACATCTGAAATATCTAATAAATATAATCATATTAAAGGAATAAGCAGGAAAATGTGCACATTCCAAAAATACAGCACAAACACATTTTCATTGATTGGGGGAAATGGATAAAAGCGTATGTGTATGACTTGAATCATATGTCCCCAAATAGATTTTTAAAATAGGCACTCATAAAGTAAAAGATGTGAGCCCTTTAAAAATATCTGTATACAAGAGGACATGGATTACATGCCAAAAAAAGAAAAGGTTTTGATAGAGAAGCACAACTCTGTGACAGATGACAGACATCTTGGTGTGAATTGGTGTGTTGGTGGACAGCTCCATGAAGGTGTCTCCCCAATGTGTGGCAGCGGTGAAGAAGGCCAATTCCATGCTAGGGATTATCAAAAAGGGAACTGAAAATAAAACAGCCAACATTATAATGCCATTATACAAAACAATAGTAAGGCCGCACCTGGAGTATTGTGTACAATTCTGGTCACCGCATCTCAAGAAAGACATTGTGGAACTGGAAAAGGTGCAAATGAGAGTGACTAAAATGATTACTGGGCTAGGGCACCTCCCTCTTTAGTCTGGGAAAAAGGCACCTGAGGGGGGATATGATTGAGATGTACAAAATAATGCAGGGCATGAGTAAAGTGGATAGAGGGAAGCTCTTCTCCCTCTCACAAAATACCAGAACTAGGGGACATACACTCAAATTGTGGGCTGGGAGAATAAGAACAGACAAAAGAAAATTTTTTCACCCAGCGTGTTGTTAGTCTGTGGAACTCCCTGCCACAGGATGTGGTGATGGCATCTGCTCTGGATGCCTTCAAAAAGGGATTGGACAGATTCCTGGAGGAAAAGTCCATCACAGGTTGCAAACCATGAGGGAGATGGCTTAAAACCAGGGTACTTCAAGGGCCAGATGCAGGGGAGTGGTATCAGGAGACAGATATCTAGTCTAATGCAAACGCTTCTGGTGGGGCCACTGTGAGATACAGGAAGTTGGACTAGATGGGCCGTTGGCCTGATCCAGCATGGCTCTTCTTATGTTCTTATCGATTCTAAGAAGGAAGATATTGGAACTTACTTTTAGAGTTATATTATATCACTTTGTACTTTATTCAAAAGAAGGAGGGTTTCGAGCAACAAAAAGTTTGTTATAATTCCCATTTGTCATTTCCCCCAAACATTGGCGTTTTAGAATTTATTCTTCCATTCGAACCCTTGACAAAAATAGGGATAGGTCTGGCTTTTTCTGAAACACCAAGACAGTTGGACTCTAAAATTAATCCAGCACACTGTTATTGAAAGCTGCAAACGATCCATCCTATTGTGATCCTGTCTAATGCTAAATTCAGACACTGGGGTGAGAGAAAATCCCGTCTGTGACTAAATAAACGCAGAGAAGCCAGGAAGAGAACTCATAGTTTATGCACCAACATAATGTTCACAACAAGCCTTGGTTACCTTACTTTCATACGACACACTCGCTTATGTTGTACTGTATGGGAAAATGCAGAGCACAAGTATCTTCCTGATAACATGATTGAAAGAATGGCACTGTGCATGAACTCTGCAGAGAGTGTGAAAGCCACTTGGACACAATACAAAGAAATGCCACAGGCTGCACAGTAGTCAGTTGTCTTTGGAAACCTCTTAGTAGGATTAAGTCCGAGACCTTGCAGGGTATGCAAAATGGGGTATGCAAAATATCATAAGCAACAGCTTTTTGGAGTGCTTCTTTGTCTAGACAGGGTCATGCCACAACCAGAGGCAGTTTTAAATGGATATGGAATATTTTAAACATCCTTCCTTAACCTTTTATATCATTGTTATGTATTGTTGGCATGCTGTCCTTGGCTAGACTATATTTCAGCTCAGTATCTTTTCGGAGTTGGCCTTGACAACTTTGAAATGATATCCTGGGTGGACTTCTCACTGCAGAGTTTTATACAGAATGGACCTTCTAGACACTGACACTCCACTATTATAAAATTTGATTCTAAATTAAAAGGACCCCTGTCCCCTACTCAGTGTTTATGCATGCATCTGAAAGGTTCTGAAAGGTTCTGATCAGAATTCAGGTCATGTCACTGGGTTCAGGATACTGCCCAAAAGCTTACAGTTATGTTTGTAGAAACAAAGAAATGCTTTGTGCTTATACTATTACAAGAAATCTGTTTAATAACTTTGAGTATCTTTTGAGCTAGTTAATCTGTTGGTAAAATTATCAGTAGCTTCAGTAAAATAGACTTAAGTGCCTATATCAAAATTGCTTTCTGAAAATACACATGAGATAGGGGATAAAGTACCTTTAAAAGGTATGGAGTTTTCCTTGGGACATTTTTATTTTATTTTGGCCAAATAAAAACATGAAGCTACTTTGATTTGTTTTTAATGTCCCATTGCAGTTCTTGGAGGAAAAATAAAACAACTGAAAGTTACTGTCTGACATCATTCATATGGATTGTTTTGTGGAAATGGACTATATTAAGAATTTTCTTGGGGCCTTTATACACGACCCCTAAGCTCCGCAGGAAATGGCTGCAAGGTCCGGACCTTACAAGTGTTTTCCCACCAGCTCCGGACTTTGCAGACAATTAAGTGCGACCCCGCCCACCTAAGCGCGACCCAGCTGCACTTTCTTGTACCTGCTTGAGGTGGGTGAAAATCCCCAGGTCCGGATTTAATCTGGTCAGTGCGGGGCTCTCCTGGCTTCTGCTTGTGTTTTTTTTTTTGCCTCCTGCCCCTTTAAGAGAAGAGGTGGGAGGGAAAAAAGCAAGCAGAAGAGAAACGGAAGAGAAACGGAGCTCCGGGAAGCTCCTCCAGGTGAGCTGCATTTTCCCCCCTCTTTCTCTGGTGGGGAGGAAGGAAGGGCAACGAACCCCTAAGATCTTTGGTCCGAATTTAAGGGACCAGCGGATCTTAGGGGTCGTGTGAAAAGGCCCTATGAGTAGTAAAATGGCTAAGTTGTTATTTGTATGCAGCTCCTGGTTCATGTGTTTGGTTTTGTTCTTGTTGGTGACTGTGCTGTAGAAGAAGGAAATAATAAAAGAGAGTGCCAATTTTGTGCTGTTGCATAAGAAAGGTCAGGAAGATAACTCAATAAGGATAACTGAAACTTTATGAGATGGCTCCCATGACTGGAATACAACAGTTGAAGGATATTTTCCCCCTTTCTATTCTTCCAAAAGTTTATGTCAAAAACACATTATCCTGCAAAGAAGTACAAGAGATGAGTGTCTCTGTCCCATTCAGAGAATCAGGATTACTATAAATTGGGGCAAACCCCCCCCCCAAAAAAAGAAATATGGTACTTACAGTTCACTATCACTACTGACTAACTGATCAAGGAGAAAATGAGAATGAAATATCTAAAAAACAAATTATAAGACTTTCAAGGAGACATGTAGTATTAATGGGAGAGTTTCATTAACTTAATACCTGTTGGGAGACAAATTTTGCCAAATTTGACCCTGGTTTGGGTTGCTGATAATTTTCTCCTACATAAAGTGGAGGGAAAACTGGATTAGCTATCCTTGACTGGGTTGTTAGAAGTGGCCATGAGGGGGACTTTGAGGGAAGTTGCCACGCTCTGTCTGAGTTCTCAGTTTCAAAAGGAAACAAATGTATACTGTATAGACACGTGTATGCTGAATTTTGGGAATATTTTATCAAATTCAGAGCAAAGATAAGAAAGGTCCCATGGCAAGAAATTGTAACAAGAAAAGGAGTCCAATATTGGGTGAGGTCTCTTTAAATAGGAAATGCTAAAGGCATAACTACAAGTAATTCCAACAACAATGAAAAAGATAAATGAAAACAAAAAAGGCCAATATGGCTTCACAAAGAACTGAGAGCGTATCTGAAAATATATTTTGGAAAAAAAACCATATATAGGAAGTAGAAGGAAATCCAAGACACAAAGGAAGAGTACAAATGAGCTGGAAAGAACTGAGGGGATGATTTTAGGAAGCCAAAGGCTAAGAATGAGCTTGAGGTGACATACCAAGGTAAAAGAGGTAGACATCTCAAAGCCCCAAAGAAAGCCCGCCAAAAAATATCCTGGCAACTTCAATTACTGAGCTTCTGGGCATCCCCAGGTCACAGTCCTACATAGCCAGTTTCCTCCTCTGATATGGAAATATACAAATACTTACACATGTATGTAAAAATATACTTGAACATATATGCAAAAACCAATTGGGAACAAACTGGGCTGGGTGTGTGTCAGCTCAGGGCAAACAAACCCTAATCTGTACAGTAGAGATTAGGAAACTAATGAGATCAGATTATATGTGTATGCTTTTTTGCAGCCTTTCAACTCATTTGTGAGCTGAAAATGATCCCACAGTGACCTATATATAATCAATAAAAGCAAGACATTGCATGTGTGACGCGGCTGAAAAGAAAAGGGGGTTGAGGAAGGAAAATGAGGACCACCAAACACGTAACATTTCTTAAAGACAGATTATCATTCTTAGAGTGACCAGCTGGTTATGAAACAATACCTCTATGGTCCATTTGGCCTACACTGCTTACAAACAGGGGAAAAATATTCCAAGAGGATGTGTGTATTCTTTAAAAAGGGTCTGATTTGCCTGCTCCTTCTATAAAGCGAATGGAATTGCCCTTCTTTCCATCTCATCCTCCAGTGTACCCTTTTGAAATGGCTGGTACCTGTCGAGCATGGTAAAAAAGGAAGATGCTGGTGGCAGTTAAAAGACAATACCGTGGTTTCCAACATGTCTGCCAGATCATTACTTGTGTGCGACACTGAGAGATAGATTGAATAAATAATTTTAAATTCCTGCATACCCACTTCTGGAAGAGATTTCATCTTAACACAATAGTATATAAAAGATAAATACAGTAGCTAGTTTCGCAGTGGGAAGTGGAGAAAATTTAGTCAGGAAAAACAGAGAAGACTATGAGAGGAAAAGTGGAGATTTCAGGCTATACCTGGCTTTTTACACGACCCCTAAGATCCACTGGCCACGTAAACACGGACCAGAGATCTTAGGGGTTCGTCGCTCTTCCTCTGTCCCCCCCCCTCTGCACTTCCTGGTTGCTGGCTGCGTGAGGGAGGGAGAAAAAAGAAAGAAAAGAATGCCAGTTTACCTCCGTTTTGTTCCCGGCAGCATTCAGATCTCTTAAAGGGGTGGGGCGCAAAAAAAGAACAAACAGAAGCCAGGAGAGCCCCGCACTCACTATCCTTACACCGGATCAAATATTTGTCACATCCAAAAAGCAGGTACCTGAAAGCTGCGCTGGGACGCGCTAAAGTGGGCGGGGTCGCACTTAATTTCCTGTTAAGTCCGGAGCTGGTGGGTAAACATTTTTAATCTCCGGAGCTGGGAGACATTTGCCCCGGAGTTTAGGGGTCGTGTATAAACGCCCTGAGCTGGATCAGGAGCTGGATCAGAGTTTTCAAATTCAATTTAAAGCCCTCAAAATTAAAACTAGACTATGGGTGATACCTTCATAGGCTGCTGGTAGAAAAATAAAAAGGTTGCTGAGCTTTCGAGAGCACAAGCCCAATTTTACAAAGCAGGTATAAAAGTCCATACATGGCAAGGGATGTAATTTGCCAAGAGAGAGTTCTTAAAAGTTCACTTGGCAAGATGGAGGCCAGGCTTCTTCTTGGAAGGCTCAGAGTGAAAGCTACACCCCCGGGTTACCTTTGCCGCTATTATGGGAGCCGAGAGTTGAAAGATCACGCCAAGGTTCAAAGGTACGGAGAAAAAGCTTTTAATTCACTGCAGTGAGGCACCCAGCCGAATTTCAGTGGGAAAACTGGGGCATTGGGCAAAGAAACTTTACAATCTTTATAGAAAAACATTCCCCTAGCACCCCTCCTTTATCAGAAAAAAACAAGGGTACATCTGGGTGCCATAAATCACCCGCGAACAACAAAGAAACTTCTAAAGACACATAGTTATCACATCATTACAATCAATTATCAAGGGAAAACACACAGGATACTATTAATCTTGCTCTTCAGCGCCACCTGTCATCCAGTTCCCAGAACTCTCCACTTTTCCCCAGAAAGCGTTTGACAGCTCTTATGATATATTGATATTTCGACGGATGTCTGGCTTATCTCTTGCGGGGCCTCTACTAGTGGCCTTCCCACAAAGATAAGTGTTTGTCCAGTACTTTTATGACCTGGTATCTCATGACACATGCTTGGGGGAGAGTGTAGTGCTTTGAGTCACAGTTCAGTGAAGTGAGAGGGGAAAATTAAGGAACACAGAGCTGAATTAAAGATAGAACCAAAGTACTGCCATTTTATCTACAATGACATCTTATAGACTATAGACTGTATTAAAAATCCACTTCTATCATTCCCTCCTCTTCTGAATGGACACTCATTCTGAGTCGTCCATCCTGTAACAAAGCAACCAGCTTAAGAGCAGCTGTCTTCTCTACTACCTTTGAAGTTGCCGAGTATATGTATGGCAGTAAAGTGACATTGAGCTTCTCTGGTTGTGGAGCATTGGAGGATGAGGTCCAAATGCTATCTTCCCAGGTTTCTATGCAGGTCAAATAACCCACTGGAATAAAACCATTTCGGGAAAAGCAGACACGACCCACTAACTGAGATGAGATGGTCCATGTCATATTCTGAGACTGGGCTCTCTTGGTAATGTTGCCAATTTTTGACATATTATTATACAATTGTGGGGGGATTTCCATTGCCTCCCAAAACCAGTCCTCACCAAAATTTGTGCCCCCACAAACATAACACTTTGTGGCTCCTAATTCTGTGGCTATTGACTGAGCCATTTCCAGAAATAAATTCTTGGCATGCTGAGAAATTTCAAAAGGACTCTCCTTCAATTTGTCCACAGCATTTTCCACTGACCAAGAATGGCTTTTCTTTTCTCCATCTCTCATCTCTGCACGAGTGATTGTCAAATAGGTAACTGGATCTCTGCCAGGTCCATCAATCCCAAAACCATACACTTGATCAGAGGGATGTATGTCACTGATTACTAGGCTGACATTGTTTCCTCCTATCCTTCTGAACTGTGAGAGATGGGGACAACCTGGATAGCCTCCAGCTGTAAAAGCGCACACACATCCCCATCCTGAACATAATTTGTTTGAACCACATGGTGCCCAAACTTCAGGGTTGCCTGCTTTGGCACCTTCATGGGGGTAGCACAAATATTTATGTTCAGATCTATATGTGTTTACCCATGCTTTAGATCCACAACGAATTCCCATACCTTTTCCTAGGGCATCACAGGCATTGAACCATATTACTGCCCGTTTGCCACTGTGCTTTAACACAGTAGTGGAGTTCACATAATACAGAAGTTCACCACCTTCTGGGTTGTCCCTTCTGGGCTCTTTAGTTCTGGCCATTCCAGCCCACACTGTATAATTAAATTTAACTGGGACTTCAGGCCTATAACAAAGATAGTCTCCAAATGTACTTTCACATATATGATACATCATATCTTGATTCAAACATGTGGTTCCAGCTTGTTTGCACTCTGCTGGCTTTTGAGTGTAATATACCAGAGTATTTACTACTCTACTGCCTTGACTAGCAGCGATAATGCATGGGGTACACTCTTCTATACCCTCAGGCTTGACAGCTAAACATACTGATACCAGAAATAAAAGAACAATCATTTCCACTGATTTAGACATCCCACAAAACCTTCGCTTCCCGCTATAACAAATCAATAACACTCCCAATGCATATATTGGCAAAATAATGAACCAAACCCAGTTTGGGATGTCAACCCACACAAGTGTTCAGGTCCCTTTAAGAGTTTTGACAGCTGTGGAGCTTTTGACAGCCCATGGAACGTTCATTGACAGTTCGTAGAACGCTCTTTGACAGCTGCTGCGCTACCGGCGCGCTGTCTTGTTTGCTGCCGTACTTCAAGGAGCTTAAAGGGAAAACACCATTCAACTTCAAAGAAGGAAGAAACAGGGCACTTTTAAAACATAGTCTCGCACAAAATAAATGTTGCCCTGGCTAATCAGCTAAACCAAATTGCTCGCCTTCTTGCTGAAACTTCTCCCTCCTCTTCTTCTAGAGGGGCGGATTTGGAAGGCGGGAAATTCAAAGCTGAAAGGAAAAAGTCATGTTTTC
Source organism: Phrynocephalus guinanensis (assembly GCA_037367245.1). Lineage (NCBI taxonomy): Eukaryota > Metazoa > Chordata > Lepidosauria > Squamata > Agamidae > Phrynocephalus > Phrynocephalus guinanensis. The sequence goes on along the minus strand of CM074742.1, from coordinate 7,048,477 downwards.
TTGTTGAAGAAACCTCTCACCATGCACATAGGAAGCCAATATTTTACTTTGACTTCTCTATGTCTGAAGTAACTTTCTTAAAGGTCAGCTTCAAGTTGTCATCGGGGTTAGCTCGAACCATCCACTCTTCTCCCTCACTCGCTGGGACTGCTCGCTTCACACGAATATGATGAATCCAGGCACTCACTTCGGGGACTTTGACAGCCGGTGGCGTTGACAATAACACCGTAAAGGACCCTTCTACCTCAGGCGCAGGGACTGTTGGTTCCAATCCTTGATCCAAACCGAATATCCCGGTTCAAAACGATGAAGGGGCTCCTGTAGAATCACGGGCAGTCGTCCAAGAGTCCACCTGTGTAAGGAAGAAAGAGATCGGCCAAGCAATCTGCAGATTATGGGTCACAGATACTATATTCATTTTTCCTTCATGCGTGTAGAATTCTGGAATCTGCACTCTGTGTGCAGATCTCAATTGAGCTGTAGGGCTTTTGGCAAGGCCCTGAAGCAACAAATAGCGATACAGTCTACATTTGAAGCAATTCAGCACAGTCTATCTGAAAGTCCCGGAATGGTTTTTTGCCCATGATATTAAATTCCAGAAGGGGGGGCAAAATATCCTGAAAGGCAAATGTCCTGCACAAGGGTTATTCCTTTTGCAAAACACACATGTGAAGGGGGCAAATGTTCGGAAATGGTGCTTGGTCACACTGCTTGAAGTATTCTGTGGGCCAAATGTTTTGGGACCCACAACCATCCATCTGGCATAATGTACCACTCTTCCTCAGTTTGTGACAAGTCCTGTTCCTTTGCAAATTGCTCTTCCAAAAGGGAATAAATCGGCTGTGTGGGTAGTGGCACATCAATGGGAATTAAACTGAGTTCAAATTCAGGATAGCTTTTAGGCTGCCTGCTTTGTGATCTTATGTATCAGACCATGTCCTCTTGCCTCTAAAAGCCTAAGGCAAAAGAAAATTCCTTTGTTCCCCTTCGGCAAATTAGTTTTAAGAGTCATTAGTTGAATTGATCCTTCAATTACTCTCGGAGTTTTTGAACTCAGGGCAGCTGCCTGATTAAGAAGCGTGTGTGTTTTGCTGGATCAAAAACAGACGCATAAGCGAGGCTTCTAAAGCTAGGCTCCATTGTTACCTTTTGCCTTGGAGCTAACGCTTCTGCTTTGAAGTGTAAAAAGCTTAACAGCTGCCGGCCCGCATGCAGAAGAGTTTGAAGGCTGTTAATTCTTTTGACAATTTGGCTCCTCTCTCTCTCTCTCTGGTCACAAAGATCCTGCCCGGCTTGGCGCCTTGCCGTTTCTTTTAAGGAGACACGGAAAATTATGTTTGATTTTGACTGGACAAAAGGGAAACTTTCTGCCATGGATCTCCATTTATTAGCGAGTGCACAGACAGTCTCTGATTTTGTTGTCCCTTTATTTCCTTGATGTTTTGGGGAAGATTTCCTATTGCACTCGTTGCTAGCACAGGCCAGATTAGTTGTTCCTAAAGGTCCCACGCCAGTCTAAGGGCATAGAAGCCATGAAAATGCAGGGACTGGCTTTTGGGGGCTATTTTATTCCTTCGCTATGCACCCATTTTTTGGTTGATGTGTCCGCCTTACAACAAAACGGGGGCTGTGTGCCCAAGCTTTTTCTAAAGGCTTGGAAAAACTTTCTAAAGAGTAGAAAGACATTATCACATTGCTTTTCATCTCGGACTTTACCGAGAGGCTTAATTTGCTTGTTTTTGGCGCTTCACTTTAAAGTAACAACTTGCTTCAGGGTAAAAATATTTATTGGAATCTTCTCTCCACTTTCCCTTCGCCCTTAATATGGTAAACTCGCGCAGTTTAGCGCCTTTTCTGTTAACGTTTTAGAAGTTCTGATTTGGGTAATTAGTAGCAGGGAACAGCATTTTTCGTTTGCTCTTGAAAATCTCCCTGTTTTAAATTGAACTGCCTTGTTGTTACAAATTTCCCATCTTCTTTTTAGTGGGGAAAAAGGCATCTGCATAGGTGGGCAGTTAGATTTTTTAAAAGAAAAATGCCTTTTCCTCATGTCATGTGCCTTTATTTAGATGTCATCTGGACAAGGCACAGGCTGTTCTTAAATTTCATTGCTTCTTATAAGAAGGCACATATTACATAATGGGACTTCTAGGTCCTTTCTGTGTTGATTCTACAAGATCATTGGCCCTGCTTTTAATTATCTGGATTTCAGAAACAGTGTCTCTACCAATCTCCTCGTGTTCCACACAACAGACATTGTCCCCTTTTAAGGTTTCTATGTTCAGGCTTGGGGGGCATCGGTACTGCTGGATGGAAGTACTTCACGAACACTGGAAAAAGGCATTCCAAGAATGCGCAGACCGGACTCTCATCTCTTTTTTCTGAACTATATCGTTCACCTATGACTTATTAATCTTTTTCTGCCAGCTGCTCTGATGCCCTGAAGTATTGCTGTATGATAATTTCTTAAAGCAGTGTGCCCTGCATCTGCATTATAATCCCAATCTAGTGCAGTATTTGTCAGAACAGCGGCTTCCGCTTGTGCAGGAGTGTCCCCTAAAGCTATGCGGGATTTCCTAACCTCCTCGAAAATCTTCCGGATTTCCTCTGAATTAAATAAACCTCTCACAAGGTGCTGCACATCCTCATAAGTGGGCATATACACATTGAAAATACTGGACATAGTCTCAAAATTCTTATCAGGGTCATCTTCTAAACTTGGCAGGGTGTTTTTCTAGTTTATAATGTCACTTGATGTAAACGGGACGTGCTGTATCGAATATGTGCAGGGACCCTGCTGATTTTGGGGCAAGGAATCATACACTCGCCTTAAAGGCATGACTTTTGCCTGCTCCTCAATTCTCTTTTTCTCAAGAAATTCCTCATGTCTCCTTGCTGCATCATATGCCCTTAAGAGATATCGCTGTCTTTTTGCCCAGTTTCGTTCTCCTGCCGCTTTTAATGCATGATTTCCTACTTCCATCACTGATTCCCGGTATTTCTTAATTAAATCAGCCACTCTTTGATGGTCCGCTTCACCCCATTCAATATTTCCTTTTATTCTGTGATGGAATTCCTCCTCACTCTCCTCATCATCTTCCTCATTATTTTCATCTATTTTAGGGGCTCCTTTCCCTGTTTCAGGCTCATCTTTTGGAAATTTGCCAAAAGGTCCTGACTGTGGGAGATCTTTAGGCATGGGAAGATTACCATCTACATGGGGTGCCTTTGGAGGAGAAGCGGGCGCTGGACCTGGAGGAGGTGGTGCTGCAGGGAGGGCCACTGGATTCCCTGGAGGGATGGCCGTGGCATAAGGAGGCAGTGGGGTAAAAACATCATGATCTTCAGGGCGACTTTCTAAAGTTGCCTCCTTTTTCTTCAAGGCTAACACCTTAGCCTGTGGTGGCAATTCTCTACAGAATTGGATCCATAAGGGATTTTTCTTCACATTTCCTTTCCCAAACCTCAATGTAGGGAATGTGTTCAGGGCAGTTCTTAAGAATTTTTAACCACAGTTGCCTAATAATGCTCTCATTAAAAGTCCCCTGAGCTGGCCAATCCACCTGCATTACTGGCCACTCTATTTGACATAAAGTCTCCATTCTTTCCTTCTTCATTTTGATGCCAAAGTCATAATTCTTGGTGGCCATATGCCAGTTCAAAAGGAAGCAGTCTAATGGAGTTGTAGGTTTGCTGGAGGTTTGCCCCATGATTTTTAATGATTTTATTTAAACTGTGTTGCTATATTCTCCCACACAATGCCACTGAACCCACTCCTAAACTCTTTAAACAATTTTCATGCACACAACACTCGATACTGACTGTGATCTGTACAGTCGCCTGTAAACAGAAAATGCACAGCCCAGATGTCGCTCGGCCAAAGGGAATTCTACACCCCAGCCATTCCACGCATTCACACTTTCACTGGGTCAGTGGCCACACAAATCACCCACATTTCAAAACCGCCTCCCAACCTAGTCTGGATCCCCCTACCTATTAAAAACCTTTTCTCCGCTAGTCTAGTTTGACAGCTGAGAGCTCCTTCCCACTGTCCACACCAAATAAATTCCCTTATTTCACACGGGATGTTAGAGCACGCACTGCTCTTCTCCTCCCCAAAAACCTCAGAACCGTCGTTCTGTTACCCTTTTACACACCAGGGGCTCAACCCCAAAATTAGAAACTAGAGACAAATTCTCTTCCCACTCTGGACCGGTCCCATATCTTACCAAATCTCTTAAGAGGTTCCTCTCTGGCCGGCCAGCATTTTCTCCCCGAGCGGTACCATCTCCGCCACCACGTTGAATGAAAAAGTTCCCCTTTTCAAGTGGAAAGGTGTGCACTGGAGCTCTTCGTCCACCGCTGGCTGTTCGGAACCGCTTGGCTTGGCCCCTCGCTCCAAAAAGGGAGGGCAATCCCGGCACGAGCCCCCAGATGAAAGCTACACCCCCGGGTTACCTTTGCCGCTATTATGGGAGCCGAGAGTTCAAAGATCACGCCAAGGTTCAAAGGTACGGAGAAAAAGCTTTTAATTCACTGCAGTGAGGCACCCAGCTGAATTACAGTCGGAACACTGGGGCATTGGGCAAAGCAACTTTACAATCTTTATAGAAAAACATTCCCCTAGCACCCCTCCTTTATCAGAAAAAAAACAAGGATACATCTGGGTGCCATAAATCACCCGCGAACAACAAAGAAACTTCTAAGGACACATAGTTATCACATCGTTACAATCAATTATCAAGGGAAAACACACAGGATGCTATTAATCTTGCTCTTCAGCGCCACCTGTCATCCAGTTCCCGGAACTCTCCGCTTTTCCCCAGAAAGCGTTTGACAGCTCTTATGATATATTGATATTTCGACGGATGTCTGGCTTATCTCTTGCGGGGCCTCTACTAGTGGCCTTCCCACAAAGATAAGTGTTTGTCCAGTACTTTTATGACCTGGTATCTCATGACACATGCTTGGGGGAGAGTGTAGTGCTTTGAGTCACAGTTCAGTGAAGGGAGAGAGGTGAATTAAGGAACACAGAGCTGAATTAAAGATAGAACCAAAGTACTGCCATTTTATCTACAATGACAGCTTATAGACTATAGACTGTATTAAAAATCCACTTCTATCAAGAGCAGCATGGTCCGATAGGGCTGGACTTCACAGGCCATTCAAACAAGGAGCTGCATGGTGTGAGCACCTCCTTCTTAGGGCCTTTTCACACGACCCCTTAAATTCGGACCAGAGATCTTGGGGGTTCGTTTCTGTTCCTGCGTCCCCACCCCTCAGCACTTCCTGCTCCTGTCGGCGTGAGGGGGGGAGGGAAAAAAGGACAAAATAAGTGTTTACTAACCTGCCGGTGCTGGTCGAAGTTGCCAGGAGCCCCGTTACTTCCTGGTTCCTTCTCAAGGGGCTCTTAAAGGGGCGGGAGACAAAAAAACGACAGACAAGCGAGGAGAGCCCGGCACTCTTATCCGCATCAAGGAATTTTCATCTGCTGAGAGCAAGTACATGAAAGGTGCACTGGGTCACGCTTATGGGGGCGTGGTCACACTTAATTTTCTCTAAACTCCGGAGCTGGTGGGGAAACATTTCTAAGCTCCGGAGCTGGGAGCCATTTGCAGCGCAGCTTAGGGGTCGTGTATAAACGCCCTTGCTTACAACCATCATCTCTATTGGCTCTTCAAAGCACAAGGCTAGTGGGACATTTTTAAATTCTTCCCCCCCCCCCAAAAAAAAACTTTCTCCCCCCCCTCTCCCCCAGTGGAGATCATGTGTTTCTGCATTAACCTCCTACTTCTAACCCGTCTCTGGCCCATCAGGAGCCTTGTGCTTCAAAGAGCCAATAGAGATGATGGTTGTAAGTAAGAGGGAGGTGCTCACACCATGCCGCTCTTTGTTTGAATGGCCTGTGAAGTCCAGCCCTATTGGACCATGCTGCTCTGAGCCTTCCAAGAAGAAGCCTGGCCTCCATCTTGCCAAGTGAACTTTTAAGAACTCTCTCCTGGCAAATTACATCCCTTGCCATGTATGGACTTTTATACCTGCTTTGAAAAATTGGGCTTGTGCTCTCGATAGCTCAGCTACCTTTTTTATTTTTCTACCAGCAGCCTATGAAGGTATCACCCATAGTCTAGTTTTAATTTTGTTTGTTTTAATGGCTGCACGGCTCAAAACTCCCAATTTAAAGCCCTGTGGTTTTTCCATGGGTGGGTGCATGCTCTTCACACAACTTCTATCCAAGCTGTAATCTCCATTGTGTATCAGCCAAGGGAGTTATCTGGGTTTTTAAACCATTTCATTTTAAAGCAAATTAGCACCTAGGTCCTCCACCTTCAGATTTTTCCAGATCCCTTAGGGCCAGCCTATTTCAAAGACCATGTCCAGCCTATCTCAAATACCCCCATTATGAGCCACTGACTAAGATCATCTGGAGAGACCTTTCTCTTGGTTCCACCACCCTCACAGGTGCCTCACATGAGCGTACATGAGAGGGCCTTCTCTGTTGCTGATTCCATACTGTGGAACTCCCTCCCACTGGAGGCCAGACTTGCTTTCTAAGAAAAACTTTATGCATTCTTACCTATACATCATGTAGGCAAAGGTTTTTAAGCTAATTTCAAGTGTGCAATACACAATGCAGAAAAACAGGAGTACAGGTATTACAATGTGTAGCCAAACTCCCTTCCCTCCAGTGACACAAGTGTACAGGCTTCTGGGTGGGATAGGGGGAATTCTTTCAAAATCAGAACCAAAAGAGCCTTCAATTGAAAGTGTTAAATATTAATTATTTGTTCAACAAATTAGATGAAGTATGGTCATCTTCCTATGTTCCCTGTCTTATGTGTATTTCTTCATGTACTGCTTTGTCAGCTTCAAGCACAAACTTCACTACTACAGCCATGCTTGATCTGTAGTCATAGATCAGTGCATTTTGTCATCCATGACAACTAATGGCCTTGGATACTGCGATGCCGCCTTTACAATTTCTATCACGAAGTGTACCTAGTTTGGTAGGGCCCAGATCTGGAAGAATATCTAGGTTCTAAGCTGGGCCTCAGGTCCTATTCATGGATATAAGGGACAGAACCTTTTTGGTTGCATCCCCATGTCTTTGGCAGCCCCTCAAAGAACTCTGGTCACTTCACTTTTAATGGATTGTTGCTAAAGAGTATGTTTTGGTAAGGTCTTTGATTGCTTGATGAGAACACAGGAGAGGGCCTTCTCTGTTGCTACTCCCAAGCTTTGGAACACCCTCCCACAGGAAGACAGACTTGCCCTATCGTTGCTGTTCTGTGCAAACAGGCAAAGACCTTTCTCTTCAGGCAAGCTTTCCCTGAGATACTCACCACCCATTACATATGTGACTTTTAAATAGATTGTTATGTATGGCAGTTTGGTCTGCATTTGTTGCACTACGTGTGCTTTTCCATGCCTAGTTTTCCATTTCTTGGGGTGGCATTTTTTTTCTTTTTATTTCGGTGCTTATTGCTCTTAGCTTTAATAGTGCCGTTTTAATGATGTAAGGTGCCTTTTTACAATCATTGTCCTTAGCTTTGAACATTGTTTTTAATGTTTCTCAATGACTGTTGTAAACTGATTGTCTCCAACTTTGTACATTGTCCTTCATTGCTGCTAGCCATCTTGGGTCCTTTTCAAGGACAAAGACAGGGTAAGATATTTTAAATAATAAGAATAATAAATATTGTTTCATTTTGTTGCTGCTCTTTACAATTATTTTATGGTATTGTTTCAAATAGTTTCAGATAGTTTTAAGGAAGCCTTTCCCTAAAAGCTGGCTGTAAAAAAAAGTAAGGAAATAAATAAATAAGGAAAAAGACAGATGATCTTTATCTCCAGGGTAGGAAGATCCTTGGTACATCCATTGCATATGGATCACATTTGTTAGACTGATTTGCACTTCATGGTCTGCCCTTTACCACAGAAGAGACCAACGCAGCCATGAGGGTGGAAATCGAGAAAAAATGTCTAAAAATAGGACTGCATCTGTGTTCCCCCAAAAGGACTTGACCACCCATTTGTGCTTTGCGTTTCGAGGATGGCTAATTGCGGGGGCTGCTGTTGCTAAATATGGCCAGATGATTATGAAATGTTCATCCCAGTTCCAAGACAACTTGTGTGTTGTATTCCTGGAACTGAAGAAAAGGAGGATGATCTCTCAGGAGTGGTATAACTTCCGCTAGGATTTTCATAACATCTGCATTTGTTATCTTGAGTCCATGCTTGCCATATGGGGGAAAGCTCATCGTAAACAGAAGTGACAATCAGAGGGAGGGCAAATAAGACATTCTGAAACGTAGCGTAAGTGTTCTTGGCTTCTTGAGTTTGCTGATGACATAACATCTGTCACCGCACTCCATCTTGGTAGGGGGAGGTAGAAGTATACTGGAAAGGAACCAACATTGTTGGCTGGAAGAGCCATTTATTTAATTGCCCCTTGAGCAATGCTAGGTTTCGCATGGCCCCCTCTCCTCGGGCATATCCTGCATAGCCTCCCTACAAAATATGACAAAACGCAGGCTTGTTAGCAACTACATTCAAAACAATTGCACTATACTATTTTGGTTATTGTTAAAAATATTATGTCACGTTTTGGTCGTTAGCTTATTTGTGGGTGTCATAATGCTGTTGACGTTTTGCCTTGATTTGTATATGTGGAAGCTACTGGACATTGTTTGTCATAAACCACATTTAGACTCAAAGGCAGATTTAGCAATTTAGACATGTTTAGGTTTATGAATGCCAGATGGAAGGTTTGTAGTGCTTTGCTCTGGCCCCCTTTTCTGCTTTGCTATTAAATATTACCGAATGTAATGGGATTTAATGGGATTCACATCCACAATCATCTTTCCCATGCTGGGATTATCAGTCTTACTGCTGTGTAGATACTGGATGGTATAGATCAATAGTCTTCAATCCATTCAAAAACTTTCAAGGGAAAATTGTGAATTTTTTAACCAAAGGAATTTTTGGTTTAATCCTTTTTGCTAGCAGAGTATAAACTACAAATGCCAGCTACAACTCAGGAAATATGAAGAATAGCTAATTTTCTACCTTCTGCCCAGTTCCTTTCATTCCCACAGTGGCTAACCCTTTGTATATGACCCTACATGTCAAAAAAAGAAAGAAAAAACAGATTTACTTACAGCTGTGGAATTTCAGTTACAATCAGAAGAATAAAAAGAATAAAGAAATACAATGGTACCCCGACTTAAGAGCAATTTGACTTAAGAGCGAAAAACTGTTGGCGTTTTAACAGCCGCCTTACAAATTTTTGATATGGCCTGCTTGACTTACAATTTTTTTTCATTTGTTTGATTTTTAACTTCTTTTTTCAATTTTTCAGACTTAAGAATAGTTCGACTCGGGAGCTTGCATTTGGAATGGATTAAATTTGTAAATTGAGGTACCACTGTAAATTATACTCTCAGCCATGCTGAAAGACTGAAATCCACCAAGTGGCCACATGGTCAGAGGTCAGGAGCAGAGGGTTACATGTTTCCACTGCGAGAAAGACAGATAACTAGTCCTATAAACTAGTTCTGTGTATCATCTACCTAGAAAATCCATAAGTCCAAATTGTCTTAACTGCACACAATTATTCTTATTGTTATTATTTAAAAATACCCAGCAAAGTCAATCAAAGTTAAAAAAAAATTAACTGGTATTGCCTAACAGGTAGAAGTTTTAACTAGAGATGGGTGTTTAACTAGAGAAGGGGACTGGTTCCAAAATGAAACACACCCACACAGCTGGCAATCGGAATCCAGTCCCACCCTCCAGAACCAAATCAACCACTATTGTACCTTACTGTAGCTTGCACTGGGTGAAATTCCAATCAAGAAACAGCCTCCACTGCATCAATGTATAACAGTGGTTGATTTTGTTCCAGAGAGTGGGACTGGGTTCCAAGCGCCAGCTGTGCTGGCATGTTTCATTTCAGAACCCGTCCCCTTCCAAAATGAATCACTTATCTTTAGTTTTAATCTAACACCTAAATATCTCTTAAATATTGCCACAGTATATATTTATTTATTATTTATTTAGTGGATTTTTATACCGCCCATCTGGCATATATAGTATGTTGTTCCAAATATTGCCATTTTTGTAACTCTGCTGATGTTATTTCCGAAAGCATCACCATCAGTGGGAAAAGCCATTATACACACTGAAACAGGAACATCAAGTGAATGGTAGGCTTTAGACTCAGCAATGGTGGTGAACCTTTGGCACTCCAGAGATTTTGGACCACAACTCCCATAGTCCTTTGTCATTGGCAATACAGGCTTGGAATTTGCCCCCACTGCTTTAGAGGGAGTTGAATGAGTTTTGATGGGATTAGTGGGATTCCTCTTATGATTTTTTCATGGCACAAATACTCTAAACCAGTGGTTCTCAACCTGTGGTTCCCCAGATGTTCCTGGACTACAACTCCCAGAAATCCCTTCCAGCACAGTGAGTGATGGAGGCTTCTGGGAGCAGCAGTCCAGGAACATCTGGGGACCCACAGGTTGAGAACCACTGCTCTAAACAATGGCATGTTCACATTCAATCATCAAACAAGAGGGTTCCATATACTAGTCTAAGGTATTTCTGTTTATCAGTCTGAGAAAATGTTTTTCCTTTCCCTGCTCCTCCTAGTACTTCTTCCTGTCTTTAAAGAGCATGCATATCCTCTTTTCAGGAATGAACAAGTCCTAGCGATAAAACAGAAAATATACATGTGCATGGAGATATGGGTGCATAGGTACAGACAAATCAAAGTGTACTTGTAGAACAATTGTAAATTCTACTTGTTATAATGCATGTACGAGGAACAGGCATCTCTGATCCACTAGTAGCTGAGTGGCACAGAGAAATTCAGCAGCTGACATTTCTGAGCCATAGTGTTGGGAGAGTCAGGATAGGATGGATTTCTGCTAGAGGTGGACACAAAACAGAAAACCGATGGTTCGGTTCAGTTCATATGAATTTTTAAAACAAAAATTTCTACGAACCAAACCGAGCCAAACTGGTTCAGCTGAGCTGGATGGTGGTGGCAATCTCAGTGGTGGTGGCGGCGGACCGGAAGGCCCTGGCAGCGGCCGTACTGGATGACGGGAGGCCTCACTGGGCAGCGGGAGGCCTCACTGCTGCCTCTGGAGACCCTGCAGCAGACGCACCGGCCATCGGGAGGTCTCACCGCCACCTCCAGAGCCTGGCCGTGGCCACGCTGGGCAGCAGTGGACTGCCCTGCCACCGCCTCCACAGGCCCAGTGCTTTTAAAATATTTCTTTATTTTTATTTTTAATATTTTACTTTTTTTTTTTTACAGCGCCGACCATGCAGCCCCAGGGGCCAGGTCGGCACTTTTTTATTTATTTTTATTTTTATTTTTTATTTTTTTATTTTAAAAAGTCCCTGATGCAGGGCTTATTTTTCCCTCCTGGCCTGCTGCTGGAGTTCCAGGCAAGGAGACTGGTGGCGACAAGGTAGGAGACGGGGAGGAACGAAAAACAAAATGAAACAAAATGGAAATTTATGTTTCATTTTGTTTCATTTTCCTTTGATGGGTTGGATCATTACTCGTTTTGTTAGCTAATGAAATGAATAATGAATAACGAAATTAATTAAAATTCATTTCGTGCCCATCTCTAATTTTTGCACATAAAGCCACTTCTACAGGCAAAGTAGCAAGATAAAATTAGAAGCTATAATTATTAAAACTCATATTTGCTTTCAAACACGGACAGTAATACTCTGTTCTCTTCTTAATTATCTGTATCAAAATGAGAAATGGAATGTACAGTACAGTAGGCTAGAATATTTTCTAACCCGACATCACAGTTTTTGTTGCTCCTAGGAGGGCTATCAGCGGCTTAAATTATTGTAAAAGAGCATTTTGTCAAAGGCAAGGGAATGGGCATTTCTAGAAATGCTAGTTTTAAATGTTTCTTTGCATACAGTGAAATGCACTACTGTGTAACAGAAATCTTGCTGGAGAGACGAAACAGACCTGCCATGAGTGATCATAATTCATGAGCCTGCCTTTATTAAAACCTGAGCCCAGGCTTGTAAACAGTGTAAGATCTAATTTCAGCTCCTGTTTTCATGTTTTAAGCCCTACAGCGGTTTTCTAGGCCTGTGTACAACTTAGCACATACAGCAAGAGCAGAGAGCAGAGAACTGGGAGTCCATATATTCCCTTATATTTTAAATAGAGATGGGCACGGAACGAACATTTTTTTGTTTCCGTTACCGTTTGTCGTTTCCATTACGTAACGAAACGACAAACGAAAATTGTGATGAAAATGCAACGAAACGAACAGAACCACGAAAATTGTGGTTGTTATGTTTCGTTTCCGTTAATGGCAACGCGCAATGAAATGAAAGCTGTTTTAAATGTTAAAAAACGCCCTGGACATCCGTAAAAACACAGCGATAATTATTTATATTGTCTGATAATACCTACCAGGGGGGTTGGGGTCCTTAAAACGTTTGTTTTTGTCTTCTCCCATCACGATGTATTTTTCTTTCCCCTTTAAAATGGATGTCACCACCAGCCACAAAATGGAGGCAAGCCATGTGATGGGATCATGTTCAACCAATAGCATGCCCAGGTTGCAGACTGGGCGGGCAGGTCTGGCAGCCACAGAGGGCATAAAAAGCTCTGGCAGCCCCCGTCCTCCTTGCAGTCTCTGGTGGGAGTTAGGGTGGGATTGCTGTCTCTGCGACTCTAGCTTCAGTCCTGCAGCCTCCCTGTGTACATGCGTGCTGTGTACCTCTCAGTGAGTACCCTCCCCTGCCCCGCAGTGCAGTCACTCTGTGGCTGCCTTGCACCCTGGGCAATGCCCGCCGCTGCCTTTGCAGCCTCCCTGCATACCTAGTCTATACTGTGTCTCTGCCAGCATCCATTTTTTTAGTGTTTTCTCTCTGGTCTGGGGCGTTGGAGGATGCCTGCGCACGGAAATGCTTTAAAACTTGCACAAAAAGTGGGTAGAAACGACAAACAAACAAAACGAAAAACGGTAACGAAATTTTTCAAAAAAATACCGACAAACGGAAACGAACTGAAACAGACCTCTCAACGACAAACGAAAAACCGAAACACCATTTTTCTCTTTCGTGCCCATCTCTAATTTTAAATGCTAGGTAGCTGGTGGAGATGCAGGGGGAGATGTTTGCTTGTGCAGATATAGCACAACTGCAAATCCCGTTGACAGATACCATAAGATAAGTGGCTTTTCTCTTTCCTGCACTGTCCGGATCAGCCTAAGATATTTTGTTGCCTGAAGTACAAAGCCAAGCTTGGTGCCCTTTCCAATTCAATATAAAGAAGATGTCTGTCTGAACTCTTAGCTCAGCCTTACGTGCTCTGGCAGCTGGCAACTCCAGGAAGAACAGTCAGAAGGCTGATACTTGCTGCTTCTCAGCATCTATACAGCAGTAATTCTGCTTAAGGGGAGGATTGGTATTTACTGCAGTATCTTGATACTGAGACAAGAAAGTACACCCTTTTTACAACCTCTCCAGTATGCCAACTACTGTTTATACTAGAATACTTATTGTTTTTAAAGGCTAGTGCCAAAGCATGAAGGCAGTTTAATGAAAGGCGTGTAGAAAACTGTACGGAGGCTTTGGCAAGCCACTATAAGTGGATCAGACCTTGGAAAAAATCTTTGTCATCATAGTCACCACCATCATTTGCAGCAATAATAGCAGCATTCACAGCCCACCAAATGTTGAATGCATTTATTTCTTTGCATCTCTTGGGCCATTCCCAAGAACTGGGAATATTCACAGGAATCTCCTTAAAATATGTGCAATTGCAAGTAACAGAATCTTCTGCAATACTTATTCTCGTTTACATGTAGAGCAGAAATATGATTTTCTGGGTCTAGGTATCGCAGCTAATGCACCAATTAGAGCTAGGAGAATTTTAGAGTTTTCCCTCGTAATCCAGAAATCTCATCATGCTTTGACTTCTTCATCTTCAACGTCTTTTTCAGGTTTGTCCCCCGTCCACCTTTTAGTCCTAGGTGTATTTCTTATTGAAACTCCAATGTACCCTTGTTGTAACTTTATTATGCCTTTCTAAATAATCTATCTGCACAGTCTTCTTACAGCCACAGATAATGTGGTCCATGGCTGCTTCTGCTTCTTTACACAAACAACAATGGCATCAAACAATGGGTTTGAGTGGCATTTGAACTGAGTGCTGGAAAGACAAATCCTTCAGTTTCTTTCATCAAGGTTCCTTTTTTTCAGGCATTGCCACATTTTTGCACAGTTGCCTTTCCCCTGGGTAGTGTTGGATGAATTCCAGCACTTACAGTGGGCTGGGGAATTTCTTGAGTTGTAATCTAAAAAGTCACATTTTAATGCTGTGAAATGGGGCTTGTGGATCATACACCCCAAACTCTGAACTGGCCAATACTGCTCACGTCTTGGTTTCTGCCTTTGGCAAACATCCATCACTAATCCATCATTTTAATGGAGCCCAATGGTACTGTATTCTCACTAAATGGATTTATGCATCAGCTGCAACACAGGCATGGTTTGATTTCCTTTAAACTGTAACTTACATCCTCACATTTTCCCTGCAATCAGATTGGCAAGAGGAGATATGTGCTTCCCATGACCTGACCTTACTGAAGAGCATAATGTTTTGAAATGATAAGGTGGTGAACTATTTATGTATCTGGGACAATGGCAAATGAGAAGTTGTGTAATATTTAATCTGCTTAAGATTTGTAAATGGCGAAGTGATGAATTCAGATGACAGGACTGAGCTATCCCACGGCCAGCAGTAAAGCACAGGTGACCCCAAGGATTTTGCTGCCTGAGGTACTCCTTTCAGTCTTCATGCAGAAGCCGACAAAACTGCTGAAAAGATGTTCACACTGGCAAGAGAATAGTGTTATTCATCACACCTGAAGCCTACTTTAGGGTTGGTAGGACTGTTGTTGCTCTCCCTGAAGATGAAAGTGTCCTAATAAGTTCATAAGGAGAAGCTGCTGCCCTCTAGCACCTGACACTTGAACAAGTTGCCTCCCTCTGCCTTGTGCCAGGGCAGCTGTAAGCCAAAGTGTGTGTGTGGGGGTGTGTGTGTGTGTCGTTACAGTCGTGACCGACTCTTCGTGACCCCATGTCCATGGGGTTTTCTTGGCAGGAATACTGGAGTGGCTTGCCAGTTCCTACTCCAGGTGCCTACAGCATCTGGTATTCCCTGGTGGTCTCCCATCCAAGTGCTAACCAGGGTCGACCCTGCTTAGCTTCCTAAATCAGGAGAGATCGGATGTGCATAGGGCATCTAGGCAACTAAGCCAAATTGCAGATGGTGTGAATGTAGTGTGTATGCACTAGCCAATATTTAGTAAAAAATTTGGCAATGCCAGACAAATTTTGTGCATAGTAAATTTCCTGGTGTATTTCCCATTCATCAATACCCACTTATGAATATTATTATTTGATTATTTAAAACATTTGTGTGCTGTCTTTGTCATATAAGATTTCAGGGCCATGTATAAGTAAAAATGAACCACTAATTAGTGGTTTGAAGTACCAGACTGAAAAGCTGAGGTCATGGGTTCCAAAGAGGATTGGGCATTCTGAGAGACAGCCAGACAAGATCACCAAGAGGATGGTTAGCAGCTGGGATTAAATGCCCTGCCCACTTTGCATCTTTGGCGAGCTACACACTTCCAGAGTGCCACCAGAAGGAGGAAATACTAAACCACTTCTGGGTATTATATAACTAGAAAACCCTAGAAAAGGTTACGCTTAGTCCAAATCAATGTGATGCCATGCAATCCCATTTTGACAGAAATGTGTCATCTTAAAAGACAGTAAAAAAATCCATTATTTTTATTTCTTAATAAAATATGGTCATTTTAAAACTGGAGCATTACGTTGAAAAGGCTCGAAAGGTACATAACTTTCTACAGCATCTATCGGACCTGGTGTATTTCTACATCCAATTCCAGTAGAAGATCTCAGTCATGCTTATTTATTTGTTTGTTTGTTTTGAATATGTTTACCCCACCTTTCTCCTTGGAAAAGGACCCAAGATGGATAACAATAATGAGGAACAATATTCATCTCAGAACATTTAAGACATATTCAAGTTAAGAACAGGGAATTTGAAGAGGCATCTTAAAACATTAAAAAGGTAACATTAAAGCTACAAAGAGCACCCAAAAAGAAAAAAATCCATTACGAGGGGTGGAAAATAACATGGAAAACAGTGGTGTTCCTATGAAATCAGTCAATGCAATCATGCATGGTAATCCATATAAAAATCACATAGTAGGTAGTCCACGTGCCTGAAGAGGAAGTATTTTGTCTGCTTCCAGAAAGACAACAGAGATGGGGCAGTCCTGGCCTCCAGCAGGAGGAAGTTCCAAAGTTTGAGAGCAGCACAAATGTGTTTCATGTGTTCTTATGAGATGCAGCTGTGAAGGTGGCTGGATGGAGCGAAAGGCCTATCCATGGTCAATTTACACTTAAAGCAAAAGCAAAGTTTTCTGCTTATATACCACCCCATACCACTTCAGGTAGTCTCTGGGTGGTTTACAGTTTTAATTGCAGTATGCAGACTACACATTGCCCCCCCCCACCCCAGCAAGCTGGGTACTCATTTTACCAACCTTGGAAGGATGGAAGGCTGAGTCAACCATGAGCCTTCTACCTGGGATTGAACCCCAGGTCCTGAACACAGTTTTTACCCGCAGTACAGGCATTTAACCACTATGCCACAGAGCCATCCTTTTCCAGTATGGATGGAAGAATAATATTGAATTAGGATATTGAGGGTATTGATAAGAGAGAATGAGAAAATTCAATTTATTTATTATCTATTTATACTGATGGGAATCATACATATTCACAGCATTCATGTCTAGAAATGCTCCTATGTAACAAGAGCAAATGATTTTGTTTACATAAAATTATGCCTGTGGGCATGTGCTTGCACTTGTACTCTATGAGAAACATGTCTCTTATACTTAACAAAAGGACTTTACCCGTAAACATTGCTGTATTTGTCTGCATGCTATTTAATTTATTCTGGACTTTGTAGTTGTATATAATGATACGAAGAAATTACAACTGGTAGATCTAAGCAACCCATTTCATTTTATGTTTTGTCTAAGAATGATGTATGTGACAGGACTTTTCACATTTGATAAACTGTCCTAGTAATATCTCAGTAATGAGACAGATAGGATATCACTGTCATGAAATATAGGGCCCTCTGGCAACATCTCACTTCATGTGAAATATAAGACATTATTCCTGGCTGACAACAGTGTTTATCTTTATGACTTACCTCTACATTGGCAAGTGGCAAGAATTCAAATGGAAGTGTGCTTAAGTGTTCCTCCAAGACTACAGCAATCAACATATTGCTGATCCTTCCTCCAGCATTATACTTGATATTTCTTCTTCTTTCCTTCCGTCCAGCTTGAGCCAACAATTTGTGTAAAATATTTTATTTAAAAATTATTATCTGGGGTCCAGTGTACAGAAGATAGTTCTTTTCCATTTAGCCTGTTTAGGGATACTGAAGCTATGCTCAAATCACTGTTTCTGGTGATGGTTCTAATAACCTATTCCTATGATCCATAGAAGATATGAAACTGAGGTTGAATTTATTACAGCACCAAACAAATCCATGGACAGATGACTTCATGTGATTTTTTTTCTGAGTGGGACCCCAAAGCAGTGACTCCCTTTCCTGGATTGCACTCATCTTCCACAGCACGGTTCCAACTGACATATCGAGGTCATGGGCAGAGCACCTATCAGCTAGCTCTGCTGGTCCTAGGTTCATATGTGTGATGCTATGCATAAGAGAATTGAGATACTCATGTTTTTTTTATTGACCTCATTCAGTGAAATTCCCTGAGCAAGAAAATCAGAACAATTTCCCTTATTCAGCTGCTCTATGTAAGCTGCTGTTCATGCATTGACAAGTTAAAAAATTATTTCTTTCATATAGATAAGAAAGTGTCAACTTTTTTCCATATTCCAGATGGGAAGACTTTGAGGGTAAAATGTGGGAGAATGTGACGCTAACAGATATGTACGATCAAGGCCAAGTATTTTGTTTGCATAACTCTTAAACACTTTATAGAAATGTGATGAATCTATGGTATATAGCCCCAAGGTAGCACACATACAAAAAGACTGTTGGCATGCAAGGTCCTACTGCTCCATCACCAACACTTTTAATTAGTTGCAAAGCAGTAGTCACAGAGTTTGGAAGGATCAAAAGGCAGGAAGAAACAATACCACAATATCACTATTCTGATCTTGTGTGTGGCCCGCTGAAGCTGGGCTAACACAGCTTCAGCAAGGGTGCCACTGAAGCTGGGGCAGAGGATATAGAAGGCCATGGTAATACTGGTGCCATGTGCAAGTCTCTGGATTCCCGAGGAGGACTAGTTCTGCTCACCTTTCCCATCATAAAGACTCACATCTTTGAATCTTTGAATGTGGGTCTGCCAACAGGCTGGTGCAGGATCACAGAATAATGGAACCGGCCACTGAGTTCAACCATCTACTCCTCTCTGTAACAATACAATTATTTTCCTTTCATTCTTTTAAAGTGTTTTAAAATATGAAGCAGTGTTTATGATTTTACTTTCACATTTCTTCTGCTGTTTATAAGTCATAGTGATAATCTGTTTATAAATTATATCATTTTTTAATTGTCCAAAAATATTTTATTCATAAGTTTTTGAACAGGCTTTCTAAAATGCTTTCATTTATTTCAATCTCTATTTTATTTTTTTTAGCAATAAAACATGACGAACACATAAATAGGCAACAGGATTTGTCCTTTTTCTTTAAAAGTTCTCCTATATTTTTCCTAATTCACTACATTTACTTATTGTGAATTACTAGGTATTAATGACAAGCTGTCCCATTTAAAACAATCCAGATGTGTTATTGGTTGCCTAAACAGAGTTCTTAAAGAATGCCTTTATCATTCTGTAAAATAATTCATATTAAGAAATGACAAATATAGCTTAAATCTGCCCTGTCTGACTTTCATTAAGCTCAGGGGCTGATAGAATTGGCTCAGAATTGTTATCTTAACAGATGCAGCACCTGTATTTGGTCAAAACCTGAAGGTAGGGATCTCTATGCAGCAGGACATATGATTGTATCTTAGTTGCAAAGTATGAGAAAGTCCAAGGCAAGATGATGGCCAAAGCCTACATGAGTAGAAAAAAGGAAAAGCAGCTAGACATTCAGAGAAGATAACAGGTAAAATGACCAAGTTAATAAATGGCATGATCAGACATGCCTTGTAGGGCCTTGGACAGCTCCGTGGCTGGCTTGTTCCATCAACACCTCAACCAAAATAAAATATCTTACATGGTTATCATCATGCTCTACTGCAGGACTGGCAACATGTTGCCCTGCTAATACAGTTACCATGTAGCTTCCATCTTTGCTTGTGATTTGCTGTACTGGCTGGAGCTTATGAGAGTTGTAGTCCAACAACACTGAAAGGGCTGCTCTTTCCCCATACAGTGGTACCTTGCAAGACGAATGGCCCATAAGACAAATTCTTCGTAAGACAAATGAGATTTCCAGCAATAGGCATTTTTTGAAAGATGACAGTTTGCCTACTAGATGTCTTGCGAAAATTTGTCTTATGAGGCAGCCTTTTGAATTTCACACACCCACAACCTGAGGGGCTTATGGGTGGGTGAAATTCAAAAGCCTAGTCTTTTATTCTGGCATTCCTGACTGTGTAGCACCCAATCAGCGGCTCTGTGCATGGCTCACCTGGCTCTGTGCATGGAGCTCCATACACAGTGGTAGGCAAAGGGAGGAGGAGGCAACGGGTGAAGGAAGTGGGTGGCTGCCCCAATGCAGGAAGGGGATGAGCAGGTGAGTCACCCCTCAGCTGCTCCCCCCCTGGGTTGGGGCAACCAGCAAAAGGGGAAATTTTTTCTCCTGCCCCAACCCAGCAAAGAAGGGGAAAAGCTTCCCTCAATCAACCAGCAGCAGAAGGCTGCTCCATGCAGCCCTCCACAGATAGCTGGTTTTGACAGGTGTCAAAATCAGCTGTCTTCCAGGCTGCCTGGAAGCTGCCAGTTGATTGGGGGGAGTCAACTTTCCCAAAGAAATGCATTGAAAACCAATTAATTCAGTTTACAATGCAGTCCTATGGGAAACTGTGCCCCTCAGGATGAATTTTTCATAAAATGAATGGACCCATGGAACAAATTAAATTTGTCTTATGAGGCACCACTGTACAAGCAAAGTGATGCTCAAGCTGTTGCAGCAAAGGCTTTTGCCTTGTATGGAGTGAGAAATACCTGATGTTCAAGTTGGATCCTGCAGAGGAAGAAGAATTCAAAACCATGTTGCTAATGTCTTCTGACTGCACCAAAGTATTTCAGAAGATGGACAGTCTGTTTTATAGACCACAGCAAAGTCTTTGGTCATAGACCATGAGAATCTATGGATTGTTATGAATGAAATGGAAGTACCTCATACACTTGATTGTCTTGATGCAGAACACATATTGTGGACAAGAAGCTATTGTTAGGACAAAATATGGAGAAACAGAAAGGTTTCCTATAGGCAAAGTGTCAGACAGGGGTGCATCTAATTTTCAATCAATCAATCAACCAATCAATCAATCAACCAACCAAAAACTTTATTGGCATTAAACTAAACATATACATTCCTGATGATATAAAATAAGCACAATCAGATTACACCAATAGCTGGGTAAAGCTACACGCTCAGTTAGCTCATGCTGTTTGACAGCTAAGAGAAGTTTGGTTAGGCTCTCAGGGGAACCTGAGAAGTTAGAGGTAACATAATTCAATAATAGCTGGCAGGGCTGGTTGAATTTTTGGCAGGAGAGAAGAATGTGTACAATTGAATCTGGTTCAACTCAACAGTGTTTACACAGTCGATTTTCAAAGGGAGTATTGTAAAACCTGCCAGATAGAACTGCAGAGAGGAAGCTGCTGAACCTGGCTAACATGAATGCCCTGTGCCATTGTGGACTGGTAAGATTGGAAAAATAGTTGGTGCCAGATACAGAAAGAGTGGGTAGCCCATATAAACAGGGAGAACAAACTGGGTTGGAATAGGCTGCCAAAGTTTGAAGTTCTATATTAAAGATTCTCTGACGAACAATATGGTAAAGTTGAATTTCTCCACAATCAGTCAGAGAATCCAGGTTAATACCTATTGAAGTACAGTAATTTTGGAACCAATAAGGGGGATCCAAGTGACAGTGTAAGAATCTCTTAATAGATCAGTCAGCAGAGACTGGGGGAATGTTTGAAAGTCTATTTGAAGCCAGAATTTAATAGTAGATAGCCAAGCAAGGGTAGATGGAAAATGAAGATCACGTTCACTTAATAATGTTGCAAGTCTGATCACTTTCAGGACACCTAAGATCTTACATAGAAAGGAGGCAGTTATGTGATCTATTTCATAATTAACTTCTGCAATCCATACAAGGGCCCCATAGAGAAGATGATTAATAATTTTAGCCTGAAAAACCTGGAGTGCTACAGGAACATATTGATGACCACCGTGGAAATGAAAATGAGCTATTGCAAAGACATGATTCATAGATGAGGAGATTGCCACCATACGTTGGCAGGACCATGTTAATTTAAAATGAAACATAAGCCGGATTATTGCAAAGATTTATTTGTTTGATTGGCTTTCCATTAATTTTCCAACAGGTGGGCTTCCAGGATTTGGAAAATATCAAGATCTTAGATTTATCAGTATTAATGGTTAAGTCATTCCTGGAGAAATACCCTGCAAAGGCTGAGAGTAGTTGTAGAAGACCTGATTTAGTAGTAGATAGGAGAACAGTGTTGTCAGCATACATAATAAATGGAACAGAATATTGGTTCATCTTAGGAGCTTAATGTTTGAATGTGGTGATGCAGTCTGATAGGTCAGACATAAGTAGGCTGATAAGAATGGGAGCAAGGACACAGCCCCATTTGACACCTATATCTCTAGTCAAAATACCTTTATTATTACCCAAATTTGACAGCCATTTTTAGAGTGTAATTTACGTATATCGAGAATAGTAAATGAGGATCTATTCCTTTACTGGATGCGGAACTTCGGAAGCCAAGCCACAAGTGAGCTGCAGCTTGGCTTCCGATCCCAATTAGAAAGATTTTTTCCTATGGGCACAACCTTTGGAGATTTATAACTCAGCCCCCTGAACCGCAAACCTTTTCAAAATTTCAGAGGGTTAGCTATAATGCTTGAGGAAGCTCTCCTGCCATTTTGGCTCTTTAGGATCCAGGGGAGCATAGCATTTTGTTTCATTTTGTAATGAAACTATTACTTTAAACATTCATTACAAATGAAAGGAAATGAAACTACTACAGAAATGAAATGAAACAAAACACTATTGTTCCATTTCATGCCCATCTCTAGTCTCTACTGCACTGCTGTTGGCTGAAAAATCAATACCAGGCCTCTGTGCCCTGCGTGGAAATGCATTTTGACTCTCTTGTCTGCGGATCTGCTCAGCTAATTTGATTAAATGCTCATGTCAAATGATTCTGCAAATGTTGCTTAAGATTACTATTTTCTAATTAATCATCCTTTGCTGAGTAAGAATCCACATTAGACAACTGCGCTATCCTTTCACACTTGGTCTATAAACAGGTCAAGATATCTAAGGCTAGACTCTATGTGGCTTTCCTTGACCTGAAGGGTGCTTTTGACTCTGTAGATAGAGAGCTACTTTGGGATAAATTATCCAGATGGAATATTGATCAAAGGCTACTTCTCCTAATTAGAGCCTTGCATGCCAATACTTTATGTATGGTTAGATGCTCTCAGAATGGCAAACTAACTCAACCCTTCAAAACAAATAAAGGAGTGAAGCAGGGCTGCATTCTGGCCCCAACACTTTTTAACCTCTTCCTAAATGACTTAGCTCCTAACCTGCGGAATGTGAATAGCCATTGCCCAAAACTGGGTCAGACACAAGTTCCATTGCTTTTGTACGCCAACGATACAATACTTCTCTCTCGCACTAGGATAGGTCTTAAATGCTTACTTAATGGTGCCATGGACTATTTCTTAGCCAATAAATTGGAGGTCAATTACTCCAAATCTAAAATAATGGTCTTTGTGAGAAAATGGACTGCCCACAAATGGCTTTGTAAGGGTAATGTTATAGAGCAGGTAAAGTCATTTAAGTACCTGGGTGTTCACTACAACTACAGGCACACCTGGTTCTCCCATCGCAAGTATGTCCTAAATTCAAGCAAGATCTCTGCTAGCGCAATCTCACGATTCTTTTTAGCTATAGCAATCGGTATGTACCAGCTTCCCTGACAATATTTAAGGCCAAAACCCTATCTCAAATCATATGCATCACCAATTTGGTATAAAGCTATAGATTGCACAGTGGAGAGTATTCAAGCCTATTTTTTGAGGAGAATTCTAGGCCTCCCTAAATGTGTCCCATACGCCGTTCTTTGCTTAGAAACTGGCATGATAAGGCTGAAGACCTTGGCCAGATTAAGAGCTATTAAATTCTGGCTTGGAATCCTTTACAACCCAGTTCATACCCGTTTATTATATCAATTTTTGATAGATCCTGACCTCCCAGTCGAGATCTCCGATGTTCTTACCACTCTTAAAGTAGTGGGATTGGATATTGAGCAGCTTGGCATGTTAAGTCAATCTGAAGCATATAGGACTATTAAAGACAGGCTATTGAACATCGAATGGCAAGAACTGTGCAGCGAAGCCAATACCACCAGCTCCCCACTTCAATTTAACATCTCAGTCCTACCTGGGAAGCCTGCTTTTTTTCTGACTTACCTAACATGTCCCGAAGCACGCAGAGCCTATTCACTTGCCAGATGCAATTCCTTCCCCTAGGCACTATTGTCGGGCAGGTTCAATGGAATCCCTTACTCCCAGAGGATCTGTCCATGTCAAACTAATGCCGTTGAAACACTTGAACACATCTTCTTTCATTGCCCAACTCACGATGCACCTTCGTAAGAAATATCTATCCTCGATCCTCGATAGAATGCAACGGTGGGAAGGCTTGGTTAAGCTTAGGTTCCTTCTCTCTACGCAAGTCACCTCTTATCTGGATGAGGTGGCCTCCTTTGCCTCTGAAATTATAGCAGCACGAGGATCTGGGCTTCCCTATTCCCCATCTCATTGGCTTAAGTAGCTAATGCATATATTAGAATCACCGGTTCCGTGTTTGATTACTCCCCTTGCTGTACCTCATTTTCTCTTGTTGTGTTTTATTTCAGTGTTTTTCAACCTTTTTTGGGCAAAGGCACACTTGTTTCATGAAAAAAATCACGACGCACACCACCATTAGAAAATGTTAAAAAATTTAACTCTGTGCCTATCACACACAAACAAACACACTTCTCATCCCCCCCCCAAAAAAACAACAACAAATCCATCCTCCGGCCCAGGCCCTCCCAAGGCATCCCTATCAAAATGTCCGCCTGCCCTCACCTTCCCCCTCCCTCCTCCTGGCACTTTTTTTCAGAAGAACTTGCAAACCCAGGAAGGTGGGGCTGGGGGAGGCTCTTCATATACGACCCCCCAACCCCCATCTTTTACCCCTTCCAGTATAAGCCTCCCTTCTCTCCCCCCCGCCTCCTTCCAGCCAGGCAGCCACAGGGCCCGGAAGGGACCCCCCATCCCTGTCTCCTCCCTGGGTCCTAGGAATCCCCTCCTCAGCCTCCCATGTCCTCCCCTTTATTTACCCCCCCCCCAAAATGACCATTGTCAACGGCCGCCCACTCCCCACCCTTAAAAGAGGGGTGCGCACGCGCGCTCCTACCTGGCTCGGCAGGGGCGCGTGCCCACCCTCGGGAGGTAAACAGCGAGTGCGCGAGGCAGGGGAGGGAGGGAGGGGGGTTCGGTGAGCGAGGAGGGGGAACCAACCCCAAGAACCTTTAAGAGCGGCTTCTGGAGCGCCCTTCGCCGCAATGCGCCTGCGCGGGTCTCCCGGCTCTCTCTCACTCTCTCGCTCTCCAGTCTCCTCCTCCTCCTCCTCCTCCCTTAGTTCTTCTCCTTCCCTGCCCACAGCCAGCCTTTCCTCGCCGGCGCGCAAAGCACGCCGGGAAAGGTAGTCCGCTCTCCTCCCCAGGACCGCGTCTCAGACCTGCGGGAGGAACTACATCTCCCAAGGAAGCCTTGTGGCAGCCGGCTTCTTTCTGGACGCCCCGCCTTCCTCTGACTCGCCAGCGCCGCACCACTGCCTTGGTCGCGAGCGGGATGTGGGGGGGGCATTGCTGGTGTAGGAAGAATTTTTCCCACGGCACACCAGGCAACATCTCGCGGCACACTACTGTGCCACGGAACAGTGGTTGAAAAACACTGTTTTATTTTATTTTAATGTCAATAAAGGTTGATTTGATTTGATTTGAGTAAGAACTTGGGAACTTCTCTTACATTTCACAAAACAACATTTGTGTAATTATTCAGAACATGGGGGTTTCATTTTTCCTTCCAAATATATGCTGTTAATGTTAATAATGTTACAGAGAAGAGATAAATAATACTGAGGAATTTTACATGCCAAAGCTAGTAGCCATGTGGGGCTTCCTTTCCTCAGTATTATTTATCTCTTCTCTGTAACATTATTAACATTAACAGCAAAGTAATTCTTTTCTATAGGAAAAGCTGAATAGGCATTTGTAATAGAAAAGACCTACAAAATCTATGCCCAAATTGCTGCTGTCATTGCGCTCTGGCCTGCTTTACCTAAGAAGATGTACTGTAGATGCTCGAATATAAGCCTAGTTTTTCAGCCCTAATTTTGAGCTGAAAAAGGGGGCCCTCGGCTTATATTCGGGTCAATACTTTTAGCCACAGAGGCAAGTCAACTGTGGCTAAAAGTCATTTTAAACATTGCATTCCGCTTCTCATGACCCCCCCCCCCGCATCACAGGGGAGCGGCACGCGATGTTTAAAATGACTTTTAGCCACTGACCCAAGCACTTGCATCAGTGGCTAAATTTAAACATCACACCCCACTCCCCCAGCTCACAAAGGAAGAGGTGCCAGGCCCTGCTGCATTTCCCACCCTAGACTTATTCGCGAGTCAATGCGTTTCCCCAGTTTTGAGAGGTTGAATTAGGGGCCTCAACTTATACTGGGGTCGACTTATATTCGAGTATATACGGTATGTGCTAAAACACATCATATTTTGGGCAGAAAAGCAGAATAACTGCAGTAGCTCAGACAGCTTATTTGTCTGCCAAATAAAAGTAATTAGGACAAATTAGCCCTGCATTCTGAAGACATCTAATGCAGTGCAGGTTCTTTTTTCCTCTACTTTTCTGGCCTCTCAGATGAACTCCACTGGGTAATTCACTTTTATTTCCTTTTAGTTTACAGTTAATAATTAAGTAATCATGACATTGCCCTTTTGTGATCCAGCTCCTATGTCTATATGTATATTTATCCATCCACCAATCCACCTTGGAGAACTGATTCTGAGTAATAATTTGCAACCAGTGAAAAGCAGAAGTGGGAACTTGTCACTTGAGACTCCCAGTCAAGTCTTAAGAACATAAGAACATAAGAAGAGCCATGCCGGATCAGGCCAAAGGCCCATCTAGTCCAGCTTCCTGTATCTCACAGTGGCCCCACCAGATGCGTCCGGGACCACACAAGACTAGATATCTGGCTCTTGATACCACTCCCCTGCATCTGGTCCTTGAAGAACCCTGTTTTAAGCCTGGATATTACACATCTCCATCATGGTTTGTAACATCTCATGGACTTTTCCTCCAGGAATCTGTCCAATCACCTCTTGAAGGCATCCAGAGCAGATGCCATCACCACATCCTATGGCAGGGAGTTCCACAGACTAACAACGCGTTGAGTGAAATAATATTTTCTTTGGTCTATTCTTACTTTCCCAGCCCTCAATTTGAGTGGCTGTCGCCTAGTTCCGATATTTTGTGAGGAGAAGAGCATCCCTCTATCCACTTTACTCATGCCCTGCATTATTTTGTATGTATCAATCATATCCCCCCTCAGGCGCCTTTTTCCAGACTACAGAGCCCCAAATGTTTTAGCCTTTCCTCACAAGGGAGGTCCCCCAGCCCAGTAATCATTTTAGTCGTTCTCTTCTGCACCTTTTCCAGTTCTACTATGTCTTTTTTGAGATGCGGTGACCAGAATTGTACACAATACTCCAGGTGCAGCCTTACTATTGTTTTGTATAATGGCATTATAATGTTGGCTGTTTTATTTTCAATCCCCTTTTTGATAATCCCTAGCATGGAATTGGCCTTCTTCACCGCTTCCACACATTGGGTAGACACCTTCATTGAGCTGTCCACCAACACACCAATATATCTTTCCTGATCTGTCATGGATAGCTCAGAGCCCATGAGTTGATAGACAAAGTTTGGATTTTTGCCCCAATGTGCATTACTTTACATTTGGCTACATTGAAATGCATTTGCCATTTCACAGCCCATTCTCCCAGTTTGGAGAGCTCCTTCTGGAGCTTTTCACAATCTTCTCTGGTTTTTACCACATGGAAAAGTTTTGTGTCATCCGCAAACTTGGCCACCTCACTGCTTATCCCTGTCTCCAGGTCATTTGTGAACAGATTGAAAAGCACCAGTCCCTGGGGAACACTACTTTTCACTTCTCTCCATTGTGAAAATTTCCCATTGACACCTACTCTTTGATTCCTGGATCTCAACCAGTTCTCAGTCCATAAGAGGATCTGCCCTCTTATCACCTGACTGTGCAATTTTCTCAGCAGCCTTTGGTGAGGGACTGTGTCCAAAGCCTTCTGAAAATCCAGATAGACAATATCCACTGGTTCACCCAAATCCACATGCCTGTTGACCTTTTCAAAGAGTTCTAAAAGGTTTGTCAGGCAAGACTTACCCTTACAGAAGCCATGCTGATTTTCTATCAGCAAGGTTTGTTCTTCTATATGTTTTAAGATTTTTTTTCTTGGATGATGCTTTTCACCATTTCCCCTGGGACAGATGTAAGGCTAACCAGACTGTAGTTTCCCAAGTCCCCCCTTCCTTTTTTTAAAATTGGTGTGACATCTGCTATCCTCTAGTTCTCCGGCACTGTGGCAACAAGTTCATATTACCATTAGGAGAGCCACAATTTCATTTCTCAGTTCCCTAATAACCCTTGGGTGGATGCCACCTGGGCTTGGTGACTTGTTGATCTTCAAATTATTGATTAGTCCTAAAACATCCTCTCTTTTAACCTGTATTTGATTTAATTCTTTAGTCAAGAGGGGCCGTTCGGGCAGCGGAATCTGCCCAAGGTCTTCTGTCGTGAAGACAGATGCAAAGAACTCATTTAATTTCTCTGCATTTTCCAAGTCCTCCTTAACCTCCCCTTTTCCTCCCTCACCATTCAGAGGGCCAACTGGTTCTCTGGCAGGTTTTCTACTTCTAACATTTTACTTGTGTTACACCAGCAACTTGACTTGGACTCAACTTGTAGTTTTTTTCCAATGACTTGGACTCAGCTTGTGACATGACCCTTTTTTTTTTGCAAGTCACTTTTGTCAAGTCCCTATTGTTGGAGGGAGGGCTGGAACCACACCCTAAAGAAAGAAGCGGCTTTAAAAAAAACCTGACACTCGGGAGAGGAGAGGCAGACAAATGGGATGGAGAGTTTTCAAAAGGGTGAGGGTGGAGGTGATGAGGGAAGGGGTGACAGTGTTTTCTTCCTTTTGGGTAGTCTGGCTAAGGCAAGGGACAGTGAGGAAGAACATTTTGAACTTCTCATCCTTTCTGCCCCCACCCCCTGCACTTTTGTTTTCTCCTGGGCTGGCAAATTTTCTTTGTAATCCAACACGAGGCACGTTATAAGGTACATAACAATCCTGCTATTGGTACAAAATCACACTGAACGTCTATTAAAAATCTCAGGGTAAGGCTTTTGCACCAATTGCACTGATATAAATACATAAAGTGGAGCACTGTGTAGCATAATTTGAGACTATTCTGGCATAATCATGTGCTCTGAGTGTCATTCTAGTTCCAGCATGCTGAAATGGGTCTTTAGTGATGGTGGGGCTGAGCAGTGATGCGAACAGACATGCCTCTTAGGGGCTCCTGATAGCCAATTGTGTAGAGAAAATGGTGTTCCTTGAATGTACTCTTGCTATGGTTGAATAACTGCATCAAGTTTATTTTTGTGAAACGTCTTGAGTTTTAGCACCAGGCTTGGAGCCACATCTTGCCATATCATTGCTACTTGTTTATCTGATATGCAGCTTTGACATAACTGAGTATGAGCCCAGCATCGTGTCAATAAATGGTTTCAATTTTGATACCAATATGCTTTTCAAGCCAAATTTGTGATGACAACCAGATGCTGAGGGGAAGGGCAGATTAAACCAAAAGTTGATTGTTCACAAGCTTTAGACTTCTCCTACTCCCTCCTCTTTTCTCGGGGGGGGGGAGTTTATTTTTAATAGGCACTCGAGACTTGGACTTGGGGTTTGAGACTTGGGACTTGGACCCAACGACTTACCTATGTACCTGAAATTGTTCACATGCTTATATGAAGTGTATCCTCCTTTCCCCCTTTCTTTCTTTCTTTGGCTGTCTCTTAACAATTTACAATAGGGATGGGCACCAAACAAAAAACGAAATGCTGTTTCGTTGTGTTGTTACATAATGAAATGAAACAAAACAAAACGACAACAGGAAGCAGCATTTTGTTACAGATGAAACGAAATGGTGTTTTTCTGTTGAAACAGACCATTTTGTTCCACCTGTAAGCCACTTGGGGGAGGTGGAAAAGTTTTTTTTAAAAAGCTTTTGGGGGGGTTAAAACTTTTTTCCTCCCCCAAGCCGCATCAGCTTTCCCCCCACCCCAGTGCCCATCAGCTGGCAGGCAGGGGTTGGGGGAAGGTTTTTTTTTTTTTTAAAGTCAAGGGCTTTTTAAAAAGCTTTTTGTCCCTCCATCACTTTCCAGCCGCCACCACCCCCCCCCACACACACAAACCACTCCATTAGTGGTTCATTTCATACGATTGTTTTTTTTTAAAACAAAATATTTGAAATGAAACAAAAAATGTAGGGGGGGAGGAAAGGAAACAAAATGAAACATAATTTTTCATTTCGTGCCCATCCCTAATTTACAATGCTTTGCAATGGGGGGGTGATATAGAACCTGCAGTCCCTATTCATTCCTAGGACCTGCATGACAGTTTTGCATACTTCATTGTGTTCTATGTGTAGAACATGATGCAAGGAATTAGGCCAGTCCTTTGGGATTTACAGTGTGTGCTTAAAACATCATATTTGATCCAGATTTAAGTGTATCCAACTGGGTTGGATGGAAGCAGGCTCCCCTGTCCCTTTATTCAGTGACTTGAAAATACCACACATAGCATTGGGAGATCCTATTAAATGGAATGATCTGTGGCTGGCTGAGGAGAGAGGATTCCTCCAAATTGGAGGGAGGGGCAGATGCTCTTTCTCTTTAAGTATCAAACTGCACCCATGCATTGCAAAATCAGTACACCTGGAAGAGTGTTCCAGATGAAAATCAGATGAGGCATCCAATGTTTCAAATCTCTCCATGTCCAAACAAAACAGACATTCTCATTTTGTGCAACTGAAGAATGTTGTATTTATTTATTTATTTATTTGTTGCATTTATACCCCGCTTATCTACATTGTGTACTCTAAGCGGCTTACAGGATTTTGTAGAATTTTGTACAAGAACAGAAAAGAATAGATAAAAGAAATAGGATATATATGTGCACTTTGCAGTGTGCTACCATATATCTTCACAGGGTCAAGACTTATTTTCTGTTTCATTTTGGAATGTGTGTGAGCATGAGACTCTAAGGTAAGAGATGGGGGTTGTATCCCTAGTTCTAGGCAAAAATAAAAGAAACAAGACAAAACAAAAGACAAACATGTGGCACCTTAAATACCATTATATTTTAATGTAAGCTTTCATGGATGCGCCCACTTCTTTGGACATATACTAGCAGAAAAACGCCCTTTTGCGGTTCATATACTGCGGTCCTGCTATATTGCGGGACCACAGTGTATGAAAAAAGGCCCCTGAGGTAAGGGGGGAAAGGCCTGTTTCAGGCCTCCTATACTTACCCCAGGAGTGGTGCTGCCTCAAACAGGCCTGCAAGAGCCCTCCCAGAACTTATGGAGGCCCCATGAACCAGAAATGACTTCTGGATCATCAAAAATCATTTCCGAGGCTTCTGAGGACCTTTCTAGGCCTGTTGGAGGCCTCAGAAATGATTTTTGGTGATCCGGAAGTGACTTCTGGTTCGCAGGGAGGCCTTTGGAGGGCTCCAAAAGGCCCATTCGGGGCAGTGCCAGGCTGGGGGTACGTACAAGAGCCCCCAGCTAGAACCCCCAGGCCTGACCCGACCTGCATCCGCATATCACAGATTTTCAATTCTCGCGGGTTGGCATGGGTCCCTAACCACAGCAATAGGTGTGTGTGGGGGGGTCACTGTAATAGTATTTAAATGCCACATGCTTTTGTCTTTTGCTTTGTTTTGCTTTGCTTTGCTTTGCTTCTTTGATTTTGCCTAGAATTATTGCACAGACTAACATGGCTACCCCGTCCAAACCTATCCCTAGTTCTAGTCATCATAGGCAGCCATTCTATCAGGCTGCAGCAAAAAGGTATGAAGTAGAAAGAAAGGCACTATCACCAGTCCTGGTTAAGGTCTGTTTGTGCACCTCACAATGCAGTAGTTGAACTGCAGTGCTGTAGTCAAGACTGTGCTTACAATCTGAACTCACTCCTGGCCATCTTAGGTAGTCAGGATCAAGGCTGAATCAGAAAATGTTAAAGTACTATATAGGATGGTATATAAGTAGCACACTCCACGCACCCAGTCAGCTTTACTTGTCCCCTCCTTTATCTACATTTTAACCTTTTGTGTTCCATCTTTTTTAAAATTACCAACCTGAAGACAGGATACCTGGGCATCTCCTAAAGTGTAAGTTCAAAGTCCATCACAGGTTACAAATCATGATGGAGATGTGTAAAAAAAAAAAATTATTAGCATGACATACTATTATGTTCTCCTCTTGCCCATTTTAGAATCCCAGTCCTGGTTCTTTCCCTTGATTTGCTTTTTTGCCCTTTCACCATAATTGTTTTTAGCAGCTCAGAGCTCATAGTGTTATCATATCTCAGGGACTTATGAAACGAAACCACATGGAGGATTTTCTTGACGCTTGACTGTAGAGATCTCTCCAGCATGGCAAGGCCAGCTGAAAAGCCCTGAAATACTTGATGATGGTGCAAAAGAATTTCAGAAGATAAATTCATAAGCCTTGTCCTTTTGGTTTTGCTAGCTACTTTAGACAAAGTGGATATTTCCCAGCCTGAATATTTCCACACAGCATGCACATGCAAAAGTATGCTGATCTTTGTTAGTTGTCTTAACTTTAGGCTAAAGGAGACCTTTGTCTCTGAACTGAAGATAAACAAAGCTATCCCACCAGTGTGAAGATGCAGGCTATTTTTATTAAAAAAAAAAGTGCCTTTCTGCCTGGTGCAATCACGTGACCAAAATAGTGTTTTTGAAGTTCTCGGGATGGCAGAGCAGGGCTGGGAGGAGGGTGAGCTCTCTCTCTCTCTCTCTCTCTCTCTCTCTCTCTCTCTCTCTCTCTCTCTCTCTCTCTTCTAGGGACATGGCAAAGTTGTTTGGGGATGGAGCAGCACTGTGGGCTCTTGAAAGGGGGTGGGGGCAAAGAGAGGGATTGAAAGGGAGGAAGGAAGAAGGGAAGAACAGGACAGTGTGTGTCGCTGGAGAAGCAGCCTTGATGGTTCTGGTTGGGCTGCCTGAGATACACTGTCTCTCACACACGCACCACGCTCCTCCCTCCCTCCTTTTCCCTCTCATTTTCGGCTTTCGGAGTTCCCACCTTCCCTGCTTCATTTTAAAAAACACCTTCCTAACCAGTGCAAAAAAAGGGAGAAGCCCCAGAGGTGGTTCCAGGAAACTGCACTTCAGGGGGTGTGGCTGAAATTTATTTTTAGAAAAGCCAGCTGACTGTGAGGCCACATTTAAAAGAGGCGCCTTTGATTGCTGGAAAAAGCAGCTTTTAGATCAGCGTTTTTCAACCACTGTTCCGTGGCACACTAGTGTGCCGCGAGATGTTGCCTGGTGTGCCGTGGGAAAAATTGAAAAATTCTAAAGAAATTCAAGCCAGGGCCGGCGGGCAGCCCACAGCTGGGAGGCGCTATAAATAGCGTCCAAGGGCCAGCTTGGCTCCGAGGCCCGCGTCGCTGGCGTCACTTCCTCCCTGGCCGGACCTGGCCCCGCTCATTCTCTTAGTGTTTGCCCTGTGCCTGCCGCCGCCGCCGCGACTTGCTCGCTTCCCTCTCCCCCCTCCTTTTTTTACCCTGGACCACCACCACCCCTTTCCTGGGAGCTACCAATGGACTGAGCCACCTGACAGCCCACCCGCCAACACGAGCCGGCCCAGAAGCCCCAGCCCAGAACAAACCACCAGGTGAGGGGAAGGGGAGGAGGGCCCCCCGGCTGCCCCACGAGCACCGCGGCAGGGCTGCGAGGAGGAGGGGATGGAGGAAGCCTCCGCCGGGCCTGGGCTGAGGAGGCGGCAGGGCGGGGGGGGGGGCTACTGGCACGGCTGGACGGCCAGCCTTTAGGGTCCGGGAGGGGAAGAGCCATCTCTGAGGGCCCCCGCGATGGGTTCCTTGAAGTCTTGCCCCTTTCTTTCTGTCTTGGGTCGCCCTCTTCTCTCTCTGTGTCTTTTCTTTCTTTCCCCCCCCACCTCTCTCTTTCCATTCGTACCCTTTCCCCTCTTCATAGAAACGTGCTCATTTCTAGCCTGCATATGTGTATGTCTAGCAGCCTGCCTACTGTAATTAAAACTGTAAACCGCCCAGAGACTCCTTGAAGTGGTATAGGGCGGTATACAAGCAGAACACTTTCTGCCTTCTTTCCTTCCTGCCTTCCTTCATCCTCCTCCCCTCCTGTCGCTGGACTTGCTGAAGGCATCTGCCTTGGACACAGTGTGGAGAGCAAGATGGGCTTTTGGGTCTTATTTGTGTTCCTGGAGAGTCAGTGCCCCTTCTCAGGTCTCCACTGGACACAGAAGTCCATGCAGGGCAAAATGTCTTTAAAAAAACAACACAGGTAAGTGGGAACTGGGTGCTACAGAGTGGGCTGCCTCAATCTGTGGCCCCTCTGTCCTGCTTCTCCCTACACCAGCAATGGCGAACCTTTTAGAGACTGATATAGGCACAGAGTTAAATTTTTTAACATTTTCTAATGGTGGTGTGCCTCGTGATTTTTTTCATGAAACAAGTGTGCCTTTGCCCAAAAAAGGTTGAAAAACACTGTTTTAGATGACGTGAGACTGCCCTCAAAGAGAGCAGTGCTACAAATGCTGGTCTTAGAAGGCAACTTTTGTTGCCTTATGCAACAGCTCTTTGTCTCACTCCAGAATTTGCACAGGGTATCCAAATGAAAATGTGAGGACACACTAGCCATAGACACCTGAATTTCATAAGGATGAAAGGCTACACAAATGCAAGGTTTGCTTTCAACATTAATGATGCAAAACCAAACTGCCCACTACTGCAAATTTTAACAAAATCTCCCAGGATTCTTCTCAGTTTATTTGTTTGCCCAATTCCACAGAAAGGATAATTCATAAAACTATTCTACTTCAGTAAGAAAATAATACAAGGCAATAAACATGGCATGAAAAGGAACACCTGCTATGTTTTGTATCTTGTTGTTTTATTAAAAACATTTGTTCTGAATATTTTTAAGGGAGTTGTGTGTGTGTGTGTGTGTGTGTGTGTGTGTGTGTGTGTGTGTGTGTGTGTGTGTGTGTGTGTGTGTGTGTGTGCGCTGTACGAGTCCTTAAACTATACAAGTGTATACAGCCAGATATAGTTTTACTATTTGTGCATCTGGCACATGTGCCTCTTTCCTAGCTGTCATTTGGTTAACTTTGGCACTGCTTTAGTGTTCTCTCTTCCTCAATCTCTATGTGTAACAAATGTGTAAGAAAATCACTTCCCTGGGCTAAGGCTCTATGAATCTAAGTGTCTTCATATAATATAGGATACAGAAATCTGCAGATGCTCACATTTCTATTTTGAAAACAATATTTGCATAGCTTGATCCTTTAAAATGAATGGAAATTAAGATCTCTGTCATACACAGTTGTTAAACACAACACATGGAGCATTTCCCAGCACCAAAAGAACCACATGGAACCTGCCACCATGCAAGTGTGAAAGAAGAGGAGCTTCTTGGAAAAAGAGAGAGTGTGTGTTTAAATTCAGCTCTAAATCAACACAGGCATTCAAAAACAGAATGCCTGTCAACTAAAGCTCTGAGTGACATAGACAAAAAACTGTATTTATCCTACATTTTTAATAAGACATTTCCAGAAGTTTCCTACATTCTTCTAAAGCATGAGCAAAATAGTTCTATGTACTGTACTTGTTTCTGTTCATATCTTTTAAATAACATGACTTTCAAAGTAAGGATTAGAGATGGGCATGAAATGTCAAAATGGCGTTTTGTGGTTGTTATTCGGGCCCTGGGGTCTGCTTTGTTCTGTTTCCATTTTTCAGGGCCCCGGGGCCCGCTTCATTTCTGTTACTTCATTTTTCGGGTGCGGCAAGCTGCGGCCGCAGGGAGCCCTGCCAGGGCCAGGCGCCACCGGAGCCAGCGGCATGCAGACAGGGAGAGCATTCCCGTGACCGTGGGGAGCCCTCCCAGGGCCGGGGCAAGCCTCCTGAGAGAGCCGTCCCACAGCAACGGGGAGCCCTCCCAGGGCCGGGTGCCACCGGAGCTGGTGGCAAGCCTGCCGGGAGAGCGATCCCGTGGCCATGGGGAGTCATCCCGGAGCCGGGCACTACTCCAATCACCACCCCCAACAGGCCTGCCACCCCTGGAGCACCGCCGAGCGCCACCCTCCCTTGGGCCCCCTCCCCAAGGACCGATCCACCATGCCATCTGCCACCCCCATCGGGCTACCCCCGGAGCTCCATGCAGCACTGCCCTAACTGGGGCCCTTGTCCCCGGGAACCACTCCGCCCTGGGAACCACTCCACCCTGGGAGACACCGCCCCACACCCCCTGGCCTAGACCCGGGAAACCTGTGGGGGGTGCTGCTGTACTCCGCCCATGCTCCAATGACGCCGTCTGCTCCAGCTTCCAAACCGTCACCACTTCGCCATGTAGCCAAGATCCCGGAGCCCAGCCCATAAGGGCTCAGATCACGCCTCTTCTCGCGAGACTGGCAAAGTCTCATGTCAGCTCTGGCGAGGAGGGGGCAAACAGGCTCCACCAGGCCCAGGCCCCTCTCGCCGCCCTCCGATGCTCCATTTTCCATTGTGCGAGTGGTGCAACACCAGTAACGGAAATGAACAGAACTGAAGAAAATTTTCTTGGTTCTGTTCGGTTCGAGCCTTCCCCATCGCAACAGTCGTTATTCGTACCATTACGTAATGGAACGAATAATGGAGAACGGTACCAAAAAAGTGGTTGTTTCGTGCCCATCTCTAGTAAGGATGGGGAAATTGGTTGGCTTCACTTTTCCCCACATTCAAACTTTCTGCACTTTAGGTTTATTCCCTTGTAGAAGCTAAGCAGGGTTGGCACTGGTTCAGGGCCGGTGTTAGGTTTTTTTGCACCCTAGGTGAGGGGTGGGGGGTGGGGTGGGCGGCCAGCAGGCGGGGCAGGGTGGTGGTGTGTGGGTGGTGGAGGGGCGGGGTGGGGTGGGGCAGGGGGTAGGGCAGGGGGCGGGGGTGGGCAGGGTGGTGGCGGGTGGGGGTGGGGGGCGGCGGCGGCAGCAGGGCAGTGGGGCGGAGGCAGATGGCAGGGGATGACAGGCAGGTGGCAGCAGGCAACAATGGGCGGATGGCAACGGGCGGATGGCTGGCGGGGGGACGGACGGCGATGGCCAGCGGCGGGGGGTGGCGAGGGGCGGCAAGCTGTCCAGCACCCTCTCTCTATTTTGGCACCCTAGGCAACTGCCTAGTTTGCCTTAATGGAAGTGCCGGCCCTCCCCTGGTTAGTACTTGAATGGGAGACCACCAGGGAATACCAGGTGCTGTAGGTGTCTGGAGTAGGAACTGGCAAACCACTCCAGCATTCCTGCCAAGAAAACTCCATGGACATGGGGTCATGAAGAATCAGTCACGACTGTAACGACACAACACAACACACACACACACACACACATGATAGTTAGACATGTGCAATTTTGTGTGTTTGCACTACATCCCTCAGAATTCTCTAGAATTCATGAAGAATGAAGGCACTTATGCATATTTGGTCATTTTTTTTAAAAAAAACCTTCAATTAAATTGTCCCCCATTTGTAACAGCCAGATTTAAAATTTCCAGATGATCAGTATATACTTGCCTGCTATATAGGTGTTAAAATTAAAGAATCTCTCAAAGAAAAAGAGATGTACCAACCCTAAGTTAACACTAACATAGTTGAACACAGAGTGATTCAAAGCCAGACAGGAATAACTCAGTTTGTTTGTTTGTTTGTTATTATTCCTAAGTAAGAAAAAATTGCAAAAGTGGGAAAATTCATATGAAAACAAGCCTTATTCCAAAGGGTTTGCCATAACACAATCCATTACAGCATCTGCCTGTGGTTTGTGCTGCTTAGGAGGAATATCCTACTAGTTTATCAATAGTAGGTACATTAAAACACACCTACATATATTTTGCTAATTTTAGATCTCTGCTTTTATACTGCATCATTAACTGTAGTCTTTATTTAAAAGAAAGAAGAGGTTGGTGAGAAATTGGCTATTAATTCTATTATCTTCCTTGGAATGAGTTAAGTATCCTGCAAATAGCATGGAAATTTATGATTATATGTTATAAATGAATGCCCCTCAGTTCCAGTGACACTTTTCAGCTTCCCTTTCTGTCACTTCCTTAAGGCTGTATGTACAATGATGCTGTGAGGTAGAGGGGGAGGTGAGGGGAATCTCCCTGCCATAAAAATGAGAGCAGTGTGGTTTGTTCAGGGACTCTTTTATCCCCTAACTCCCCCCCCCCAATCCAGCTTTGCTTTTTGAACACTGCTGCCATCCTATGAAATTTCCATTACATCAATCAATATGGCAGTTGTTGCAGCAAATCACACATCGTTCAGGCCCTTCACAGAATTTGTTTGCACCACATTTGGGGTGGGTGGGAAGGAAACAAGCCTGTATGGAAAGAGTGAACATATACCCAGGAAATAGTTTGCTGATAACATAGGAGCCTTCAAGTCTGCTGGGTGTTGCTCAGAGTTTCTCTAACAAAGCAGTATGTGTTGGCTCTTCAAATAAAAAATACTTTCTAGACTCACGTAACTGAAGCTGAGTTTCCAATATGCAAAAGGTTCCCTCCTAGTTTATATTTATGTATATTTTCTCAACGCAAGGTATAATGAAGGTGGAATCTCCTTAACTGTACCCCACATTGGTCTCCATACTTTTCCTGAGGATAATGGAACCCTAGACACTCTATAACTCTGTGGCTACAAGAAGACAGAACCTTATGCCCTGTGCCTTGAGCAGCGATTAAGCCATTCGAGGCCTTGAAATCATTATATCTCAACTTCCAAATGTTTTTCTCCACAGAGAGCTGCCTTTTCGTACAGAGTTAGCATGATGAAACTTATTTGTTGAGTCTCTGGTGCCAATAATCTGATTTAACCTGATAGTGAGACTATTCCAGATATCTCGGATCAAGAGGAAGAAAATATGGGCGCCTGTGGAATCACAGCTTACAGCACCCAAAATGCAGGGCAAGGAATGGCCAAAAAGAAAGAAACAGTTGCATATATTTGCTCTCTGACTCGGGTCAGTTTGTCTCCCCCTGAATACTACAAAATGACACCTTTCTGACATTATGTTCATGCAGGAAGAATGACGAATCTATACAAATATTATGTTGAATATTTGCAGAGCGGCAGAGTCTATATCCATAATCCCACTCCCAACCTACTATAATGGATAGAGATGGGCACGGAACGAACATTTTTTCGTTTCCGTTACCGTTTATCGTTTCCATTACGTAATGAAATGACAAACGAAAATTGTGATGAAAATGAAACGAAACGAACAGAACCATGAAAATTGTGGTCGTTACGTTTCGTTTCCATTAATGGTGTCGCGCAATGAAATGAGCTGTTTTAAATGTTAAAAAATGCCCTGGACATCCGTAAAAACGCAGCGATAATTATTTATATTGTCTGATAATACCTACCAGGGGGGTTGGGGTCCTTAAAACGTTTGTTTTTGTCTTCTCCCATCGTGATGTATTTTTCTTTTCCCTTTAAAATGGATGTCGTCACCAGCCACAAAATGGAGGCAAGCCATGTGATGTGGGATCATGTTCAACCAATAGCATGCCCAGGTTGCAGACTGGGCGGGCAGGTCTGGCAGCCACAGAGGGCATAAAAAGCTCTGGCAGCCCCCGTCCTCCTCGCAGTCTCTGGTGGGAGTTAGGGTGAGATTGCTGTCTCTGCAACTCTAGCTTCAGTCCTGCAGCCTCCCTGTGTGCATGCGTGCTGCGTACCTCTCGGTGAGGACCCTCCCTGCCCCGCAGTGCACTCACTCTGCGGCTGCCTTGCACCCTGGGCAAGGCCCGCTGCTGCCTTTGCAGCCTCCCTGCATACCTAGTCTGTACTGTGTCTCTGCCAGCATCCATTTTTTTTAGTGTTTTCCCTCTGGTCTGGGGCATTGGGGGATGCCTGCGCACGGAAATGCTTTTAAAAGCGCGCAAAAAGCGGGTAGAAATGACAAACAAACAAAATGAAAAACGGTAACGAAATTTTTCAAAAAATTCCCGACAAACGGAAACGAACTGAAACAGACCTCTCAACGACAAACGAAAAACCGAAACACCATTTTTCTGTTTCGTGCCCATCTCTAATAATGGATTTAAAGCAATAGAATAAGTCTACAGGTCTTCTGTGGGGACAAGTTTCAGGTATAACATTTAACAGCTGCAGTATACATTATCGGTTTTGGCAATACAGTGGAACCTTGACTTACGTCCCACTTGACTTGCATCATATTTGACTTGCGTCCACTCAGGGTCTGTTTGACCTGCGTCGTGGGCTCCGACTTACGTCTTGGAGCCCCGGCACAAGGCCCCGGAATCGGGCAGACGCCAGGAAGCCAGGCGTGCACAGAAGAAGCAGCGGCCGTTGCTGCAACTGTTCTCTGGGTGAGAGAGAGGTGAGGGGAGGGAGCGAGGGAAGAAGCGAGGTGGATGGGGTGGGGGGGCAGAAAGAGTGCAAGGGGCACGCGCCTGCCTGCCTGCCTGGCAACGTGAGGGGAAGGAGGGAGGGGAAGGGGCGCTGGGCGCTGGATTGTGCTCCATGTCTCCGCGATTGCTGTAACATCCTGATGTTCCGCAGGGCCCCGCAGACAGGCAGGCTGGCTGGTGGGCTGGCCGGCCGGAAGGCGAGCCAATGGGTGGGCGTGTGCATGGGTGGACGAGGAGAGGATGCATCCCCTACAGAAGGGGGGAAATGCGGGGCTGTCTTACCTCAGCCGCTGCCATCCGACGCCTGGGCAAAGGTTCGGCGGAGCCGATGCTGAGGGGAATCTATGGTTTGTATGTGTGTTGTGTGGTGGGGTGGGGGTGGGGTGGGGGAATGCCTGCCTGGGCTGCCTCTGAGGAAAGCTCGGGCTCCAGAATGCACGCGCGCGGGCATGCCACCTCAGAGGCTGTGGGCTTTTTCTTTCTTTCTGTGCAGGCGCACCTCCACCCCACCGGGGCCAGTCGGGAGGTTTGGGACCAGCTTGGCAGGACTTATTTGGTGGGTAGTTGGGAGCAAAGAAGGGGCTCACTCACTTATTTTATTTTAACCCTTCTGTATGGGGTGTAAGGGATGATTCCCCCTTCCTTCCTTTTAAAGCGGAGAAATCAGTCCCACCAGTGGTTTCCCCCACTGTGGCTGCGCAGACTTAGGCGCTCAGGCTTTTGTCAGGAGCGTGGGGACGGCGCGGGCGCCCTTGATGTCGGGGAACGCATGGGGGTAGGGGTGCCTCCTCCCAGCAATCGTCGGGAGCACGCCCGTGAAGTTTCTTTCTTTCTTTCCGGTCATGTTCCAAAGGGGGGCAAAATGAAAAATTATTGTGTCTTCACAAAAGGTGAAGTTTATTTGTTTATTGTGAACATTTTTACCCGTCTTTTCTCCTTGGAAAAGGGTCCAAGGTGGCTTCTGCTCCTGATGCAATAAAGGTTCTTTTAATAAACATTTTAATAAATAACATAAGAACCTAAGAAGAGCCCTGCTGGATCAGGCCATCTAGTCCAGGTTCCTGTATCTCACAGTGGCTCCCGACCCCACCAACACCCCACCCCACCACCAACATTGCCCCCACCATTCCTGCCACCACCCCCTTTAGAGTCAGAGTGTCTTTTTCATAGTCTGGAATGGATTAATCCACTATCCCATTACTTTCTATGCGAAAAGTTTGTTTGACTTAAGTCATGTTTGACTTAAGTCTAGACCTCTGGAACGGATTAATGACGTAAGTCAAGGTATTACTGTACACCAATGCAGGAAAAGCCTGGCCTTCATCTGCATGCCTGTGAAACAAAGGCATGCACAAAACATACAAGATAATATGAGATGGAGTTCTCATACGTGTCGCTGAATGCTTCTATGAGCCTAACAATGGCCCTGTTATAGTAACACAACACATAATGTGCTAGTGGTGAATTCCATGAAGAAATCCCACCCTCTGCATGTCTAAAACAATGGTCCTGTGTTACTATATTAGCAGCACCATCTAGTAAGTGGAAGCTCAGTGGGGTACTGGACCATATCTTTTGCCCTTATTCTCCACAAAACTACAGAAATTGGCATTTGCAGATCTATTATGTTATGTGCCGTCAAACTGGAACCAACCTAGAGTGACCCTAATGAAGCTTCCAAGGTAAGTGGAATATTTAAGGGGAGGTCTTACCAGTCCCTACTCCCCACCCTAGTGGGTTTCCATAACTGAACAGGGATTTGAACTCAGGCCTTATGAGTTGTAGATCATCACTGGGCATCACCATGTGACATTGCTACATGTTCATTTCCCCAAGTGAAGAGAAGTGCCACAGGCAGCGGTATTATGGAATGTACCCCTATTGTAGCGTGGGGTTAGTGATTCAGCAGTGATTTCAGCTCAGAGACAAAGCAGGCTGGAGACAGCTTCTAGTGAACAGCTCTTTAATCAGGGAGAGACAAGACTGAGGACTGGGGAGAGGGAGTTACATTTATAGGGGCCAGGACTGGCTAGGAAAAGATACATTTTGGAGGGAACAATTACAACCAATCACAAGGCTGCCTTTTGGCGGGAACCAATAGGATTGAAGATCCAAATGCAGCAACTAGAATCAACCAATAGGCATGTTCCCTTTGGAACAGGAAGGCAGTTACTTCAACAAAAGCAATTACAGATCAATACATAACAACCCCTCTTACAGGATAGGTTGTGAAGAGATACGGTGTTTTATGCAGCTCACAATGTACAATTTATAATTAATGACTATGCAGCAGGAGAGGGTTTTCTTAATGACTGCTCTCAGGACCAGGACCATCTCTGTTAAGACAGCCATGAAAAAGGAAATGAGTCAAGGCAGGCCTTAAGTTTGTGTAGGCCTTGGACTGTCCTTTTTGTTGGGGCCTTCTACATTGTGCTTTTAGTCTATCCTTTACATTTTACTTGTATTTGTTTTCATTTGATGTTACTACGGCTGCCTTAGGGTAGAGAAATAAATAAAGCAGCCCTCGCAAGCAGAATATCCACGGCCTCATTAACAGAATCTCAGAGAGAGAGAGAGAGAGAGAGAGAGAGAGAGAGAGAGAGAGAGAGAGAGAGAGAGAGAGAGAGAGAGAGATCATCCTAGGTACCTTCACTTCATGGTTTAGAATTTTCCCTCTTCCTCTCACTCTTCTCCCCCTTCTCCCCTGCTTCTGCCCTTGTCTCATCCTGTGTCTGTCTAACTCTGCTTCCTTTGTCACACAGCAACCTGAACTGCTGCTTCTTCTCCACCCAGACCACCCTGAGATGTGTTTTAGCTGGAACAGAGGATGAGTCACCTCTGCCAGCTAGCTCTCACATTCCAGGCCTGATCTCTGGACAGGCAGCAATTAGCTCCTATTGAGGAAATATCAGGAGCGATTAGCAAGCCATTCCTATAACAAAGGAAGCTCTTCCCATGGGTGGCCACACTGGCCAGCGTTCACTGCCCACTGGATTGCCTCTTCCTTTTCTACAGATATTTTGGAATTTCACCAAAGTGTAAAGTATTTGGAAAACCTGACAATCTCAAAATATGGACAGATCTTTTCAAGAGACAGATTTAAATGTCTTCCATCTGCAGTTTTAGAAGGTCGCTATTATGGTGCACCATATGAAAATCGATTGTGCCTCTACAATGATAAAGAAATTGAAACATCGCAACATTTTTATATGTAGTTATTACAGGAGTAATCGTGCCAGGCTCCTTTACCCTGTAATGAGAAATTTCCCAGGCAGATCCTTGGACTGGTATACAAGATATCTTTTTAGAAAACACAAATAAGTCCATTACAGAAATTGGGGTCAAATTCCTTTTCTCTGCCCAGAAAAAACAAAAGAGATTTCTTGTGCTTAACTAATTTTAAGTTTCCTTTAATTATTTTTATGATTGTATCCTGTATTTTATCGCGCCTTTAGCTGTAAAATAAAATTGATTGAATTTAAACTCTTTCCTCAGTACACGCACTGTTCCCTAGCCCTGAAGGAGCAGGACGATGCCAGAACACGAATGGACATGCCTACAGCAAGACGACACATGGTTGCGATATAGTGCTAAATATTCTGCCCTTTTACAACAAAACAAACAAGCAAACAAACAAATAAGCAAACAAACCAGATAAGGACTTGGAATTCTCAGGGGGAAAAAGACACAGTGAAAGTCCCAGGCACATTCCCTGATAGCAAAAGCACATCCTTGAAATATGCAGTAATATGTCATTGTGAAGGAATGAAGACATGAACGACAACAATACTGTTGTCTAACTATCTCTTGGTTCTCTGTGGCTTGCACTCTTTGGTTCTAATTATGGGGAGGGGGTTCAGAGAATGATGTGACACTCTCTTGTTGAAGGTATCTGTTTCCCAACTGGTTTTCCCACCCTGCCTAGAGCAAGCCCCGCTTAGTGCTTCTGGGATAGGCATTGTCCATGCCCTCTGTTTGCTCCGGCTCATTGCTGCAGCAAGATGAGAAAGTGAATGCTTTAAAAA
The DNA here is from genome assembly GCA_037367245.1 of Phrynocephalus guinanensis. Classification (NCBI taxonomy): domain Eukaryota; kingdom Metazoa; phylum Chordata; class Lepidosauria; order Squamata; family Agamidae; genus Phrynocephalus; species Phrynocephalus guinanensis. The sequence goes on along the minus strand of CM074742.1, from coordinate 7,004,165 downwards.
TAGGCAGAATGAGGTCACATGCCCTTAATTCCAACAAAGAACTGTAAAAGCATAATAAAATAATTAAAGAATGTCAGGACTGTAGACCTCCCTTGAGGGCTCACCAATTAAGGCCAAAGAACCATACAGTAATAATCACTAAGTACACACATTCTATTAATACCATCCAGCCTTGCTGGAAAAGAATCCTATAAAGAAGGGTTTCACAGTTAGGGAAACCCTGTAATTAATCATCATCATCATCAAAAATAGATTTCTTCAGAATCATAAGCCCTATAATTAATCACTATTATTATAAATAGATATTTTTAGGGAAAAGGGGATGACTCATTGGAAATCCTGCTGGCTATATACTGAGTTCATAAGATCCAGGTATTGCAATAAAATTGATTGTAGATTGAACAAATGACTGACATTTTTTAAATCCCTCACTTCAGACAGGCAAGTGTGTAAGTGTGCAGAGGAGGGGAGAGAACCTTATTTTTGAAACCAAAGGTGGGGAAAGACCAAGATAGAAAAAAATACAGGTTTTTTTAATTTTTATGATTGCCTCATGCAGCTTTGGGATTGGAAGAAGGTACCAGATTTAGAAAAAGAAACAACCTTACTCTCGGTATGAAATACAGTATATAGATTGAAATAATTGGTCTTGTGAGAGTTCATCTCTAAAAGAGACTCACAAAATATATATTTAGCTTTTCCACCAAAGTACATAAGATAGATGCTTAAGGCAGTCATGTGTAGGAGGCAGCATTTTGCTACAGAAGCAAATGAAAGGGACTTTGATTCTTGGTTTATGCATTTCTTACAGAAATTATACTGCAAGAAGTTAAGCACAGATCTTCAAAACATTTCTTATTTTGGACTATAGTTCCCACAACACCTAGAAGGGGTGTTCTGGATGGTATTATCCTGAAACATATCTTCATCTGGTCAAATAATGCCCAAGATACAAAACCTACCAAGATGGTGCTCTCAAGCAATCAGGTGCGTCTCAGGAGGTATGAAAAATGCATTAGTGAGTTGTGGAACCTAGCATGATATTTATTGAGGGGCTGTGAGATGGCATGAGAGAATAATTCAGAGACAATAGGACTGACACAATAAGAACTGAGAGGGGAAGAACTGGGTCTCTTCAACACAAGGCTGCTTCAAGATTTGGTCTGTTGGTTAAGGAGATCAGTAACTGCTGGCTAAATTCTCCAATCTGATTTTGTAGCTATGGATTTCAACATATTCCCTGAGTAGCCAATATACTGGACCATACTGAAGTGTCTCTAAGGGCCTTTTTACACGACCCCTAAGATCCGCTGGCCACTTAAATTCGGACCAGAGATCTTAGGGGTTCCTCGCTCTTCCTCTGTCCCCACCCCACTCCGCACTTCCTGGTTGCTGGCTGCCTGAGGGAGGGAGAAAAGAGAAAGAAAAGAATGCCTTCTTACCTCCGTTTTGTTCCGGGCAGCATTCAGATCTCTTAAAGGGGCGGGGCGCAAAAAAAGAACAAACGGAAGCCAGGAGAGCCCCGCACTCGCTATCCTTACACCGGATCAAATATTTGTCACCTCCAAAAACCAGGTACAAGAAAACTGCTGTTTGGTCTTGCTAAAGTGGGCGGGGTCGCACTTAATTGTCTGCAAAGTCCGGAGCTGGTGGGTAAACATTTTTAAGGTCCGTACCTTGCAGCCATTTGCGGCGGAGCTTAGGGGTCGTGTATAAACGCCCTAAGCCAACACCGAGGAACCAGTACTCTTCCAGATGATGCTGTACTCTCTCTGGCCCATATAGAATGGCCAGTAGGGTGCTGAATGTTGGAGTTGGAAGTGGGATGCTGCAAGCTTTGATTCCTATGAGTTGATGGGAGTGGTCAAGCAAACCATATGGATAGAATGGACAGTTAGCCAGGGCTAGTAACAAATAAGTCTTACTGTTGCCGAGATGCTGGCTGAAAGAGATAATATGCAGTGGCACATGGTCTTATGTGTCTATGAACTGTTTGCTTGCTTAATTTAAACACCATCCTATTATTAAAGTCACTACTCTGAACAGTGCACAAACAAGTAAAACACCCAAACAAATTTTATTCCCATAGTAATAAAATCAAAATGGTGCTATAGATAACTCAAGTGGAGTAATCAAAGAGATCAGTCTTGCAGCTACATTTTGGACCTGCTGAACTTTCTGTACTGCTTTCCTGCTTAGACTCTTACACTGCTGGCTTTTGAAGCAACATTGTCCACCCAGCCTGGAGCAAGGAAGCAAGACATGAGACTCTCATATGTAGTAAACAAAAACGGGCCATGCTTTATTAAAAATTAACTTCAACAACATAAAAGGGGGGCCAACAATAGGATGGAAGGCGACTCCGTTTGGAGCCAGCCTAGCCCCAAGCGGCCACTAGATGAGATGGAACAACATCCTGATATTTCCTCTAGACCCGAACCACCCGAGGCTCCCAGCTCTAGGTGATTGTAGTCAGAGGGAACCTGCCTTTCCCCCTCTCACAGAGCAGAGTCCTCCAGGCCTTAAACCCTGTGAGGTAGACCAGCTTACACCCTTGACAGGTGTCCATCAACTCACCTTTTAAAAGGTCTGCCTTCCATCACTACCAACCAGTGTGACCAATACATAAAACCACACCAAACCCAGAAAAACAAAAATTAAGAACAGGATGAGTGAAAACACAGCTGTCCCAAACAGCCAATTAAGGGCAGGTCAAAAATTCCCATCCAGCCCCGAAGCAACCAGTTTGATTCATTCTTAATGCAGAGTGGGCAGGTTGGGTGACGAACTGAAGAACGGCCAGACCTCCCTTGAATAGGTAAGCTCCACGAGGCCCCAAAGGGCCACCATAGATGCCTCCTCGCACTTCCCTTCCCCCGGACGGGCAGGCAAAAAGACTCCCAACTGCATTTGTGGCCATAGGACAGCATATCATGAGCAGTTTATGGTGTTTTCCAACATTTAAACAAGTAACAACCATAAAGCTTTGCTTTAATTATTTGGGGAATTGTCTGGCCGAGGCAGAATTGCAATGAATGAGAGCTGTACATGACTGTGATAGACTAGTACCTGGCCACTGGTAACTCTCAATGCCCTGGGGACAAACCACTGGTGGACCATAAACATCACCACCACCCAGTGATGAAAAGGCATAGGAGGGAATGGATTCCCCCATTCAGACTTAGGGTACTGAGAAGAATAATGGATCCACCAGCCTTTTGTGTATAACCAGTCTCCAGCTTAAAAGCTAGTGGTATCGGCTGAGAAGAAAAATGACTCCAATAGCAATGAAAAGGAAATGGAAGACTTTGCTTAGGCATGCAAGAAAGGGGTGAGGGCAGTGTGTGTGGCCCTAATCCACTCTTACATAACCTTTTAACTTTGGGGATGGGGGATCCTTGCTGCAGGAGACTTCTGCTTTCATAAGAGAGACCTTAGAATACCTGAGAAAGTATAGGATCTGAAATGGCATCCAGAGTTTGCCATGTGACAAATGTATTGTTGCAGGATAAGGAATGTGATTCAAATATATTGTAGACTTCATATGCAAGAGAGAAGAGCTATTCCTGTTATATTACTATTCCTGAATATGACATTATTTCAGCTGTTGTGGGTTTTATCTTTCCCTTCAAGACTTCCACACAAATGGTGACCTTTACTGAACCATGTAATTGTCTCTGTCACCAAGTGGGACCCACAGTTAAGGAATCAGAGAAAGTAATAGTGGACAAGTATTGTGAGATGATGAGGTGCCATTTTTCTTTAATCTCCTCCTTTTTGTCCAGCTTGTTTACAAAAATCCCTCATTTAAAAAAAGCTGAAGGAGAAAGAACAACTATATTGTTGAGAATTGGCAAATCTAGTGGTATACAAACTGAAGTAAATGTAGGTTATTGGGATGCAAAAGACCCAAGGAAGAAGATTGCAATTGAAATTCCATTTGTTTGTTGAAAAGCAAATTGAGTTAAAACCGTTACGACTGTTTGGAAACGAAATATAAGGATAATGTCTTAAAATGTCAAAAGTCATAATAAATATAGAACACAGATATGTGAAAATTAAATTCTTGGAAGATGTATAACTTTGTTAAAGTACAAGAATAAATGTGTTACTTTTTGTCATACTACACTTCAGGATAGGGTTAACACTTGTTCCTTTCATGCAGGTTGGAAATAAATTTGATATTAAGTTAGAATGATGACATATTTGCTGTTTGAGACAGTATTTTCTAAGTCTGAGACTATATTTTATAAATTGTCTCTAAAGAGGAAGTGCTATTTATTCATTCGGTCTTATATATAAATTTTCCAAATGTTGCTAATTTCTTTAAAAATGAACTAAATTAGTGAGCATTGCCACTAGCTAATATTCTCAGCATGGTAGAGAGCTTGCTTTGTCTGCCTACTATGAAACACTACAAAGCCACTACAACACTTCCAAATAGGTTTTGCATGAAAAAAAAATAACTAAATTAGATTCTGGGTCATCAGTAAGATCCTATACTGAGTACTAGTTACTCATTGTGAGTGCATTAAAGAAGCTAAGGTTTGTCTTACAAACCTACTACAAAATCTTGACGTAAGCTTTGAGTTAAAAGAACATTGTTGGAGATCACGGTTGGATTTGCTGTCATTAACTCGGACCCCTGCTTTGATCTGTCAGTTATACAGTTTGGGTGGTATTACAAAATGCCATGGTTATGCTATAAAACTTTACAGAGCTATGGAAAGACTTTAGCATAGGTTTTGAGGGAACATCAAATGCTGGAGTTTATAGTTAATCAAGGCTCCACTCCATTCAGAAATAAACAATAGTCATTTCACTTCCTTCTATACATTCAGCTGGTTAAAAAAACAAGAGCAATTGACATACAGTCTGCAATATTGACTCTACAGGGAATATATTTTGTCCTTCCATCTTGCTTATAGCTATTTTAGTGCATTACTCTTGAATGGACTATAATATGTCAGTGAAGGGACTCCAGGAACAGGTGGTATCCCTGCAAATGCAGTGTCCTTTCCTCTGGAGTTGGAACCTAGATCATTTCTTTAGCTAAAACATATTATCTACCATGGGCAAAATTAACCATAGACAAAAAGTGCAACTGTCTGTTGATAATTGATCATTTTATGTCTGCAGTTTCAGCATACTTAAGAGTAGCTGCCAGCTGGCGCTTGTTCTGGCAAAAAGAAAGTAGGTTGCTAACCCTATGGAAGTGTCTCATATGGGTTTATTGTGGCAATGTTGCTTTTTTCTTATTATTATATAGCAATGAGCAATGCATTTAGCATTATAGTATTTTATTTTGGATGCTAGTGCTCTGGAATATACACTAGTGCCTCTTGGATAGGGGTGCTTTTACAAAACCCCTTTTTGCTCAAGGAATGCTTCCCTCTAAAGTCTGGCTAGACAAATAAGACTCATGCCTTGGCCAAATGTTCAGAATAGCATTCCTTCCCCAGTTCCCATTATTTTCAGAGGTCCATAACCTTCAAACTCCATTAATCATGCAGTCATTGATCTTTCACTGAGGGCCTTTTTACATGACCCCTAAGATCCGCTGGCCCCTTAAATTCGGACCAGAGATCTTAGGGATTTGTCGCTCTTCGTGCATCTCCACCCCTCCGTACTTCCTGGCTGCCGGCTGCGTGAGGGGAGGGAGGGAAAAAAGGGACAGAAGAATAAAGCCTTACCTCCCGGTGTTGGTGGACGCTGCCGGAGGAGCTCCGGTCACTTCCTGGTTCCTCTTAAAGGGGCGGGAGACAAAAAACAAAAACAAAAAGAAGCGAGGAGAGCCCAGCACATCCGCATCAAATATTTTTCACCTCACAAGAGCAGGTACAAGAAAAGTGTGCTGGGTCGCGCTTAGGTGGGCGGGGTCGCACTTAATTGTCTGCAAACTCCGGAGCTGGTGGGGAAACATTTTTAAGCTCCGGAGCTTGCAGCCATTTGCAGCGGAGCTAAGGGGTCGTGTATAAACGCCCTGAGAGAGTTAGATACTTGCTAAGGGTATGTTGCAAAGCACCACACACTGGAGTGAAGGAAAATCTGCAAATGTATTACACCAGATTGATTTCTCTCCTTCTCTTTTAGTGACTTTGCATACCAGTGATTATAGCTGCTTTGTGGGGGGTTTTCCAGGGTAGATTGGCTGAAGAATAAGACATTGTTTTGATTATTACAAAAACTGACAAAAGGAGACTGAGGTCCTGTGGGGAGGATCTTCTTCATGAATTCTTATTAGAGATGGGCATGAAATGGAAAAATATCATCTTGTTTTGTTTTGTTTCTAGTTTTGTTATGAAAACAAAACAAAATTAAATGAAACACTCTGCTCCCCTGGGTCCAAAAAGACCAACGTGGCAGGGGTATCTTCCTCAAGCTATTCTAGGTAACCCTCTGATGTTTGGAAAGGTTTGGGCGTCAGGAAGCTGAGTTGTGAAGCTCCAAAGGGGGTGCCCCTAGGAAATAAATCTTTCTATTGGAATCAGAAGCTGATCAGGTAAGTGATAGCACTGCTGCCACTTGCCTTCCGATTGACTCCAATTAGAAAGATTTTTTTTCCCCTAGGGTACCCCTTTGATGTTTAATAACTCAGTCTCCAGAGCCCCAAACCTTTCCAAATTTCAGGGGTTTACAGGGATGAGTCCAAATTAAAAATATGCACTTGAAAATACTGAGCCCAGCCATGTTTCAGCCCCAAACTCGCAGGGGTACTTTAATCAAGCAATTTACTTACTTACTTACTTACTTATTTACAAAACATTTTAGCCGCCCCACTACCAAGAGGTCTCTGGGTAACCCTCTGAAATTTGGAAAGGTTTGAGCTTCAGGAAGCTGAGTTATAAAGCTCCAAAGGGGGTCCGGGTAGTTAATTGAGAGATTGTGCAGCACACGTTCCAGCAATTCCTAAATTGCTGACATATATGCAGCACACTCTCTCAATTAACTACCTGGACCCCCTTTGGAGCTTCATAACTCAGATCCCTGAGCCCAAAACCTTTCCAAATTTTGGGGACTTATAGGGGAGAGCTTGAGGAAGCTCCCTTGCCATTTCCTCCAGCATGAATTGTTTCATTCTAGAGGAGGGAAATAGTGTTTTGTTTCATTTTGTAATGAAACAGTTTGCTGTTTCATTGTGTTACAAAATGTTTCATAACCTTACGACATGACAAAACAGTGTGTCGTTTTTCATTTTGTGCCCGTCTCTAATTCTTACATTTCACATTCATTGTGATTTTATTATGGCACTATTATTTTACTTGTAAGTTGCCTTACAAGGATTTGTGTCTTTAGGGATAGGAAATAAATAGTTGTAACACATAGTGATTTGTTTCATGGCTCCTATGCTTTTGGCATCCTTCAAGGCCAAGCTTGCTTTTCAAATCTGAAAGTGCTGAAATAGATCATGAACAGTGATGAGCACAAAGCATGGTGAAGCCAACAAGGAGGCAGGACAGGGGTTCCTCCCTCCCTCTTCTTCACCACAGCTGGCAAGTGGCTAGCTGCCTGGGAGGTGGGAAGGGCAGCCTGAGCTGTAAATGTGGTCCCTCTGGGTGCTGAGCGAAATTCATCACAAAGGGCTTCATAATGCCTCGTGTCCATGTCTAATCATGAAGCATTTGGGATAGAATGTTCATGTGTGTTCTGCTGGCACTCTGCTCTGCTTCTTGCTTCTTTTGCTTCAGGTGAAGCTATCAAATCCTCGAAAGTGCCTTAATGCTACAGACAAAGGCCAGTGAAAGAAAATGCAGCCCCAACAGCAGTGAGGTGTTCTTGACGAGTAATTCATTTGTCTCTAGAGGTGGTGCTTAACCTGAGGGCCAAATTGACACTCCACTGTTGCTGAAATATCCAGCTTTGTCACTGTGCAACATAACACCTTTATCCAGATTTGATGACAGAGAAAAAAAATATCCCCAGTTCTCTTTACCATCACATCTCTCAAATTAGACTAAAACAATGTCTTATACATAAACTGCTATATGTAAAGACTTGTTGAGAATTTCCTTACATTCAGAGTAATGATGGGGACCAATTAATTCACATGGCTTCATACCAATCCCTCCACATGGCATCACAGGTGCTGCGAGTCCCCTCCCTCCACCACCTGGCCAGTTAGCCCACTCAAATTCCACATAGACAAAGAGGTGGGATGGGGGTTCTCCCTGCACCTGAGTGGTCAACTGCCAGAGCAGATGAGGAAGGGCACCCCAAGCTCCTGCCCAGAGAAGGAGGACCCCAGCAGTACACAATGAAGTGAGCGGGCCAGTTGGCTGCTGAGTGGGTAGGGGCATCCAGGACTTGTGGTGTCAGAGTACAGGCAATGGAACCAATTACCTCAAGAGGTGCTGAGTGCTCCAACACTTGAGGTGTTCAAAAGAAATGTGGACAACCACCTGGCAGATAATCCTATGAATTGTATTCCTGCATAGAGCAGGGTGGGGTGAGGGGGATGATGTCCTTGTAGGCCCCTTCCAATGTCACTATTCTATGATTCTATTATTCTTTCCTTTACTTTATTTGAGACTTATATACCACCAACTTGTGTGAAAATAACTCATGGCACTTAACAAAGAACAAGTAAAATAAACAAAGGGATAAATAGAAGTGAGTAAACAAACAATAAACAGGCCCAAAGAAACTGGCATCTGAGCAAGCCATACAAGTAACACAGCTACAGCAATCACCTAAAGGTCTTCAAGGCTTTCTTAAAAGTAAGCAGAGATTGAGCCAGGCAAACCTCGCTAGTGCTGAAATTCCAAAGCGAAGGGGCGGCCATAGAGAAAGCCCATTTCTGCATTAAAACTTTGTGGGCCTTTCTGGAAGTGGCCGCCTGAAATGTGAGTGCCTGCGAAACTCTTGTAGAACAGGCATTTACCCATCCAAGGGAGATATGGTCCACCAGATAATAAATGGAGCCGACTTACAGGGTCTAGCATTGTGGTCAGCAGTGCCATCTGGTCACAGGGGGATGGGTGGGGGAAAGATGGTGCTGGCCATGCAGCCCACATGGAGCCCGGAGGCCCAAGGCATGCAGTGCTGAAGATGACTCGACCGCACTTGCCCCAGCCAGGGAACCTCCACCACAGCCAATGGACAGCACTGCAAGGGAGACACGTGGCTTGCCAGCACCCACCCCAGTCAGGGAGTGGAACACTGCCTGCCCGGCCCTCCACTGCACTACGGTGCAGCACTGCCACATACCTACCCAACAGGCCCAATAGCAATGGCAGAGGCAGAGCCCCACATCGCATGGGGGCACGACTAAGTACCGAGGACCCAGGTTACCATGGGGGAGGGGAGAACAGTGTCAGCATGTCAGGTTGGTGGCCTTAACTTAGAAAACAATTAAAATTGTTCAACAATAACCACCAGATAGCCCAGTGGCCCAGGTCTCTGCCAGAAGCGGCAGTTTCTGGGAGTTAGATTCTCCATGGGGGGGGGGGGGTTCCTCGCAAGAGTCTGCACTGGCAGCATGCTTGGAGCAAAAGGAGGTACAGCCAGGCGCATGCTCAGGTCCCCCCCCCTTCTGGAGTAACCAGAGAACTGGCTGTCCCGGGAGCTGGGTTCGGGGGGGGGGGCTCTGCAACCATTAATCAATTGAACAAAAAACCCCATTTAAAATAATAAAACAACAATAGTAAGGAAGAGGGTAACAAAAAAGAGCAAGGAACTGCCAAAAGGCACTAGACCACACAGGCTGCCCCCAGTGGTGGCTACCAACCAAGGGCAGCAAGGCCAAATATTTACAAACGTGTGACACGGGCAGGAAGCATGCCCCCTGATGGCGTAAGGCCATTGCCCAGCCAGCAAAGGTGCCTGTTAACAAAACCTCTGCCAGGCGTAGTAACAGAGTGTGTTCGCCTACGGCATGCACAGAATGCATTGGGCATCGGCAGACCCAACCCAGCAATAACAACAATAGTATGGCTGGAGGGTGCTCAGCAGAACACACAGCCCAGCAGCCAGCTGAGCAAGCCCAAGCAATCTGCCCACAGCCACAATAACATGACACTCTCCAAAACATTGGCCAAGTCTTAGCTTTACTATCGAGTCATCTGGTGAAACTTTCTGCAAATATTTCATGGATGGGTACAAGGGGGATGTTTGGGATCACTTACTACTAACCATCTGGAGGCGTGTCAGGGAGCAAGACCCTCCACATGCCATGATAGTGCAGCTGGGAGAGAATGACCGGCTGGAAGGAAATGTACCTCATCCTTGCCATGAAGGCCGCACTTGAATTCCTACATGATTCCTTCCCAGACAGGACACTTATATGGTCCGAACTACTACAAAAGAGATAATGGAGGAGTGCCACATCTCCCAGGGGGGTGGAGAGGGCCCGGAAGAGAGTGACCACAGCCATCGGGGACCTACTGTTACAATGGGGAGGAAAAGTGATATCTCACCATTATATTTCTTTCAAGAACAATGAACTGTTCCTGGTGGATGGAGTGCACTTGTCAAGCATCAGTACAGAGGATTAAGGCGGCAATTGTCAATTGGTTGGAGCTGCAGTATTCTGGTGAAAGGGGAGGGTAACTCATCTCTGGTGGCGATTCGGAGACACTGGGACCAGATCCAGGCAAATGTGGCAGCAGGACAGTGCCTGTGCAGCCTGGAATGAACAGTGGCAACAGCAGACCTGGGAGGGAACATAGACTGTCTCAGCTCAGGCAGGAGAGCTTCTTCAATGATTACCAACTGTCTGCTTAATAATCTGCTATAGAATCTTTCCAGGAATAAATGTTAAGCTGACTGGGTGGTAATTATTTGGGTCCTCTTTTCCACCCTTTTTGAAGATGGGAACAACATTTGCCCTCCTCCAATCTATGGGGACTTCCCCTGTTCTCCAGGAATTCTCAAAGATTATTGCCAATGGTTCTGAAATTACTTCTGCCAGTTCTTTTAATATCCTTGGGTGTAATTCATCTGGCCCAGGAGACTTAAATTCATTTAATGTTTCCAGGTGTTCCTGTACTACCTTCTTACCTATTTTATGTTGCAGTTTCCACCCTACCTCATCCACTCATCATACTGACTGAACTCTTTTATTTGCTTCCAAATAATCCTGGACTCTATCAGCTATGATGCCTGTCAGCAGTTTATATATAGTTCGTAAACAGGTTATTGGCCTGTAATTTTCAGGTATTGCTCCTTTTGTTGGATCCTTCTGAATCAAATAGGTAGATGCCCTAAGCACATCCAATCTCGCCTGATTTTGGAAGCTAAGCAGGGTCGGCCCTGATTAGTACTTGGATGGGAAACCACCAGGGAATACCAGGTGCTGTAGGCGCCTGGAGTAGGAACTGGCAAACCACTCTAGTATTCCTGCCAAGAAAACTCCATGGTCATGGGGTCACGAAGAGTCGGTCACGACTGTAACGACACAACACACACACACACACAACCATTCATTAATATAACCTGTCCTCAATATTTCATTAAATTGTTCGGCCATTATTTCATGCAGACTGGTCAGCTGTTTAAGCAGAAACCCACCCACGCAGTTGATCATTGACAGGCGATGTCCAGTTTTTAACTCTTTGCACTCTTTTGGTGATCATATCAGCTGTTATTTTTAGTTGGTCCATTGTGCACTTGGAGAATTTCTTCTCAAAATCTTGGAGCCATCCAGCATTTCTATTATAGTCTTTCTCAGTCCCCCATACGTCTTTCCAAAACTGAATGGTTGCCATTTTTTCAGGCTTTTCATCTTTTATTCCTATCTGCTGATTTAAACTCTGATAGAAATTTCTTTGATCTGATCGAAACAACTGGTTGTCTTTATACTGAGTAAATCTAGCATTGTATCTTTCAGTTTTTCTAGCTGTTGCTGTTATTTGTTGCTTCACTATTTTCAATGCATCTCCAATTTTCCTTGTACTTAGCCAGTATTTTTAGTCAAATATTTCTTGATCTTACTATTCTTTAATTTGTCCTCCTGCAGGTTTTTAAAGTTACTCGCATCTGCTCGGAGTCTTTTGATTTTAAGCTCCAGCCTGATCTTCCACTGTGGTTTCTCAAGACATTTTTGGGAGGGCTTCAATGGTGGAATCCCTAGTTCTTCCATTACTATTACTGCTGCACTATAAGCAAGCTTGTTTATCTGCTCAATTGCTGCTTCTGAGATTGTTCAACTTCCAGTAATTCTACAGGCCCATGCCCTGATTGCTCAGCAATGACACCTGTCACCTGCAGCCCATTTATTGATGGATGTCCAGGTTCATCAACACCGGTCACAGTCCTTGATAACCCGGGCGATTACCAAGCCAGTATATATCTCACAGTGATTCATGGGTTGTTGGGTGCACTTCGTTCTGTTACTCAGCTGAGACCTCTCTAGTATGGTTGGACCTACTGGAGCAGCTAAGCCCTCCCCCCACCATGCCAAGGTGGCACCCTTGGGGGATTATTCTTATTCTTATTCTTATTCTTAGTAGTAGTTGTAGTAGTAGTAGTAGTCGTTGTTGTTGTTGTCGTCGTCATCATCATCGTTATTGTTGTCGTCATTGTCGTTGTCATTGTCATCATTGTTATGAACTATGCTGACTTTCCCATAGGGAACTCTGTAAACAACAGAAATAAAATAAAAACAAAACAGATAAAAACAATAATCAACATGAGTTAAAAATTCTTACCTATATTTTGCCAAATTTGTGCTGCCTATTGCCCGCTACTGCTTGGTTTATTTGTCTTTATGTTGATTTATTGACTAGATTTGATTTTATCATGTTATGTTTCTTATTGCTATTGTCATATTTAGATGGTTAACCATCCAGAGTAGTGTCCAGCATGAATCTGGGAATACTGTATTTAAGTTTTAAGAAACAAACAACTTCTAACAGGTGCATTAAAAGAACATGATGCGTATTATAATAAAGTTCAACTTAAATCCAAAGTTAGCAAAATTCAAATGCTGTACCTGCATTCCAGCTGAGAAACAAGCAGGCATCTTGGAAACTAAATCATTGTTTTGCGCCCTAACTAAGACCTGGACATTACTTCGGACCTTCTGCTTACCTAAAAAAATGCTGTAAAAATACAAAGATAAAGGACTATTCAAGGAATACTATTTTTGAAAACTATTTGGAACACACAACCACAAATGCTAAGAACTACTTCTTTGCCAGTATGCCACTCCACAGGGGGGGATATTCCAGCCCAGTATGGTGCTGTTCAGCCCATGCAAAACAAATAAACTTAAGACTCACCAACAGCTGTAGAATCATTACAGGATGTCTGGAGCCGAACACTGTGGGTGAAATCAGTTACCTAGCAGGCATTGCACCCAGTGATACAATAAAAAAGCAAAAGACTTGAAGCAACTACATCAAACATGCATCCACTTTTTGGTTTCCATTCCACCCCCCTCAGATTTTTCCTGTTCCCATCCCACTCCACAAATGTCCCCCCCCCCCCGAACATCTGTAAATCCTGAAGGAACAGAAATGAATGTCAGGAGTACAATGTGGATGGAATCCCAAGGAAGTCTAGCCATGGTCATATGAGAGCTGGGTTACTTGAAAGAAATTTAGAGCTACAAAGTGATGTTGGTGGAACCAAAGCAAACCTAAGAAAACAAGAGGGTTGCACTGACTCAGTCCTTTTTTAAGTAGAGAGAATAACAGGCATCTTCACACTTATGTGACATCAGTATATTCTATGCTTTCAATGTGTACTATAAAAGACTTGATGTTAGCAACCTCAAATACTTTTTACTAATTGTACTGGAATAACTTTGCTTTAGAAATGATTGTTCTCTGGTTTCCATGTGCTTTTGTTTGCACTTCTTCTGTGTTCTTCCTGTGATAGAAGCCCCAATGGAAAGTACTATGTTATGTAAATAACGTAAACATGGCAATCTACTATTTTGTGTGGTTATTAATCCCTGTGGAAATGTGAACTCTCTGTTTTGCCTTAATGAAAAATCCATAAGCATGTTCCGGGACTGGAAAAGAAAAATAAATGTTCTCTTTGGTCCAAACATATGTTGTATAAGAACTGGACAAAAATACACCATTCACAGCTGCTATATCCAGATTTTCTCTTAAAAGCCTTTATCTGTTTATGATATACAGACTTGCACTCACAGACGTACTAGAATACAAATCACAATGCATTTCAGAAACAAGAATTAATGTCTTTTGCTTACAGTCAAATTAATTTCTTTTGCTTACAGTTAAATGTTTTCAAAATTTTGTACCTCTATTTTTCTTTGTATTCTTTGTATTCTTGCATTATTTATATTAATAATGTACTTTTTATCTCTAATATGAAGAAAGAGCTGTGTGTTTTTTTCAAAGAAATTTGGGGGGGAAAACTCTCTCCCATCTACACTGGTCAAATTAAATATTGAAACAATCATGTTGTGCCTGTCTTCTGTTTATTTTAAAGATCAGAAGCTCTCAGAATAAAAAAAGACGTGATCTCAGTTTAGCCCTAATACAGATTCCAATCCAGGCATTTATGAGCCAAATATTTTGTCCTTGACTTGGATGGATAAACAGAAACAGAATTCACATTTATTCCTAAGTAGAGATGGGAACAAACTAAAAAAATTGCAATTCATTTTGGTTTGGTTCATTTTATGGTTCAGCTTGTTTTGTTTTTAACAAAAAAAATGAAATATTCATTTTGTTAGTTTGTTTTGATTTGTTATTCGTTTTTTCTTCTCAAGCACCGACCGCTTGGCCCCTGGGACCAGGTCGGCACTTATTTTATTTTATTTTATTTTTATTTTAGAGGGCCGACCTGACCACCCCTGGGGCCAGGTCGGCACTCTTTTTTATTATTATTATTTGGGGGGGGGTTAAAGTCCTCAGCTGGATCCCTTTCAAGCAGGGGAAGGTTTTGGGATCCTTGGGATGGCAGTGGGAGATTTTCTTTGAAAACAGCTGCCAGTCCCTCCGAGAATAAGATAAGAATATGGGGAGCTTTATCTTCCTTCTACCATTTACTGTATATACTCAAATATAAGCCTAGTGTTTCAGCCCTAATTTTGGGCTGAAAAAAGGGGCCCTCGACTTATATGCAGGTCAATACTTTTAGCCACTGAGGCAAGTGCTTGGGTCAGTGGCAAAAAGTCATTTTAAACATCACACACCACTCCCCCAACTTACAAAGGAGGAGCTGCCAGGCCCTGCTGCATTTCCCACCCTAGGCCTATACTTGAGTCAATACGTTTTCCCAGTTTTGGGGGGTTAAATTAGGGGCCTCGACTTATACTCGGGTCGCCTTATACTCAAGTATATACGGTATATCTCTTTTTGTTTCTTAAACCCACTGGCAGTAGTAGCAGTAGGAAGCAAAAATTATCCAAGAAAGGAATGATCCCCAAGAAATCCAAAACAGGAGTCAAAATAATAATCCCAAGGAGGCATAGAGGTAGACTGCTTGGCAGCAACAATAAATTTAATCCTGTGAAATGGGGGAAGGGGGAGTCCCTGCAAAAAAGTCTAATGCAAAGGCAAAAGGATCCACTGGCACACACACAGGCAACACAATTAAGATGGAGGGCATCACAAACGTCACTAGTAGAGATGGGCACGACTTGAAAAAAAAATTTTTCGAGTTGTCGTTAGTCGGGCCAGTCCCATTTCGGGTCGTTTCCGGTTTTCGCGAAAATTCGCAAAAATTAGTCGGTTCGTTTTTTTCGTTTTTTCGTTTTCGTTAGTACTGGTTTTTTGGGGGGGTAGCGGGCTCCTGGAGGCACCTCTGTGGGGTGGGTGCCTCCTCTGGCCCGCTATAAAGGGAAAGTGGGCTCCTGGAGGCACCCGTGGGTGCCTCCTGCCACTAGGAAGGGGAAGCAGGCTCCAAGAGACACCCCTCTACATGGGGGTCTCCCTTCCTCACCTGCTGCTGCTGCAAAATGCTATGCAATAGCCATATGGATATTGCATAACATAATGTGCAGACGTGAGACCAGTGTGAGAATGATAGGGTCATACCCGCCCTTCACAAGGCTCTGGCACCACCATGTCTCACACAGAAGGGAATTGTACTTGCTGCGAGTAGTGCAATGCAAGCAAGTAGATCTGGCTTTAAGGTGCCTTAGTGCAAGAGCTAGGGTTAGGCTAGTGACGGGTAAGGTTACGGTGGGCTAGTGGGTTGCACCTCTGGGTGCCTCTCTGACCCACTAAGAAGACAGTCTGTGACGTATGGGTACGGAGTCAAGGGTTAGGGTTAGGGCTAGGGCAGGTTTTAGGGGGCTTTTTGGCACATCCCAGAAGTCTCCATGGCCAAGTGGCCATGCGACTGGTGGGATGGCTCCAGAAATTTGCATGGTTGTCCACTCCCACATGGCTGGCCACTTGGCCAGCCCATCATTGCGCACTGCGCAGGTGTAAATAAAATAAAATAAAATAAAATCAATGGAGGACAGAGGAGGAGAGGCGAGACATTTTGTTGCAAGAAAAAACCCACTGCTACTGTGAAAAATCTGGCAGTTTATAAATTTTCGCGTATTTCTGTTGTGCTTGTGTGTTTTTGGACCACGATTTCAAAAACAATATTGCGTTCGCCGCCCCATTTTGGATCCCCCGCCCGCACCGCTTGGCATGGCGATGGCGACTCGCGAGTCCGGCTGCCCAGGACGGGGGGGAGGCGGGACCCCCCCTCCAGAAACCACCCCTCCGGTAGGTGCCCTGCGCCCTTAGTCAAGCAGGCATTTTTCCGCCTGCTTTTTTGGCCCGGGAATGGGTGGGGGGAGAGTTTAAAAGTTTTTTCCTGTGCCGTCCGTGCCGCTTGCTTGCGCTTTAATTGCGGCGGCCGGCGGCCGGCGAGACTGGGCTTTTTGCTGGCTGCGAGCCTGCGGCGAGTCCCACCAGAGCAGCCGAGGACGGGGGATGAGGGGGGAGGCCGGGGACCTCCAGAAACAACCCCTCTGGTAGGTGCCCTGAGGCACGGCAGGCATTTTCCCGCCTGCTTTTCGGCCGGGAACCGGGTTTTTTTAACTTTTAAAAACTTTTTTTCTGTGCCGCGTGTGGCATCGCGCGATCTCGCGATGCAAGTAACGAGCACGACAAATCAGACCAAAATTGTTCGTTCGTCGGTTCGAGCTCGAAGTCTGGGGGAGTAATTCCCGTTACCATTTCCGTAGAGTAACGGAACCGAGTAACGGAAACGGAAACGGGAATACCGCTAAGTCGTGCCCATCTCTAGTCACTAGCACATGGACTGCCCTGATAAAGAAAGATTGAAGCAAAGACTATCTTCACTGAGTTCCACCCAATCCAGACCCTTCTATAACTCAAAATTCCCTCCCGATGCTTCCCTGAAATTCTGATTGGCTGTTGACAACAGCCCTTATGATGCCATTGGATTAAATATTTCCCAGGCAATTTGCCAGACAAGAGGTTGAAAAAAGAGCAAATGAAATAAGGAAACATGAACTAGTCTGAAGCTTCTGTAAGTGAAGGTAGCAGCCTCTTTGATGTTTTTCCTCCTTTTGTGTTAACTCAAATATCACTTCCTGCCTAGGGCTCCTGTGCCCCAATTTATTTTTCTGCTCTGGAACCCACATCAGAACTGCTAAATTAGGAGAAGCCGTGTAGCTAAATTGAGTGCTATATAAATTTAATAAATAAACAAATAAATAAATGTGAGTACTGTGCATTTGTGATCTCTTGGGGCAGGGCTGGACTCTAATAGCTCCTGTGACCACTCTTTTATGTTGCTTTTTAATCCACTCCCAGAGAGTTCCAAGAATTATGATAGGTTGAGAAAGTGTGTGGCAATGCTGCCCATCACTTTTGGATATAGGACTGCATTCTTACAAAGAGGGAATGTTCAGTGTCTCTCTTAGGGCCTTTTCGCACGACCCCTAAGATCCGCTGGCCACTTAAATTTGGACCAGAGATCTTAGGGGTTTGTCGCTGTTCCTGCGTTC
Organism: Phrynocephalus guinanensis; assembly: GCA_037367245.1. NCBI lineage: Eukaryota > Metazoa > Chordata > Lepidosauria > Squamata > Agamidae > Phrynocephalus > Phrynocephalus guinanensis. Next base: position 6,986,269 of record CM074742.1, on the reverse strand, counting down.
CCACCCCCTCCGCATTCCTGGCTGCTGGCTGCGTGAGGGGAGGGAGAAAAAAAAGGAAGAAAAGAATGCCGCTCACCTCCGTTCTGCCATCCCGGCACTGCATTCAGATCTCTTAAAGGGGCAGGAGGCAAAAAAAAAACAGAAACAAGGAGAGCCGGGCAGTCACTACGTTATATCCGCATCAGGAATTTTCACCTCCAGAGAGCAGGTACCTGAAAAGTGCGCTGGGACTCGCTTAGGTGGGCGTGGTTGCACTTAATTATCTGTAAACTCCGGAGCTGGTGGGGAAACAATTTTAAGCTCCGGAGCTGGGAGCCATTTGCGGCAGAGTTTAGGGGTCGTGTACAAAAGGCCTTAGACACATCTGGGTGTGCACACACTATTCCCTCAGCAAGTCATATTCAGGATCTTACAACACACACACACACACACACACACACACACACACACACACACACACACACACACACGTGTACATGTACATGTACATGTACATGTACATGTGTGTGCATGCTGGCCTGATATCTTGTGCCAAAATGTATAACTGTGTGTGTTAGTTCCAGAGTGATCTTCCCCTGGAACTCTGGATTTGTGTGTGTGTGTGTGTGTGTGTGTGTGTGTGTGTGTGTGTGTGTGTGTTGTAAGATCCTGAATATGACTTGCTGAGAAAATAGTTTTCCAGTCCTTCCTCCTCTATGCTCTCACCCCACCTTGCACTTTCCTTCACTTCTGCCACCATCTGGCAAATCTAAATTTGTCCCTTTGGCCCCAACACGCTGGCCTTAGAATGTTTTTAATACCCTCCACTTCTCATGCTGTCATTCTGACAACATGCTCAGCCCTCTCCAGCCATTCTCAAAGCAAGCTGGACTTTTCCTTCCCTTATCCTTTCCCTTTATTTTTAATTGACTTGGTGAGCACACCACAGAGGATGTTTGCTTCGGAAGGAAAGCCTGAAATACATCTATTAGGAGCATGGAGGACTTAGTCCCAGATTTTTAAGAGAGCCTAGAGGGGGTTTGGTGCCAGAATTTCATCTCTGGTGGATGGCCTGCAGTGTTCAAATTGATTCCTGCACAGTGTCTTATACTGATGAAAGGGATGCATCCTAAAGAAATTCAGTCATCGGAAGAAAGCATGCATGTGGATGCACAAATGGCCTTGAAATGAGTGCATTGAGGCACAGAACAGAACCTGTATCAGCCCCACGCAGGTCTCCAAATTAACTCTTTTACCAGATACCAACTCTCAAGATAATCATGACATCAGTTAACTAGACCATGATTAATATTCCTTTCCTAAAACTTAAACATTCCAAGTTATAACAAGAGGTGACAAGAGAGGTTGAATGTATCTTCTTGTACAAAGTAATTTTCACATCCGTGTACAGTATTTGAATGAAGTCAACACTAACTTGCTGCTCCTATTTTAGGCTCTCTCCAGTTAAAGTGACTTGAAGGTAAGGCCCTGGTGAAAAGCAATGAAATTATAATGAGCAAATCATGGTTCATCTGTTCTATTCATTTCAATAAGAGTCAATCACAATTAACTGGAAATTGGGCAGGGCATTGATAGGGTCAGGACACTTTCTTGAGGTTTGGAAAATATTATTTCCTTGATTTCATGTTTCTGAAGTTTGCCACCGCAAACATGAATATATAAATCTCTGAACTGTAGTTAACCATCTTGTTTCTATCCAGGCACTGTACTGCCTGTGGTCAAATTAACCATTGTTCTACTATGTCTAAGCCATGCCATAAATTCTGGTTTTCAGTTGAAAACAACAACTTGTGTCTCATGAAGCTCAGTGACTACAGAGAATATTTCTTTGCCAATCAAAATATGAAACTGTTGCGTCAGAAAAAACCACTACAGATACACATTTCATTTAATTTCCCCCCTTCAATTGATGGGAGTTTCTTCATTTACTCAATGGCTCTTCCCAGGAGGCTGCTATCACAAACTGGATGACTTATTGCTCAGCTCCTTGCGTCATCCGCTGCAACATGTAAGCTCAAACACTGTGGTGTTAGGTTTTGTGGTGTTCGTTTTGAAGACCATCAGTCTCACAACAACGAGATGCCTGTTGATCCTTCTGCATTTAAAGGCAGAGGACGAAAAGACTTTCACTGAATATTATTGGCTAACAAGCAGCTGTGTCTTGTTGGGGGGCATGTGACATTAATCCCCAGGGGGATTAATGGGAAGCTGCAACACTGCAACATCTGGGGGGGAAAAGCACATATTCTTCCCTCTGGAGCAATCATGTCAGCTTCTTGTTATGTGCCCTCAAATTTAAATTGTCTAATTGAGGGCTGGGAGAGTAAGAACAGACAAAAGAATTTTTTTCACCCAGCGCATTGTTAGTTTGTGGAACTCCCTGCCACAGCAGGTGGTGATGGCATCTGGCCTGGATGCCTTCAAAAGGGGACTGGACAGATTCCTGGAGGAAAAGTCCATTACAGGTTACAAACCAAGATGGAGACGTGTCATCTCCAGGCTTAAAATTGGGGTTCTTTAAGGACCAGATGCAAGGCAGTGGTATCAGGAGACAGATATCTAGTCTCATGCACTCCCAGACGCAACTTGTGGGGCCACCGTGAGATACAGGAAGCTGGACTAGCCTTTGGCCTGATCCAGCAGGGCTCTTCTTGTAGTAGTGTGGGTTTTAGTGATTTCAGCAGTGATTTCAGCTCTTAGACATAGCAGGCTGGAGACAGCTTCTAGTGTAACAGCTCTTTACTCAGGGAGAGAACAAGACTGGGGACTGGGGAGAGGGAGCTACTTTTATAGGAGCCAGGACTGGCTAGGAAAAGATACATTTTGGAGGGAACAATTACAACCAATCACAAAGCTGCCTTTTGGCAGAGACCAATAGGATTGAGGATCCAAATGCAGCAACTTGAATAAACCAATAGGCCTGTTCCCTTTGGAACAGGAACAGAAACCAATAGGAATACAGATCAATACACAACACCCCTCCCCCCCCTGGTGGGCACAGCACACGTAATCCTTTAGATATTGTGGGGCCCTGCGACTTCTAATTGATCTCCTGACTACGGGTGTTGCAGGGGCTTGAGCAGACAGTGTCTGTGGTGGAGAGTCTACTGTAATAGCTTCGTCTGACACGGAGGGGGTTTCAGACAACTCAGTGTCCCTGATCTGTTCCTCGGCACCATGAGGACTTGCAGGAGCAGATTCATTTGCTGAAGCCACTGGTACCTGCACTCCTGGGGCATCTCCACTCTGATCTTGCAGCTGTGACTCATTCATGGGGGTAGTGTCACTCTCGGGCTGCAATTCTCCCACACCTGTACCAACTCTACTGGGCGCTCTGTGTCTCAGTTGGTCCACGTGCCTACGCCAGACCCTGCCATCTTCAATGGTCACGTAATAAGAGACTGGCCCAGATGCTCTGGTGATCACCCCTGGCACCCACAGGGGACCTCTGGCATAATTTCTCACCCAGACCAAATCTTCAGGAGCAAAATACCTTGAAGAGTCGCTCTCTGCCTGTGGAGGTGCTCTAGCATTGCGGTTTGGCATTTTGTCTGGGTGGACATAGTCCAGCACCGTTACCAGCCTTCTACCTAGGAGCAGCTCTGCTGGCGACTTGCCCGTAGTAGTACACGGCGTCGCATGCTGCAAGAACAACATTCGGGCAATGCGCGTTGACCAGTCACCCTCCATCAAGCGTGCAATAGATCCTTTGGCTGTCTGCACCATGCGCTCAGCCTGCCCATTGGATGAGGGATGAAAAGGAGCTGAGGTGACCCCTCTTATGAAATTATCAGCCAGGAATGCCCTGAATTCTTGGGATACAAAGGCTGCTCCATTGTCTGACACAATGGTCTTGGGCAACCCGTGGGTTGCGAACCGCTGTCTCAACACTTTGATGACCGCAGCTGACGACATGCTGGGAACCATAGCCACCTCTAACAATTTAGAATACGCGTCAACGATAACAAAAAAAAAAACTTTCCTTGGAATGGCCCCGCAAAATCTAAGTGCAGCCGGTTCCAGGGCATCCGGGTCTGCTCCCACCAGCGGACTGGTGCTCTGGCCACTTCTGGGCGCACTTCCTGACATGCCTTGCACGTCCGTACCCATTGTTCAACATCTTGGTCCATCCCAGGCCACCATACATAGCACCGGGCCAGCGACTTCATCCTGACCATTCCCGGATGCCCCTGTTTCTCAGTGGCGCTGGGGTGATCACCCTGTCTCCCCACAGGAGACAGCCCTTATGCAGGGATAGCTCATGTTGCCTTGTTGCGTATGGCCTAAATTTTTCTTTATGCGGGCCACCTGGCCATCCCCTCCCCACCCAGGTGAGCACACGGGAGAGAGCGGTATCTTTCCTCGTTCTCTCAGTTATTTCAGTGGCAGTTACAGCCCCCCCCCCCCGAAGTGTTTCCAGCATCATCACTCGTTCCGCTGGGGCAGGATCCGCATCGCTCACACCAGGAAGGGGCAAGCGACTTAGCGCATCAGCATGACACAACCTTTTCCCTGGAACATGGGTCAGGGTGTACTGGAACCCATTCAGGAATATAGACCATCGCAACATTCTGGGGGAGAGAATCTGCGCCGTCTGTTTGTTCGGGTTGAACAATCCTAACAAAGGCTTATGGTCCGTTTCAAGGAAGAAGTGGCGACCGTATAAATAGTCATGAAACTTTTTAATCCCTGCCACTATTGCCAGGGCTTCCTTGTCAATTTGTGCGTAGTTGCGCTCCGTTGGCAACAATGTACGAGAATAGAACAAGATGGGCTTTTCTGATCCATCCGCTTCCCTATGGCTCAGCACAGCTCCAAGCCCATACTGAGAGGCATCACATGCCAGGACCAGAGGTTTTGACTCGTCATAATGAGCAAGGACGCTCCTGCTAGTCAGAATGCCCGCAAGGTGTCAAAAGCCTTCTGCTGTGCCTGAGCCCAATGCCACACACTCTTTTTCTTCAATAGTTTGTGCAACGGTTCCACTATTGAAGCTTTCTGAGGTAGGAATGACTGATAAAAGTTAATAAGTCCCAGGAATGACTGTAACTCCGTCTTGTTCCGTGGGCGTGGTGCCTCAGTAATGGCTTTAATTTTAGAGTCAGTGGGGTGGATGCCCGTTGCATCAATTTTAAACCCCAAGAAATCCACAGATGGCACCCCAAAACTGCATTTTTCCTTTTTTAGCTGCAGCCCCACCTCTTTAAATTTGAGTAACACAGCATGGATACGCCCAACCAGTTCCTGGGGGTCTTTCCCAGCAATCAGAAAATCATCAAAAAATGGCAAGACCCCTGGTAGACCCCTTAACAGGTGCTCCATTAGTCCTTGAAAATCCCTGGAGCCACACAAACTCCAAACTGTAACCTGTTTACTCGGAAAGCCCCTTTGTGTGTTAAGATAGTCTGTGCTTCCGCAGATTGCGGAGTCACTGGCAGCTGCTGGTAAGCTTGTGCCAGGTCAAGTTTGGCGAAAAATTTTCCCCCAGCTAGTTTTGCAAACAGCTGTGAGATGCCTAGAATGGGGTATGAATTTCCCCTGAGTGCCTTGTTGATAGTACATTTGTAATCTGCACAAATTCTCACTTCCCCATTTGCCTTAAGGGGTGTGACAATAGGAGTCTCCTACTTAGAAGAGTCCACAGGTGAAACAACTCCCTGTTTGACCTATTTGTCCAGTTCCGCCTCAATCTTGGGTTGCAGCACAAATGGCACTTGCCTTGGTTTGAGTCGGATTGGGGCCACCCTGGGGTCCAGCTCAAAGTCAATTGGAGGCCCTTTATAACAACCCAGTTTTCCACTGAAGAGTTCGGCAAATTCCTGGCCTAACGCCTTGCCCAGCTCTGGAGAAGTTTGGACTGAGTTGACCCTTATATACACAGTCCCAAGGTGGGAAACCAGTCAGTACCCAGGAGACTGGGGCGACTCCCCTTTGCAATCACCAATTTAAGCATGGCCTGTTTCTCCAGGAATTGTACCCTCACCGCACACATTCCTAGAATGTGGATGCGGCCAGCCGTGTATGATTGCAAGGTTGCTGGGAATGGTTCCAGAGAGGGGAACTTACCCCCAGGGAAGAGCCCCCTTGCAGTCTGGTCTGAAACAATGGTGAATCCAGATCCGGAATACACCTCCATGTCGCATGGTTGACCTTCAATCTTCACTCTTACGGATGTTTTGCCTTGCGCCAGGAACTGCACGGTCTCTCCATTGATCTCTGTGAGATAATTGCAGTCGTCCAGGAGATGAGTCGTGGTGGATGATCTGCGACGCGTTGATCTAGGTGATCCCGTTGTCCCAGCTGCCACCGACCTACAGGCCCTGGCGATGTGTCCTGACTTTCCGCATGCCCTGCATGTAGCATCATGAAAATGGCAGCTTTTCCGCTCATGGTTACCGCCACAGCCTGCGCAAGGGCCTCAGCGATCTTTGGGCCGTGCATCAGCCTGACGCACCAACTCGACACCATGGACTGGGCTCTGGCTTGGACTAGCCTCTGATTCATCCATGGCATGGGCAGCCTCTACCCGCAGCTTCGTGGCCTTGCAACTGGCATTGAGCTCTTCCTTCTCATAATTCTCTGTGGCGGTGGCCTCTTTCAAGGCGGAGGCAAGGGTGACATCTTCCTTTGCCACAATGCGCCTTCGGGCTTTTTTGCTGCTGAGCCCCCCAACAAACCGATTCAATAGAGTATCTTAAAGATTTGGGAAGCCACAGTGCTGAGCAAGCTCCCGGAGTCCTGCCAGGAATGCAGCCACAGATTCTCCGGCTTGCTACTGCCTTTTCTGGAACTCCATCCGCCAGGCCATCTTGGTTTTCCTAGGTGCCAAATGGCTTGTCAGCTGGGCGAAAATGTCTGTGAGTGATGTCTCACTCAGCTTTGCTGGAGCGAGCAGTGCCTTGGCCAACATGAAGGTCTCATGGCCACAGCAACTCAGGAATGTGGCCCTTCTTTTGCTGGCATCAGTGATTCCTTGAGCCACCATGAAGAACTCAAAGTGTTCAACATAGTCCTCCCAAGTGTGGGGCTCCGATGGCTGGAAGGGCTCCAATACCCTTGGACTTTCCATTCTCCAGGCGGGCAGGGTCGTCTTCTAAGCCAGCTGGTGAGTCTTGTTCTCTACTGCGATCCGGACTCTGAGTCAGCGTGATGATCCTCTGCTTCTCAGCATTCCGGATCCCATCCTCGTCGCCAGTGTAGTAGTGTGGGTTTTAGTGATTTCAGCCGTGATTTCAGCTCTTAGACATAGTAGGCTGGAGACAGCTTCTGGTGTAACAGCTCCTTATTCAGGGAGAGAACAAGACTGGGGACTGGGGAGAGGGAGCTACTTTTATAGGAGCCAGGACTGGCTAGGAAAAGATACATTTTGGAGGGAACAATTACAACCAATCACAAAGCTGCCTTTTGGCAGAGACCAATAGGATTGAGGATCCAAATGCAGCAACTTGAATAAACCAATAGGCCTGTTCCCTTTGGAACAGGAACAGAAACCAATAGGAATACAGATCAATACACAACACTTCTTATGTTCTTATGAGGCTCTAAAAGGCCTTTCAAGATAACTAAAACATTTGGGGAGTGGTTTTACCAGTTTCACTACCTCTGTGAATTTCCACAGTCTAACAAGGATTTGCACTAAGGTCTCCCAAGCCCTACCCTATCCACTACACCACATTGGGTTATTCCAGGTGTTTCCACTCTAGAGTTTTCCTATCAGTTACCTACCTTAACATCAAATGAAACATAATTCAGTGGGTATTCACTAGTAAATTCACCAGTCACTGCTAAATCCTTGCACATTCTGTGGCAACTGTATAGAAAATAAGCAAAATAAAAGAGATAGTGCTTTTTATGATATACCTGTACATATGTTTTAGTGAAAAACAACTCAGTCCTCTTTTCATGATACAGAGGCTGCTACATTTTCCCTTCATTGCAATAATGCAAACACTTGTTCCAAACTGTACATTTTAGGGACAGAGTGAATGTGGCTTATAATGTGCCCCATCAGGATGAGAAAAAGGATATAGCCTATATTAGTAGAGAAAAGAATCTTTCCCTCTACTTTACCTCTGGCCAGCAATAGAGACAGGATTATTCAGGTAAGATTGGCCCAGGCCAGATAAGTCCAATGACATAAATGAGTGTTGTGGTTAAACTGCAGTATTGCAGTCAAGTCTGTGCTCACAACCCAAGTTTGATCCCAACAGGCTGAAGCATCTGGCTCAGTAAATTGAATACTCAGCTCATGGTGGGAGGGCAATGTGTTACCAGCATAAAATCTTTAAATCACCCAGAGAAGGTATATATAATCAGCACTGTAAGCAAAGGAGACAGAAGGCTTTAATGTGGTAGAAGAGGTTGCTTATTTGTGCCACAGAAAGAAGTCTGGTCATACTTAGTTAAAATATTAAGCATGGAACAAGTGAGTGAAAACTACTTAAGGTTTATATGAAAGGTGTCACTGAGAGTAATTTTATGTGGCAGTTGCCAAAGGGAAAAGCACAAGAGTAGTGTTTGAGTGGTTTTGCAAAGCTGGCCAAGGAAGCACCAAAGACATTCCTTGCCCAGGATACTGTGTATCCTAGGACTAGCAATGGGAGATAGTGCTGAGCAGATTGAAAAGAAAATTTGCAAAGAAGCTCTAAACAGGTGTTAGAACACTGAGAATGAGGTCTGGGGATTGCACCATAGTGACTGGAGCTTGCAGGAGAGATCCTCGGCTTCCTTGGGGGATGCCGCTTACAGTCTTCTCCCTGGCACTGGCTCACAAATTGGTGTCAGGAGGACATTTGGGAAGCGCAAACCAAGTTACTGGTAGATATCAGCCCCACATCAGTAAGGCATGTTTAAGGTCTGTTTATAACGATATTAGCAAATTATTCCTGATGCATCCTTCTATACAAGTATTTCAGATTGCTGCTAACAACTTCCACATAAAACTGCTATGGAGATAGCTAATCTATTACATCATCTAAAGGAACTGATAATCAACATATGGGCATTGAGTCTCATTTTGTAAAGCATCTGTGTCTCATTTCAAAATACATCCACACTGAAAAAGTAGATTTCTCCACTATTGCAGTCAGCATATAATAAAAACAGATGTTATTATTATCTGCAGTTTTTTTCAACTTAAAGTGACCCTATGAATTAATGAGCTCCCAAAGGTTCTGCCATTAGCAGCCCTCCTCAGACTAAAGGCTGTGGCTTCCTTTTATTGAGTCAGTCCATCCCACATTGCAGTGGTACCTTGGTTCATGAAGTTAATGCATCCTCTGGGACTTTTCATAATGCAGAAATTTCAGAAACTGGGAACACAATGCATTCTGGGAATGGAAGTCCTTCGAAAAAAACCATAAACGAGTTTTTTTCGGAAAAAATCATAAATAGCAGCAATGTTTGCTTATTTATTTATTTATTTATTTATTTATTTATTTATTTACCACCCGATTTTCCCACAGGAACTCAGGGTGGTGTACAACAGATTGCCAATCTAAAGAATTTGTCCAAAAAACAAGCCAACACAAAAGGATGGAAATACAAAGAAAAACAAAAGCACAACATAGAACACAGAATGAATCCAGCAAGTGGTGCTGAAAGAGAAAAAACTAACTGAAAACAAGCCAACGAGCGCTCAGTGATCACCAAAGTTTTCCCTGAAGAGCCAGGTCTTTAGCTCTCTCCTAAATGCTGGCAATGACTCAGCCAGCCTGACCTCCGAAGGCAATCTGTTTCATAGTGTCACCCTGAGCAATAAGGAGAGTGAAGCTCTGGTTGGTCAGGATGAAGCTGGCCTCTGATAGATCCGCTCTGCCTGATAGTTAAGTCCCAGGCCATGGAGTGTTTTGTAAACCAAAACCAGTACTTTGAACCTTATTCAGGAGGCAATGGGTAGCCAATGCAGGTGAGCCAGGATGGGGATGACACAGTCAAATCTGCCGACGCAAACCACCAGCCTAGCTGCCGCATTCTGCACCCACTGCAATCCCTGAACAAGGTACAAGCCCCATGTAGAGAGCATTGCAGTAGTCAATCCTTGAAATCACCAGTGCCTGCACAACCATCTTGAGGGAATCCGTGTTTAGGTATGGGAAAAGGCTGCCCTGGAAACAGCTGCCACCTGGGCCTCCAGGGACAACACTGGATCCAGGACAACGCCCAGACTCCTCACACTCTCCACCAACTGGAGGGTCAATCCACCCAAGCTGGGGAGATAGCTGCTGTACCTTCCCAAGGACCCCTCCCCCCAAGGAACAGAACCTCAGCCTTCCCAGGTTTGAGTCTGAGCCCATTAATCCTGGTCCATTCCACAACTGCAGCCAGGCAGCGATCAAGGGGCTGCACAGCCCCCACTGCAAAGGTGGAGAAGGAGAGACAGAGCTGTGTGTCATCAGCATACTGATGACAGCAGACTCCATAACTCCAAGTGACCTCAGCCAGCGGCCTCATATAAATGTTAAAGAGCATAGGGGATACTGCCAATCCCTGGGGCACCCCAGATGAGAGTGTCCATGGGGATGATGAGACACCCTCCACCTCTACTGTCTGGACATGGCTGTCAAGGAAGGACTGGAGCCAGCCCAGAGCTTGACCCCCAATCCCTGCCTCCGACAACCTGTCCAGGTGGATACCATGGTCGATGGTATGAAAGGCCACTGACAAATCGAGGAGGACTAACAGGGGAGAGCAACCCCTGTCAGCCCCCCTCAAGAGGTCATCATGCAAGTGACCAATGCTGTCTCCGTCCCATTCTGCGGCCTGAACATGGACTGGAATCGATCCAGGACATGCTCCTCCTCCTCCAGGAATGACTGGAGCCTGACTGCAGCAACCTGCTCAATCACCTTGCCCAGAAAGGGAACATTGGGGGACAGATATGATAGTGGTCACATGATTAGGCACCAAATGGCAAATGTAGCTGCCTACCATGGTGCAGGCCAGATGGTTCTACCCCAGCAGGTATGCTGGGTGTTCAACAGCCAGGGCACCTGTAGCAGGCAACCATGTCATTTTAAACATGAGTGCTTGTCTGTGGAGCCCAGCATGCAGCAACAAACTGTTACAGGGTCAGACCACAGCAGAACAGGGCCAGGGAGACAGGACAAACCAAGAAGCCGGGACCCATTGGCTCTCCTGTGAAAGGGCCCCAGCCCAATTCAAATAGAGGTTTTGAAGGATTGGTTACAGCACTACCCGAATAGGGGGTCTGCTGTGTTCTTGATAGATGGTTTTACGCTGGTGTTTAGAATTCCAGTGGTGGGCGAGAACAGACCAGCCATGGCGAGGAACTTGAGGTCATTGAAGGGCATGGAGGAAGTGGCAAGATAAAAGATTGATAAAGAGGTCTCTGAAGGAGGGTTATTGGCCCATTTGCAAACCCACCAGTGCCTCAGGTATCCCCTTTGGGCCTGGTTCCTAAGAAAGGGGAGGGTGAGTTTAGGCTTATACATCTTTCCCACCCTGCAGGGTTGTCGGTTAATAATGGCATACCACAGGAGTTGTGCACTGTTAGGTACACCTCGTTTGATGCAACGATTTGAATGATTAGGGCCTGTGGGGTGGGGGTTGAGATGGCAAAATGTGATATTAAATCAGTGTTTTGGCTTCTCCCAGATCACCCAGCTGATTTTGAGTTATTAGGGCTTTCAGTTTCCAGGGGAGTTCTATATGGACAGAGCTTTGCCTTTGGGGTGCTCTGTGTCATGCACGACGTTGGAAAAGTTCAGTACCTTTCTAGAGTTAAGGAAAGTTACAGGTTTAACTAGTATGGCCCATTATCTTGACAATTATATTTTTGTGTGGAAAAGGAGACTGGTAAATGTAGTATATTTTAGAGACATTTCAGAGCCTTGCAAATGCATTGGGTTTGCCTCTAGCCGATGAGAAGACAGAGGGCCCAATACCATGCTTAACCTTCCTGAGTATAGAAATAGATACACAGGAGCAATCCTGTCGATTACCAGAGGATAAGCTGGTCGACCTGAAGAGCAGGATTAAGGATCTGACTAGGCATGCCAGGGTTACACTTAGAGAGCTCCAGGAAGTGGTGGGCCACCTTAATTTTGCATGCAAGGTCGTGGCCCCCATAAGGGCCTTTCTTTGTAGGTTGTGCATGGCCATGCGGGGTTTGAAGGAACTCATGTACAGGACAAGAGTCATGGAAGGTATGAGGGCAGATCTTCATGTGCGGAGTAAGTTCTTAGAGGGTTATAATGGCATATCATCCTGGCACAGAGAGATGCATTTGGGTGCTGATTTTCAGGTCCAGATGGACTCTGTCAGATTGCTGGGATATATTGGAGGGGGAAATGGAGCTTTGGAACATGGCCAGCTAAGTGGAAAGATCTAGGCATCACCAGCAATTTGACCTTCCTCTAATTGTTTCCCATAGTGGGGGCTCTCTGGCTTTGGGCTGAGGAGTGGGTGAATGTGACTGTGCGCTTCTGGTTTGACCACATGGCGGTAGTATATATTTTGAACACCCTCCGCTCGAGGTCAAAAAGGGTTGTGCGTTTAGTGAGGGCTTTCAGGTTGCATACTCTCCAATATAACATTGTGGTCCATGCTGAACATGTCCTCCTGGGTTTGAACAATAGTATCTCCCACCAACAGGTAGTAGAGTGTTTCAGGGGCCTGGCCCGGGAACCGTCCAACATGCCCATCAAGCTGCCAGACAAGGTATGGGAGATTGGCATCAGGAGGTGGAGAGAGTGTGAGGGTTGTCACTGGCCACCCAAAACAGAAAGGGGTATGGGGCAGCACTGAGAATGTTTTGGGGATTTTAAATAGGGTTTTGATTTACAGCACCTTTGGCCCATTCCATACGAACATTTGCAGCAATTTTTAGTTTACCTCAAGAGGCAGGATTTGTCCCCCAGGTCTATGAAGGGAAAGCTCACAGTGTTAGCCCTCTACACCAAATCGCAGGGTTACCAGGACGCAACCAGCGATTTTAGAATGCCTAAAATGTTAGAGGGCTGGAGCAGGGAGAGGGCTAGAGTGGTGGATGACCATTTCCCTATTACACCAGTGATATTGGCAAGCATGAGCTGCGAATGGGGGGGGGGCAGTATGTTCAGATAGTTTTGAGGCTGCTTTGTTCCAGGCAGCTGCCATCATGGCATTTTGGGGTGCATTTAGAGTAGGTGAGCTGGTTGGCACAGGCAAGGAGGATAAGGCAGATATCATGTTGCAGATCACTGATGTGCAGATGCAGGCAGATGGTGCAAGAATTAAACTGTGCTAGTCCAAGATTGACCAGATAGGTAAGGGATCAGTAGTGGTACTGGGGTGGTGCTTGATAACAGAGATCTGCCCAGTGAGGGCTTTAGATAAATAGATAATTACCTGAGGCTTAGAGGGGAAGGGAAAGATTACCTTTTTTGTCACAAGGATGGGGGCCCATTGTCTAGGTTTCAGTTCAGTAGAGTTACCAGGGCAGTCCTTAAGCAGGTGGGTTTGGTGGAGCTTTGTTTTGGCACTCATCCCTTCTGGATTGGGGCTGCCTCCATGGTGGCTGTGATGGGGTACAGTTCAGCTGCCATTTGCAACATTGGCAGATCATTACAAAACTTATGTGCAGTCTTAGCCTAAGTGTTAATTTGTTCTGGTTCTTGTTTTGTTGCAGATGTTAGTTGCAGTGGCTCGACCTGGCACATGCTCCTGGTGGGGCACAGTTTTGTCTATTGGGCAGAGAAGTATGCTGCCAGATCCGAGTGGGGGCACAATCTGGGCCTGAGAGACTGAGTGCAGGTGGAGTGGCGGGGGCAGTGTGGTATGCACTAGTATCACTTCTTGCATTCGGCCTCAAGAGAGGCTTTTTTGGGAGGCCTCCCAATATTCTTTTAATACAACTGGGGGATAACGACCTTGCATCCCAAACGGGCAAATCACTGGTGAGGGAAAGTGACAGGGACTTGGGTATGTGGAAATCGTTATACCTGCAGTCCCGGGTGGTCTGGCCCAATATAATTCTGAGGATTAAGTGGGGAGTGGGGGTGAAACACTAGGTCACTGAATAAATCAAGAAGGGGTGTCAAATAGGGAGGTCTGCAGGGCAGTCACAGCTCAATTTGGATCAATTGTTGGACACCCTGGCATCAAAGCTGATAGGCTTGAGTGTTTTTGAGGGGATGGTGTCTGTTTATCTGACTTGGGAATGGACTTGTTCATGGGCAACATCTCGAGGGGCCTGCAGGCCAAGGTTGAAGGCCTGGAGAGGAGGCATGGACCATAGCAAGGTTAGGCCCATGTCTGTGGCAGGTAGTGTGGAGAGGAGCCAAGCAGCTGGTGAGTCAGAGGGGGAGAAATATCTGCCTGCAGCCCATCCAACCTCAGGACGCTGTGGATCCAGAGATTACAGTGTCGGGGGGAGGATGCGCCGTAAGGCCACCTGGGCCTCTAGGAATCAAGAGTGACAACTGGAGCCCAGAGATGGGTACACAAGTTACCAGCCTTATGGACAGTGCTGTGGGCGGTACAGCCTGCCTGAAGAGCTGTCTAGTTGTCTAGTTGGAGGGGTCCCAGGAGACCTTGGGGTTCCAACTTCACTTCCACACTACGTCAGGCCCCTCATGAGTTACTTTGAGAGTTCAGTGTGGCTCATGTTTAAACCCATTCCTGTCTGTCGTCTGCTTATTTCATCCTGGGAGGGAAGGTATAGAAGATATTTAACAATTCTGATTTCTTCACAGCCAATACGAAAGTAATATAAGTCTTCTGTAATCATGATTTTTGTCTTCCTGGTGTTTCATTGTCATCCACAATTTATTTATGTATTTATTTTTAAACCAAATTTTCTCCTTAAAAGTACTCAAGTTGGTTGTTTATTATACAGTTTCTTCTTAAATTTTCCTCATGTTTTTGCAATTTTTTCTTGTTTTCTGATATCTTAAAATACTGCTGATTCTTCCACCAATTTCCACTGCTCTTAATATCTAATTATAATACAGATCTCCGTCTGCTATGCAGAAAGTCTGCATAGTGGCTGGGACACAAGGATAGTCCCATCAATTCTTGTCCTGGTTTCACTTAAATTACTTAGTTGTCCACCTAAAACATAAGACACATCAAGACAGTAATCATTGGCCAATATTTTGGTACTGATGCTAGAAGCTAATTACAACATATACTGGAGATGCAGATTTCATTTCTGATCCCAGTTGCAAAAAAATAAATTAAAGTGGATAAAAAAGATCTCTTCAATTCAGATAAAGATCTTTGGTCTCACAGTAAGATAATCACTAGAGCCCAGATAATATGGAAGAGGATTGACAGGAAATGAGGTATTTTCAGCTTCTTCCTTTGTTTTCCAAAAAAGAACCTTAGGAAGATCAATGATCCATTATGGCGAAAGACAGGAACATGGATCATCTGTCACCATCTTTGCTACTGTAACTGTGCCCTATACTACAGGTGAATTGGTTCTTTATAACTCTATAATTCCAGGCAAATGTAACAAATTTTACATTTCTGTCTTTTTTTTAGACCTCAGTAACAAAATTATATCTAAGGTGGCAAAATCATGTCTGGTACCTTGCTACACAAATTTTAATTTTATTTGTAACAATAGATAGTCAGGCCGTGGTGAAACTATGAGGCTGTTATTGTATATTGCATCTTAGTCCTCTCCATCCTGGCATATTGCAGTGTTTTTGTCTGTACATTTAGTTACTAATTTTTGCTGTAACAAAGACTGCTTAATTTATCATTAAAGTTCTGTAATTATTATTTCAGTGTTCAGTACTCCTCTCTTTTCTTTTCATTCTTACATCTTTCATTCTTTACATTCTACATCTTAACATTTAACTATAATCCTGATTTTGCACTTCTTTCATTTTCATCAGTTATTGTTTGTATCAATTGTGTTTTCTGCTAATAATACTGTATCATTTACGTATATTACATTCTTTATTTCAAAGAAGTAGCCACCAAGAGAGTGAGATTGGGATACCTTAAAGGCTACTATTTGAGTGTCCAAAAACAATATGATGCTTGTGAAGAACTAAAAACATGAGGGTTTCAGAATAGCCATATATTTTTTGAAAAATAATTCACACAAATATACACACAGAGATAATAGCAATACTTTGTCATGTTAATGGTAAAATGTGCAATTTGTGGTAAGAGGAAGAAAATACAATAAACATTTTCCTGCAGATAGGCCATCTTCAATTCTTCAAACTTCTTTAATGCAGTAGAATGGCACATTTTGTGTGTGTGGTAGAACTGTATAGGGTTTATTCAGCCCTTGTGTATTCACATGAGTTTGACACTAATCAGCAGTAATGGCATAATTACAAATCTGTATATGAAAATAACATTCCCTGGTTTATGAAAAATGCTCCTCAGTTTCAGCCTTCTTTCCTAAGTCCATAGCCGTTCACAATACCATTGGGTTTTGGCAAATTCCCAAAATATATTAGTCATAAACTCATTAAAGATACAACGGACAGTGGAACACACAAAGCACCATGCTTCTCCCAGAATTTCTAAATAATATATTCTGGAATGCTTGTCCAAAATTCCATCTTGTTATTACTTTGGCATATTTACATTATCAGTCACATCTACAAATAAGCAGAAGCTATAGGAAAAGTTTCATTCTAGTTATGTCACTACCCTTCAAATTTTATTCTCCATATATTAAGCATCATTTATTCGAGGGAGGTTAGAAGAACTAAAGAAGAACACCAAACTTCTTATAACTATATGCACGTGTTTGTATACAATACATTGGCACAAGCTTTGGTGATACATTGAACCAAGCCATTGAAACTATAAGCTGGCAAATATGTCAACTTTATATCTTAGTCAAAGGGCAGGAACTGGCAGATGAAATCGAGAACAGTTGGATGGTCAGACATTCTTCAGCATTATAAGTATATACAATAGTATAGTATATAGTATATACCAGTGCTCCCCAACCTTTTTATCACCGTGGACCGGTAAATGCTTGATAATTTTTCCCTGGCCCGCTTGTTTTGATTTAATAAGATAAAAAATGTAAATGCCCCCCCGGCCGCTGACGCACATGCGTGCTAGTCGTTTCCCACTCTAGGGGGCGGTGCTCATCTCCGTACTCAAGCCGAAGAGCCAGTGTTGTGCGATGAGTCCTTGGCATCGCTGCAAGGAAACACTGTTTTTACTTCCTCGCATTTTTTCCCCCGGGGGCTACCCAGCCGCCGTGAGGTCTTGGGACCCTTTGCCCTTCCTTGACATGAGGCCTCCCTCCCTCCCTCCTTTCTTTCTTTCTTTCTTTCCCTTTTCTTTCTCCCTCCCTCCCTCCCTCCCTCCCTTCTTTCTTTCTCTCACTCCCTTCCTCCCTCTTTCTTTCTTTCCTCCCACTCTCCTTCCTTCCTTCCTCTTTCTCTCCCTTCTTTCTTTCTTTCTCTCCCTCCCTCCCTCTCCCTTCTTTCTTTTTTATTTCTCTCACTCTCCCTCCCTCTTTCCTTCCTTCCTTCCCTCCCACTCTACCTCCTTCCTTCCCTTCTTTCTTTCCTTCCTTCCTCATTTTCTTTCTTTCTTTCTTTCTTTCTTTCTTTCTTTCTTTCTTTCTTTCTTTCTTTCTTTCTTTCTTTCTTTCTTTCTTTCTTTCTTTCTTTCTTTCTTTCTCCCTCTTCCTCTCCTTCCTTCCCTCCCTCTCCTTTCTTCTTCTTTTTCCCCCTTTTCTTTTTCTTCCTTCCTCTCCTCTCCTCTCCTCTCCCTTCTTTCTTTCTTTATTTCCTTCCTTCCTTCCCTCCCTCCCTCCCTTTTTCTTCCTTTCTTCCTCATTTCCTTTTTTCTTCCTTTCTCCCCCTTCTTTCGTTCTTCCTCTCTCTCCCCCACTCCTTCTCTCCCTTTCTTTTTCTTTCCCTCCCTCCTTCCTTTACTTACTTACTTTCTTCCTCCCTTCCTCCTTCTCCCTCCTTCTTTCTTTCTTTCTTTGTTCCTTCCTCTTCCTCTCCTTCCTCCCTCCCTTCCTTCCTTTCTCCCTTCTTTCTTTTTCTTTCTCTCTCTCTCTCCCTTCCTCCTTCTCCCCCTTTTTCTTTCTTTCTTTCTTTCTTTCTCCCTCCCTCCCTTCTTTCTTTCTTTCCCTTTTCTTCCCCCCCTGCCTCCCTTCTTTCTTTTCCTTTCTTTCTTTCTTTCTTTCTTTCCCTTTACTTCCCCCTCCCTCCCTCCCTCCCTCCTTTCTTTCTTTCTTTCTTTCTCCCTCCCTTCTTTCTTTCTTTCTTTCCCTTTTCTCCCCCCTCCCTCCCTCCCTCCCTTCTTTCTTTCTTTCTCCCTCCTTTTTCTTTCTTTCCCTTTTCTCCCCCCTCTCTCCCTCCCTCCCCCCTTCTTTCTTTCTTTCTTTCTTTCCCTATTCTTCCCCCCTCCCTCCCTTCTTTCTCTTTCTTTCTTTCTTTCTTTCTTAATTTCTTTCTTTCTTTCTCTTTCTTTCTTTCTTTCCCTATTCTTCCCCCTCCTTTCTTTCTTTCTTTCTTTTTCTTTCTTTCTTTCTTTCTTTCTTTCTTTCTTTCTTTCTTTCTTTCTTTCTTTCTTTCTTTCTTTCTTTCTCCTCCCTCCCTCCCTCCTTACTTTCTTTCTGGCGGGGCTGCGACGATTGCGGGGGGTCACGGCGGCGGCGGTGGGACGGGGGCGATTGCAGGGGGGTCGTGGCGGCGGCGGGACGGGGACGATTGGGGGGGTCGCGGCGGCGGCGGGGCGGGGACGACTGCGGGGGGGATTGCGGCGGAGGGGGGTCACGGCGGCGGCGGCGGCGGCGGCGGGGGCGATTGCGGCGGCGGGGGGGTCGCGGCGGCGGCGGCGGGGATTGCGGGGGGTCGCGGCGGCGGCGGCGGCGGCGATTGCGGCCGCGGGGGGGGGGGTCGCGGCGGTGGCGGCGATTGTGGGGGGTCATGGAGGCGGCGGCGGGGCGGGGGCGATTGCGGGGCGATTGCGGCGGCGGGGGGGTCGCGGCGGCGGCGGGGGGGCGATTGCGGGGGGTGGCGCTGCGGCGGCCCGGTGCCGATTCATCCACGGACCGGCACCGGTCCGCGGACCGGGGGTTGGGGAACACTGGTATATACAGTGGAACCTTGACTTACGTCATTAATCCGTTCCATTGGTCTAGACTTAAGTCAAACATGACTTTAGTCAAATGAACATTTCCCATAGAAAGTAATGGGAAAGTGGATTAATCCGTTCCAGATAATGAATAAGACCCCCGAAAACAGCAATTTAACACAAATTTGACTGGGATAGGAGATTCCTTCTGGGGATGTAAATGAATTGTCTCTTCAAAGAGAGGAGGAGGCAGTGGAATTATAGTCCACAAGTTATATGCCTCCACTTTTTAATGTTCATAGCAACAATGTCTAACATTTAAGTTTTACTGATTTTTAACCTGACGTTCCAAGTTCTGAACAACTCTATGCTCACCATTAGAGTCCCACAACTTTACAGCTCCCCAACTAAAATGCTTCCATTGTGGACCAGACTTCTGCAGCCAGATTTTTTACAAGACTGAGCCGACTGTCTAACCAGCGAGGCCAGCCCCGAGCTCCCGGCCCTTCTCCTCCAGCAGCAGCGGCGGCTTCGGTGAGGCAGAGGACCAGCTCCAGGTGCTCGGAGCTGGCCTCGCCGAAGCCGCCGCTGCCGGAGGAGGGGAAGAAGGCAGGAGCAGTTTGGAGGCAGCAGCCGCGATGCTGGGTTGTGGCTGCCGCCCGATTCCAGTGCCTTGCGCCGGGGCTCTGAGATGTAAGTCAAAGCCTGCAACTCAAGTCAAACAGGCCCCTTCTTGCTGCAAGTCAAATATGATGCAAGTCAAGCAGTATGTAAGTCAAGGTTCCACTGTACTGTACTCATAGTTGTATGGCCCTCTCTTACTATATATGGAGTGTACTGTATGGGAAAGCTTAGAGGAACCATATTCGGGGGGAAAGGTCATTCATCTCCTCAATTTCTGGATCAGTACATTGAGAAAGTTTTGATGTTCACTGGTGTGGTTTCGGCCTTTTCTTGCTCTCTTAATCATTTTTCCATTTTATCCACAGCTCATGCCCACTGCATGTTTTATGGGGTTAGAGATAGGCAAGTCCTTAATGAGATCTGCCCATTGCAGGTATGACTGGCACATTAAGGATACTATATTTAATAATGAGACTCAATAATTATGGCACAGAGTTCTGGCACACTGTGGTAGAATGCAATAATTTCAAATAATAGGATAGTAGATATGGGCACAAAATGATATTTTTAGATTTTGTTTTTTGTTTTTTGTTTCATTTCCTAATGAAAGGAAAAATGAAGTACTTTTTTTAAAAAATGAAACAAAATGAACTGGGAATTTTCATTTCATTTCATTTCATTTTGTTTCATTTCATTTTTCATTTTTATTTTTTGACAAGCGGCAGGCGCTGGCTGCCCCCTCCCTAGCACTGCTCAGCTGAAGGGGGCAGCCAGCAGGCCCCTGCACACCAGCAGATTGGCACTTTCCCTGTGCACCCGCTGATTGGTGCTTGGGGGTCAGCTGGCAGGGCCCTGCACTCCAGTTGATTGGTGCTTAGGGGCAGCCAGTCACCACTTGGGGATTCCAACCCCCCCATGCCCATGCCAACTGGGCCATTTTAAAGGGGTCCAGACGATGACAGCCCAGCAGGATTCCTCTGAAAATGGTCAGGATGCCAGCGCTAGAGCCCTGAATTGGGTGCATTGGGGGAAACACAGGGGTTTAAAACTGTTTTTTAACCACCGAAGCAAGCATTGGCCTCGGCCATCATCACTTGATTTGGTGGCAAAAAAGGTCAAAAAGCCCACGCTTCCCCCCACTTGGGTGTGTTGGGAGGGAAGTGTGGGTCTTTTAACCTTTTGTTCCACCACAATGGCCACCATTGGTGTTTGGTTTGGTGGTGAAAAAAATGTTTAAAAGCCCCTGCTTCCCCCCCCAATGCACCAACTGGGGGGGGGAATCATGTCACAGCCCCCAATAGTACCTCACAACTCCCAACTTGAAGGGAAAAAAACCCTCAATCAGGTGATGATGGGGGGCAAGGGGTGTTCACAACTCCAAAGGAACAGGGGGCAGACAAGGCAACTCCAATCCCATTAGAATGTTTACACCCCTCCCACAAAGTTTCTACATGCCTATCCTCCCCAATCTCGTTCTTTTTATTTTAACTATATTTATAAAACAAACCTAAGAGCAACCTAACATGACCTCTTTCTAAATTCCTTCCCCCCAGAACCCCCCCACACACTCCAAACCTGACTGTGCTAATGCACTCAACAAGCTAATTAGCTCCCCAACACGGGAGCCATGAGGTAAACAGCCTGGCTCCACTGAGCCACCGTCCCCAGCCTCCTCCATGCTCGCCTCCCCCTGCTTGCGGGGCCGGGGGGGACTCCCACACCCTAAATGAGCGTGAAAGGAACTGTTGATGTTGTTTATTCCCTGACCCCTTTGGAGCAAGACACCATTTTATTTAGACATTGATGAGGAATAACATTTATCCCAGTGTTCATTTTGCATGAGAATTTGTCAACTTCTGTTTACCAGATCCCTAATTTGTCACAGTTGTGCCCAACTCTGGAGAAACCAAGAGACTCCTCGTCCAGATTTCCTCAGTTCAGTCTTTTTGGCATTTTCATTATGGGATGGGATCAGCAAAATACTGTCCCCAGAAGCCCTTTTTAAAGAGGGTGTTAATAAGAGGGATTCTATCATGACAAATAGCCTGGAGTCTGAAGGATTCAGATGACTCATTTAAAGCTATCTGTGCTTCTCTTTTGATGCTTACTAATGAAGAAGGGCTGCACATTGGGAAACAGAGGCATGACTAACTAATGCCACTCATCAGATTTTTGAAAGCCCTCTCGAGATACCCACGTTTGATGCTGAATACATCTTGTTTCTGTGGTGTGTGTTAATTGAAATGCTACATGAATCATTGGCTCCTGCTGTTTCCCTGCAAATGTGGGCACGATACACGTAGATGTTCAAGGAATACTTTAAAATATTTGATTGAGGTACTACCCACCCCCTATTTTTATCAAAATGTAAACCTGATACTGTATAGCCATGTAAAATGACCTGTTTTTTTGCAAATGAATATTGCTTCTTTCTGATATTATAATATTACACTTCAGGTCTTCCAGAGGTCAATATCTTACCTTTTGCCTTGAAACATCTATTATGAATGATAGAATAGTTACATACTGTGAGAAACATTTGTTGTATAACCAGAATTTGTAATGAAACAGGGTGACTGATAAAGGCAGTACAAGATAAAAAGTATCACCTGAATCCAACTGGTAGGCCTGACTAAAGGAGACCCACTTAATCATAGGATTCACATACATGTTGACTCATCATTTAGCAAATGATTGAGTGGGTCTGTTCTAGCTAAGACTAGCAATTGGGTTTAGGTAGTAGTGCAGTCCACAATTTTATATCAAATGTTGGCCGGGTTTAAAGCCCAGGGAAGTTCACAAGAGCTAAAAAGAGGAACCACAGATAATCTCCTTGCTCATACCCAATACCGAATATTCACAAACTGTATATTTAGCCCTTCATATATGTTTTGGGAAATGCCAAATGTATGCACTTGTAGGACTCTGAGAATACGTCAGAGAACTGCCATGAGAAATTCCAAATACCAATTTTTCTATATTGTATCGAAAATCGCTCTCATTGAGAAATTCTTCATTCTTATGCTGCCCAGCGTAACAACAATGTTGCTGCTTCAGAGCTTGCAGTGGCATTGGAAACAGTGGAAAGCCTTTGTGTGTGGGGGGGGGGAGATGACAAAGAGGCTGTGCTCAATTACTTTTGAAAATGTTTCATTATTTCACAAATGCTTTGGAATCAATACACTACCATTACTTTGATATATTATTTTCATTTTATCAGTATGATGTGGAATTAATTGCAACATAAATCTTTATGGACTTCACACAGCAACAACTGAAAAATTTTCTACTATACTATGTCAGCAGCTGCTCAAAACTGAAACTGGTCCTCTGCACCCCCAGGATGGCCTGTTAATGGAAGGACACATTCATTTGCCCTTGGCCTCTACATGGCATACAGTTCCAATGAGAAGCTAAAATAGCTGCTTTGGGGGACTATGCGGCCTCAGATCCCCAGCCACCATGGCCTGATTATTGCTAAAGCATAGTTTTGTATAATAGTTGCCACTATGGAAGCAAACCTTCTTGAGCACATAAGTTTAACACTCCTCCTCCTTCAGTAGCACTACCACTCTCCTCCTTCAGTAGCACTACTTAGAGAAGACTGGAAACATTCATGCTTTGGATTAAATTTGGTGCTGTTTTGTTATCTTGCTGAAAGCAGAGTTGAAGGTCACCTTGGACTCCACTGGACCTATCACAAGCTCCAGCACTGTGAACATTCAGCAGCAGCCATCCATTTTGTTGCCACTGCTGCCAACATTTGTCAGCAACAGTGCCCTCCTGCACAGTAGAGCAGTGTCAGTATGCAGGGCAAAGTGCCTCTTTCCATTCCACAGGGGAAGAAAAGAGAATGGGAGGAAAGGTATGAAGGCTCAGGTTCTTCCTACATGGTTTGCTGGCTTCATGGGTGCAACAGTCCATGTCAAGAGGCACTAGGCAGTCACGTGGAAACTGTGCAACCCAATCCTGATGCAAAATGGTTTACTGGAACAAATTCATCTATCACTGCTGATCTTGGCTTTTTCTCTCCATAAATCATAAATGACACCATGGACGTGCAAAGTGTGATGTGGGGGCATATGGGCCTCTTTAAATCTGCCCCCTCCCCATCATTTTTTTCCTCCCAGCAGACTAAATCCTGCCTCATAATTACACACATGGAGGCCTTTCCAGTGCAGTTGTCCAATGTCCAGCAATTCAGAGGCATGGAGCAGTCAATAGGATCAAGTCTTTCTGGAGCAGTTTTTCATTATTGCCTGAAAAGATGAGAAGTAGCAAGAGTGTATTACAATATTTCACTGGCTTGCTGGTCTTTACTGTGAACTTGTTTCCAGATGTTAGGATACCATTGGGTAGAAACAAGGATCCCACTTCACATTTTCCCCAGTATACAAAAGAACTGCTTTTTATATTTTGCTAATATAACAGGGTAGTTGTGCCGGCAGATGTTTTAAAACAATTATGTGGAGTGGAGTTCAAATGGCAGGGAAGTAAGACTTGCTTCTACTGGAAGCCTGTGTGCAATATGCCTGCATCTGCTTTCCAAGCTAATCTGGGCCCACCATCTCTCAAACAAGAGTGAGGACAATATTTCTCATTCTGGAGCCTGTTGACTACAAGTGCACCCACAAACAGGAAGGAGCATATTCACTGACATTGTCAGGAATGTGGAAAAGGTGATGAACTACAGCCATGGTGCACTCCCAAGATCAAATTTGTAGCACTTAAAGCACCTTGGGTGCCAGTCTTCATCTGGAAGACTGCAAAAGGAAGGTTTCTGCTGCCTTTTGCATTTTTAGCACTCCCAGAATTCTAAAGTAGAAAATAGCCCCCTAGAGATACAAGAGTTTCCTAGCTCTGGCTTAAGCTAAACGGAAGGAACAATAAGTGTGGATATTTTAAATCAGAAAGTCAGTTCCTAGCCTTCTTGAGAGACTCTAGAAAAAGAATGGGGGAAAGCATTCATACACCCAGGTTCAAACATGGAACAATTGTTTCATGATATACTTGAATGAAACTGTGGCCTATGAGATGTTGGTTTTTGTATTATTGTAACACTGACAATTGGTCCTAGAGGCACCAAAATGGCAGGGTGCTTCCTCAAGCTCTTCCCTGTAAGCCCCTGAATTTTGGAAAGGTTTAGGTTTCAGGGGGCTGAGTTATTAAAGACCAAAGGAGGTGCACCTAGGAAAAATTATTTCTAATTGGTTTTGGAAGCCAAGCCACAGGTGAGCAATTAGCACTGCCGTTGCTTGGCTTCCATTCTGAATCCAATTAGAAAGATTTTTTTCCCTAGGGGCACTCCCGTTAGTGCTTCATAACACAGCCCCCTGAAACCCAAACCTCTCCAAAGTTCAGGGTCTTACCTAGAATCACTTGAGGAAGCTAGGCCCACCATTTCCATGCCAAAACATGGCTGTGATCCATATTTTCAAGTACTACATTTCATTTTTCATTTTGTGCCCATCTCTAGTTAATACTTTGCATTCAATATTTGCAGGACCATTTTCTAGGCCTGCAAAATCCATCCAAAAGAAACATGCAGGTGCTATGGGTTTATTTATTTTATTTATTTATTATAGGGCTTCTATACTGCCCATCTTCCCGTAGGAACTCTGGGTGGTTCACAACACTAAATCAAAATACAGTCAACTAGACAAGACACAACAAATACTACAACATGCAGAGAATTTTAAAAAATAAGCAACCTTGGCAAAAGCTGCAGGATGGCAAGAACTGCAGATTGGCAAGTTATACTGGCAGATGGCGGGAAAGAAAAAAAAGAAAAAACTAAACAAGGTCACCAAAGGCCTCACGGAAGAGAAAGGTCTTTAACGCCCTCCGGAAGGCCAGCAGGGACTCTACAGGGCGCACACTGCTGAGGAGGTGGTTCCACAGGGTGGAGCCCGCCACAGAGAAGGCCTGGTTCTGAGTTGAGGTTTTCCGGGCCTCTCTGGGCGTGGCCACCCGAAGTGAGTGTGCCCGCGACATCCTCATTGGACGGGCCGAAGTTGACCGCTGGGTGATTCGCTCTGCCAGGTAATCAGGTCCCAGGCCATGGAGAGTTTTATAAACTAAAACCAGGACCTTGAATCTAATCCGGGATGCAACTGGTAGCCAATGCAGGCGAGCCAGTACCGGGGTGATGTGGTCGTAACGACGCACACCCGCCACCAGTCTGGCGGCCACATTTTGCACCCGCTGCAATTGCCGGAGGAGATTCAAGGGCAACCCCATGTAGAGTGCATTGCAATAATCTATCCTCGAGATCACCAGCGCTTGCACAACAGTTCTCAGGGAGTCCCCGTCCAGGTATGGGCCAATCTGGGCGATTTGACAGAGATGGAAAAAAAGCAGTTCTGGACACGGCCGCCACCTGGGCCTCCATCGTGAGAGCTGGGTCCAGGACCGCGCCCAGATTCCGAACACTGTCCGCCAGCTGGATTCTCCATCCCCTTGCGGTGTCATGCTCAGAAATATTAAACGAAAATCTGGACAGTCCTTTGGACGACTTTTCATAGTAGGAAGAAGAGAAAACAAGGGATATAATGAATACGTTCAAGTATAATAGAAAGGGGAAGCTGGCAGTTTTGACAAGATAAGCCTCCACACAGCTTACAAACATTGATATTTCTAAATATCCTGACTGGAAGCACTGCTTTCCAGGACTCACTACTTAGCTACATGGACAGCCCAACCTGGGTCTTGTACTCTAGTTTAGTTGGGTTACTTAGTTAGCTTTCATATTTTATGGAATTGTCTTGCATGGAATACACTACCAAACTGTATTTTATTTTTCATACTTTTGCTTTTACATAGTTTACCTATATATATATATATATGCTTTTAAAAGTGCACACTCAGAAGCTTAAGTGGAAGGAGAATCAGCAGCTCCGAACCAATGCACCTAGAATGGAATATGTGGTGGAATTTGAGGGAGCAGCTTTGTAATCGCCTATCTTTCTGTGAACTGGTCAGTCTTCAGACCCCAATTCCTTGACAAAGCCCAGAAAAATGAACTATTTGGAGCTGGAATACAAACAAAACGTTTTTCTCAAGGCTGTGTTTATACCTTAAGTGAGTAAACAACTTTTCACTCCTCCACCCATTCTCTGACTTCTTAAAGGACTCTAACCCTAACCCTAACCCCAGACACCATCTCTTGGCTCCATTCTATGACCTTACCCCCCGGACAGGCAAGAGGCCAGTTTTTTCTCATTCAGTGACTAGTAATACCTGTACTTCACAAACATAGCATGAAAAAATGTGTTTGTAGGAGAATTGGGTCTCAATTATATCCATAATTCAGGAGTGCTCCCCAACCTTTTTATCGCCGCAGATCGGTAAATGTTTGATAATTTTTCTCTGGCCCGCTTGTTTTGATTTCGTCCATCTTTTCCTTCTGTGAAAAGATCTAGGCCTGTTCTCTTGCTGAACAGAACTCCCTACTCTCTCTCTCTCTCTCTCTCTCTCTCTCTCTCTCACACACACACACACACACACACACACACACACACACACACACACACACACACACACACACACACACACCAACAACAACAACAACCGACGACGTCCATCCCCACAACCTTCTTACTGTACTGGATGCACAACTGAGCCCGGTGACGGCGGGCGGGCAAGGGAGGGAGGGAGGGAGGGAGGGGACGCGTGACAGAAGTGTGTCACACACACAAAAGGCACATGCGCGCAACCCCCCTTCTCCCCGCACGTTCACCCCCTCGGTGTGTGTCCCCCCACCACCACCACCTCCTCCTCTCCGCCCGGGATGGAAGAGGCGGCAGTGGCGCACGACCCAGCCGGCAGCCCTCCAAAGCGGCCTACGGGGGGGGGGCTCCCGGCTTCCAATCCAGGCTGCGTCGCCGGCTTTTCCTGACGTGTGCCCCCTTTCAACCCCCCACCCCTGTATCGACAGGCGCTAGGACCTTCCGGAGTCCAGCGGGACGGTCGCTGCTCCCATTCTTAGGCTTAGGGTTAGTTCCTCGGGCAGCCCGGTGCCGATTGATCCACGGACCAGCACCGGTCCGCGGCCCGGGAGTTGGGGAACACTGCCATATAACAATCAGAATTTGGAAAAAAGTGTTTTTTTGGAACCAAAACTCACAGACTCAGTTCAATAATGCAGCTGGTAGTCAGGCTGTCCATAGGATTCTGTGAGTTGTAATCCCCGAAAAACAACTTTTCCAGCTATCACTATCTAGGCTTGCTTTGTTTTGTTTTTGCATTTACTATAAGTATATCTTTTCAAAGTAGTTTTAAAAAATATCACTAGCAAATTTCAGCCATCAAT
Source organism: Phrynocephalus guinanensis (assembly GCA_037367245.1). Lineage (NCBI taxonomy): Eukaryota > Metazoa > Chordata > Lepidosauria > Squamata > Agamidae > Phrynocephalus > Phrynocephalus guinanensis. The sequence goes on along the minus strand of CM074742.1, from coordinate 6,958,308 downwards.
GATGGGAAAATAATAAATAAATAAATAAATAAATAAATAAATAAATAAATAAATAAATAAAAACACTGAATTATGAGGAAAGAGTTTACATAACAGGTAACAGTTAACAAACATGTCATGGTTATGATACTTACTTCAGTGTTAATATTAACAGTAATAAAAACTACTACGCATCATTGATATTATTCATGACATTTCCACACCTATTGGATCTGTATTCCAATCAGTACTCCTCCCATCACCACTGTATTTCCAAATCAGTCCAGTGAGGAAGATGGCTAGCCTGAGGTAATCCTGAGAGCTTTATGGGCAATAGGGGGTAGATCTTGGACCTTTCTACTCCATGCTAATATTTAACTACTACACCACACTGGCCACTGTTACCAACACTGCCACTCCCACTACCATCATCAGCACCACTACCAACAACAACAACAACAACAACAACAACAACAACAACAACAACAACAATGCAGTTTCTTTGCAATTTTTTGAGTTCCGAGGCTTAAATAAACGATTTCCTGAGGAAAGGTACTTTTGGAAATGAAATTGTTTAATTTAACCTCATTTTGTTTCAGCTGAACATGACAAATGCTAACATCATTAGTGTTGTTGTGAGCTGAGAAAAAGCTGATACTTTTGTAAACATTCTAACTGTTGGCATATGTTGCCTGCATGGTTTTTTAATTATTTTTTAACTGAACAGTGGATAGTGATGTCAAACACAATTATACAATTTCCACGCAGTGTAAACGTGATCATTTATTTTCTTACAAGCCATTCAGTGCAGAAGAACAGGAAGGGGATAAACAAAGGAAACTAGGACTTGGGCAGTGATTTCGAGTTATGCCTGCCCTGGGTTTCCATTTAGAATAGGGATAAGTAAGACCTCTATCCCATGTCCCGGGAAGAGCTGTTGTTTTAAAAAGGGCGTCTTTTCTCCTGCCGCGATCACATGGTTCAAACAGCACTTCCATTGTCTTCACGTCCTCGTCTTTTTTATTTCACACTTCAAAGTTGGCCCCAGTGTGGGGGGGGGAGGGGAACAAACAGACCAGCTCCTGGGCAAGTGGTGCACACAAGAGGTGGCTTGCAAGGGCTTCCCTCCCTTCCCTCCCTCCCTCCCAGCCCCACCATCAGGCACCTACACAAAGACACAAGGGCTTCTCTCTCACTTGAGTAGTGGTGAATGAGAACAGGGGGTGATTTACAGCCTGCCCGCATCCCTCTCAGTAGCATCTCCAATTAATTGCCTCCAGTCCATCTGGATACCAATTTCCTGCTTTTGTATCACAGCTTATTGATTCCTGCATTCCACTCAGCCATCCAGCACTTTGCAGGTTTTTACTAATGCATGGTGCTTTATCAATGTGCCAAAAGACAGCACTGGAAAACCCGGAGGTAAAGTGAGTAGAAGTGGCTCTTCCGGACCCCACCATGTCAGAGCTATTTAAAAAGGTGGCTCCTAAGCATAGCAAAAAAAGTAGAACCCCAAGCAGTGGTTCCAGGAAGATACACTTCAGTGGGTGTGCTGGAGGGTTTTTTAAGAAAAGGTGCCTGTCCGTTAGGACACAATTTTTAGAGGTGGCTTTTCTGGCAGCAAAAAGGGCAATTTTAGAGGTCATGGGATACCACTATAAGTACCTCAGACCCTTTCGAAATTTGCCCTACTTAGTAAACCCTGCACTAAACATGAATATTCTGTTTTAAAATCCTGCTGTGTACATGCTCTTGTGTCTTAATACCTAAATTTAGTATTAATGTAAAGAAGGAGTACACATTTTAATCACAGCAGAAAATGCTGGTTTTGCAATGATGTTTCCTAAAGGATATGTGTACCTGTGCAACCGTCACCATCACTTTTGTGCACAGGAGGGAGCATGGTTATGACTGAGTTCAGGTTTCCCAGATGCATACATGAAGGGTATATCCACACATTATTGTACAGAAAAATGCTCCCTCCAGTGGTAATATAAAGGCCAAAATCCTATTAAGTATGACTAATAAAATTCAGTCAGTGTACGTCTTAACTACAAACTGCTGCAAGTCAAAAAGTTAGCACAAGCTTTGCTTGACTTGATATACAACAGCCTATACTAACTTCCTGACTTGCAAATTTGCAGCTGAACTTTTCATTTCTTTGATTCCTTGTTTGCCTATAATATTTTTACTCTGATTTTCTCCTAAAAAGGAGAAAAGGATCTTATATCATTTACAGACAGCATTTAAAGGTTAAAAAAAAGCAATGAGTAGACACAGATGGTTTACATTGCTAAAGGACAATACAGTATTTAAAGTTAAAAAACAATAAGTATTCAATTACAAAAAAAGGATCAAACAAATACCACAAAGCAAAAAGCAATACCAAAAACACATTCAAAGCAGGCAAGCATGGTAACCCATTTAAAAATTCCTTTTAGGGGTTTTTAAATCTCTGAGGGAAAGTTTGCCTGAAGAAAAAATGCATTTACCTGCTTGCAGAAAGGCCGCAAGGATGGGTCCAGTGTGACCTCCTGTGGGAAAGAGCTCCAAAGTCTTGGAGCAGCAATAGAGAAGGCCCTCTGCTGTTGGTGGGACGGAGAGAAAGGCCTCTCCTGATGATTGTAGCACCCAAGCAAGTTCATAAAGGGAGACTGTGTTTGTTTGCATTTTCTCCAGAAGTTTTACATGAAAGGGAAGCATGAGAAGGAGGAAGGGAAGATAGGATAGTTTTGTATAACAGTTGCTGTTATGGAAACAAACATTCTTGAGCTCATAGGTTTAACACCCCATGCTTCACTCTCCTCATTCAGTAGCACTATTTAGAAAAGACTAGAAACACTCACTGCTGATCTTGGGGTTAGCAAGGCTTTCGATATACTATGCTTTAGCATAGGACTGTCAGTTTTTATCTTCCAACCAAAGTGTTCTGCTTATATACCGCCCCATATACTACTACAAGTAGTCTCTGGGCGGTTTACAATTTTGATTACAGTGTGCAGGCTACACATTGCCCCCCCAGCGAGCTGGGTACTCATTTTACCGACCTCGGAAGGATGGAAGGCTGAGTGAACCTTGAGCCTGCTACCGGGGATTGAACCCAGGTCGTGAGCACAGTTTTACCTGCAGTACAGGCATTTAACCACTGCGCCACGAGGCTCCTGCGCCAACCAGGCAATAAATATAGCAAATATCAACTTTTTACACAGTGTCTCAAGGTTAATGCAGTGTTGAAGGGGCTTATTAGAGGGCCCCCCCCCCGAGACAACATCAGCCCTGAGTCAGGACTTCTAGGAGGGTCTTGGGAAGATGCAGATGGGATGTGTATGGCCCTGTAGTGCATTACATGATGGATGCCACTTCCATCAACTCTCTTCAGACATGCCTGTGGAGTTCCATTTCCTCAACGTGAATCAAGGCTCTCTAGTACTTTTTCTTTGGCTGCTTGGGCAAGAAGGGCAGGAAACATTTTTTTTCTGCTTAAAAAATGTCAGCATCTTACAATTATAACCACCAGGAAGCCCAAGAGTATAGGCAGTTTGAGAGAATTGGAACCACTGCTGCCTCTTCCCATTCTCCTTAAGGTGACATCACGTGATGAAGGAGGTACCTCGGTGATGGAGCAGGTAAAACCAACAAACAAAATGAGAAATATACTCCACCTCTGCCTCTACTAGGAGAAAAAGCTCAGAGGGCTTTAAATGGGGTTTATTTATCAGGCATTATTTTACCAATTCCCACTAGAGATGGGAACGAAACGGAAAAAAAAATTCATTCCGTTAATCGTTACTCATTCCGTTACACAACGGAATGAATAATGAAGCCCAGAGTAATTTAGGAATGAACCGAAAAGAACCGGAACAAATTTGTTCCGTTAGGTTCAGTTCGTTCTTCCCCGCCGGTGATGACAGCCTGGCTGTCATTGCCGGTGGGGAGGACTGTCTGAGAGAACCCCGTTCTTGCCTTGCAAGTGGAGGCGGGTCTACAGCGATATCCGCTGTGGGTGCAAGACAGACGGCGCTGCTGTCATGCACTCACAGCGGAAGGTGGAGAGAGGGAGCCACGGTCTTGCCTGCATGCAGAGGCAGGATCGTGGCCTCTTCTACTGCGATCTCTGCCGCAGGTGCAAGACAGCCGGCACCGCTGTCATGCATTCGCAGCAGAGGGTGGAGAGAGGGAGCTGCGGTCTTGCCTTCATGTGCGAAGGCGGGATCACGGCTCGATCTCCTCCGCCCAGGGTGACGGCCGGCAGCTGTCATCCCGGGCAGAGGAGATCAGTGGAGCCTTGACCATGGTCTCGCCTCCACACGCGGAGGCGGGATCACAGCCCCCCTGTCCAGCAATCTCTGCTGCAGGTGCTTGACAGCCTCTCAGCTGTCACACACCTCCAGTAGAGATCACTGGAGAGGGGGCTGCAATCCCACCTCCACGTGCGGAGGCTGGGTCGCAGCCCCCTCCCGACACAGAGGGGCGAAGGGGGGTGTCAAAGGGATCTTCCTCGCACTGGTCATGACAGCACTGGGCTGTCATGTACCGGGGGGGAAGAGTGGAGAAGGGGCTGGGATCTGGCCTTGGCATGTGGATGCTGGAACGGAGACCCTCTCGCCCTCCTCCACCATGGTGCATGTCCGAAAAACGATAGACAACGGGAGATGGGCAGAAAATGGAACGGAAACGAAACACCATTTTCCCGTTTCGTGCCCATCTCTACTTCCCACTAATACAGCATTGCATTACCAGAAACAGTCAAACTTTCACCACCAGCTGAAACAAGACCCAAAGCTCCACCCTTCAGCTCTCTTTTTTGTCCATGCACACTCCCGTAAGTTGGCATGAATGATTCTCAGAAAGAAAATCTAATAAAAGTAATTTTCAAATTTCTGATAACTGGCTGTTCCACACCCAAAGTCCTTCCAGCTCCCTCTATTTCTACCCACAAGGCAGAAGGCATTGCTTTCACTGACAACTGTTTTGCAAAGGCAAACAAGAGTGAAGACAATGTTTCTCATTCTGAAGCCTGTTGACTACAAGTGCAGCCACAAAGAGGAAGGAGCATATTCACTGACATTGTCAGGAATGTGAAAAAGGTGATGAACTACAGCCATGGTGCACTTCCAAGCTCAAATTTGTAGCACTCAAAGTACCTTGGGAGCCCGTCTTCACCTGGCAGGAGGGCTGCAGTGGGAGGGAGAATTAAGGTACTCCCATTGCCTCCATGAATGCAGTACCAGATAAAGCCCACACAATTTCATAAGGCCATCAATCTTGTTGTTAAAAGCAGTGGATCCCCAACAACGACCAGTTCAGGGGAGGGATAGTTTGCCCGCCCACTCGGATCTCGGCACGAAAACCACATACCCATCCAAACTTGGTGTGTGGGCGGCAGAGTTATTATAGGTTGCCAGCACCCGTTCCCCCTCCATTCACGGCAAGAATGGCAGCCCTGACCCTCCCACCCAGGTTTGTAGGAGAGTGGACATGGCCGATCGCCCATTCGGAGGCTGGATGCGAATTTTTGGTGGTCACTCCAATTGGCCAGGAGTGGCCACACATTTTCGCCCATCCCACTATCCTACTAGTGTGGAAGGGGCCCCATGCTCCTGGTCACAACATTTATGGGGGTAATGCAAGAGTAATGGTATTCAGCTGGCCTGAAGTAAGTCACCACTAAGGTGCGAGGCAACCCTTGGCAAACTAACAACCGAATAGGCCAAAAATTAAAATTAGCTAGTAATTGTCCCTAGGCTGAACCGAGGGTTGCCCAAGGCTGGTAGATTTAGTCTGGTACAGTGATGCTGAACAGGTGGGCAGCATCGTCCCAGGTTGAATCTAGATGGATACACAACACGGCTGATTATAGGCAAATAGCCTTTACCCTTGCACTACAGTTCTATTCCTGGTCCCTTTGTTAGGTTTGTTCATAAGTTAAATAGTTCAATAAAGTTGTGGCCCCTTTCTCCCAAGTCATTGTTTCACCTCTTATTTCCAGGCGGGGGGGGGGGGCTTCACTAGTCCAATGATCTTTTTGATGGGGAACGTGATCCACAACTGATCAAGGAGCTCAGTATTCACTATGCCATAAAAATGAAAACCTATCCTCCACACACTCATTTTGGCACACAGTGTGGTGAGTTATTTTACGCTCATATTATTGCAAACAGCATGGAAAAAACATGGTCCAAGCAGTGCAGTAATTAGATCCTCCCCTAAACCATGTTGGCTTACAAATTTGACTGATCCCATCAATAAATTCTGCCAAATGTGAAAAACTGTCTCAGTTGCAAAACTGGCTTCTGCAACACCATATTGGTCTTTCCATTTTTGTGGCAGTAATTCTTCTTGTCTTCACTAGTTGAAAAGTGAAGGTGGAACAGAGATAAAACAAAGAGGTATTTGTATAGAAGTATACTTGTATTACAGTAATCCCTTCAATGTCTGCTCCAATTTGCACTTCTGTGTTTCATATTTGAGAAATAAACAATGGCAACTGTGACAAATCAAGGTAGTCAGTACAACAAAATACAGTACAAAACAAAAATTCATTACCTGAGCCTTGTTCCTGTTTGGGAAAGAAGGCATTTCTATGGCATTACGCTTCTCCCTTGAATTGTATGGGTCTACACAGCAAGGTTTTTGATATATATGGATTTTATTCAATAAATGAATAAATAATAATTATTCAAATAAATAAACATGCAAGAAATACTGTGCTCCTAGCCACCCATAATCCCAGTTAATTCAACACTAAAGGCATCAAAGAATCCTACTTGCTCTCAAGCACCTCTGTAATCCAGCTTCTAGATCAGAATGTCATAAGGAATTAAGGCTCATTCCACATGGTATTAAAAAGATTGCCAATGCCAAGGGAGAGAACCCTGAGAGAGGAACTGTTCTTTCTGCCTCTCCCTCCACCCCATTCCAGTTTCTCTGTCAACTGTTTCTCTCTTGTAGTTATATTTCATGGGCATCAGATTTATACACAGATTTTGAACTCTATGAGGATGAGGCATCCCCAACCCCAGCACTGTTGAACGGAAAAGTGGCACAGTGGTTAAATGCCTGTACTGCAGGTAAAACTGTGCTCACGACCTGGGGGTTCAATCCCAGGTAGCCGGCTCATGGTTGACTCAGCCTTCCATCCTTCCGAGGTCGGTAAAATGAGTACCCAACTTGCTGGGGAGGAGGAATGTGTAGCCTGCATACTGTAATTAAAAACTGTAAACTGCCCAGAGACTATTTGAAGTCGGGTGGGGCGGTATTTAAGCAGACCACTTTGCTTTGCTTTACTAGCAAATAAGTCTCCATGCACCTGCAGCAGCTACTAGTTCTGACAGCTCCTACAAACACACATAGCAGGAATGTTTCTTTGCCAAGGCTCCTGACAGAGAACACCAGCATGCCAACTCACCTTCATTGTATTGTGGTGACTATATGTAACAAGTTGGCAAGAACCCAGTAGTCACGGTTGCCATCCATCCTGACAGCAGCTGCCTTTCTTTCCTCCCTCTAAATTACAGGGGAAACATCTGACAACCAAAGAGAACAAACAAGAACATCTAAAACAACAGTTTCCTTGTTCCTCTTACCAAGAAATAAAGACAAGCTTGTTAAATGTTTGGAGTGAAATTTTCAAGACTTCTGTTTGCATGAGATCAAATTTCTTTGGAGATTTATAGCACAACTACTCAGTCATAAAGTTAGGGAAAATGTATGGATTAGACTTTTTATAGCTGTTTGATTTCATGGCCATGAAATATGGCAGTGTCTTTGTTACAAAAGTTACCTAGTTTTCTAATTCCTTGGCTCATAGTATGAACTAGAGTAAATTGGAAAATTTGCTTTTAAAATAAGGTGAATACTTAAGCCCTCAGCAGATCTCTGACCTGTATTTTAATCAGTACTGGAGAAGACTATGTCCCTGTGTAAATTTCCCACACTTATACTGAGTGTTGCTGCTTTGGTTGTGATGGAGGTAATAAATGGAAAGAGACATGAATAGCAGAATTTGGGAACTGTATGTTAAAAACAATGGCATTACCTGTTACATTTCACTTTTAAGAGTGACAGAACAATAACTGCTTTTCTCTTTGCAAAGCTATTGAATTATTTCATGGGATCTAAACATGTTTTAGTGAATTGCTATTAACTCTGAGCAAAAGTAACATTCACTACTACATAGTGACTTTTCAAGGCTGAGCAAAGGCACATACAAGTAAGCTGCACATGACAGAAGAATGTGGAATATTTAAGACCACACATGACTTTTCATGAGTATTGCTTCATGTCTAAACACCACCCTTACACATGTGTTCTTATCTATAAAGCCTTTAAATTTCGGGACCTTGTTACTTATTGGACCCCCACCCCCAAGAGCATCTGCCTGCGCCACCTGATCCTCTGGCAGACTGTGGCACTGACAGAGGCCAAGAAGATATCTACAAGGAATTAGATGTTTTCAGTCGAGGACCACCATTAGGGAATGGGGCTCTGGGTAAAGCTGCACTGGCCTCCCTCCCTTTCCTTCAAGAGCATTCAGGAGGATACTGGAGACAAAGGCTGTTCACTGAAGCTTTTAAGGACATCCTCCCTTGAGCTATGACAAATTTATACCACCCAACCTGCTATTATTTAGGTTTGTCTTAGATTTACATTATATTTTGATAATGAAATATACTTAGGTTATATTTGAGGCATTTTTGTTTAGAAATGATTATCTGTTTTTATTATATTATATTATATTATATTATATTATATTATATTATATTATATTATATTATATTATATTATATTATATTATTGTTTGTATTGACTCTGATTGTAAACTGCCTAGAATAGTGCCTCATGCTAACTGGGTGGTATGCATGTAGAATGAATGAATTAATGAATGAATAAATGAATGAATGAATCTATCTATCTATCTATCTATCAAATCAACACCTTTAATATGTAGAATATAAACTACTTCCTTGTACCCTAATGTTTTAATTAAGAGAAATGCAGACATAACAAGTCGTTAATTTCCCCCATGATCATTCAGAAAGAAAGAAAGAGAGAAAATATGACTATTTCAATAATAATATTCACTATATTCTAACATACCATTTCCAAACTCTGGTCTTCTTCAGGCCATTATACCCTTTGGTTAATGCTTTGCTCATACAAAAAGTGGCAAGTGAAGAGCATCTTGTAAGTCTGGATTCTTCCTATATGCATTTGAACCCTGGTTTGCCAGCTCCATCCCTTTTCACGTGAGCAAATGAGCAACAGGAGGGAGGCAGGGATATTCTGTTCCCTTCCCCCATTTGTCCTAGCAGAGAACTCCTGGAAGGGCTTCTGTCTGTGTTGTGTATTGATCTGTATTCCTATTGGTTTCTGTTCCTGTTCCAAAGGGAACAGGCCTATTGGTTTATTCAAGTTGCTGCATTTGGATCCTCGATCCTATTGGCCAAAAGGCAGCTTTGTGATTGGTTGTAATTGTTCCCTCCAAAATGTATCTTTTCCTAGCCAGTCCTGGCTCCTATAAAAGTAGCTCCCTCTCCCCAGTCCCCAGTCTTGTTCTCTCCCTGAATAAAGAGCTGTTACACTAGAAGCTGTCTCCAGCCTACTATGTCTAAGAGCTGAAATCACTGCTGAAATCACTAAAACCCACGCTACTACACTGGCGACGAGGATGGGATCTGGAATGCTGAGAAGCAGAGGATCATCACGCTGACTCAGAGTCCGGATCGCAGTGGAGAACAGACTCACCAGCCAGCTTAGAAGACGACCCTGCCCGCCTGGAGAATGGAAAGTCCAAGGGTATTGGAGCCCTTCCAGCCATCGGAGCCCCACACTTGGGAGGACTATGTTGAACGCTTCGAGTTCTTCGTGGTGGCTCAAGGAATTACTGATGCCAGCAAAAGAAGGGCCACGTTCCTGAGTTGCTGTGGGCGTGAGACCTTCATGTTGGCCAAGGCACTGCTCGCCCCAGCAAAGCTGAGTGAGACATCACTCACAAACATTTTCGCCCGGCTGACAAGCCACTTGGCACCTACCACCACCAAGAGGCACTTGCCCAGGCTGTGGCGGTAACCATGAGCGGAAAAGCTGCCGATTTTGTGATGCTACGTGCAGGGCATGCGGAAAGTCAGGACACATCGCCAGGGCCTGTATGTCGGTGGCAGCTGGAACAACGGGATCACCTAGATCAACGTGTCACAGATCATCCACCACGACTCATCTCCTGGATGACTGCAATTATCTCACAGAGATCAACGGAGAGACCGTGCAGTTCCTGGCGCAAGGCAAAACATCAGTCAGAGTGACGATTGAAGGTCAACCATGCAACATGGAGGTGTATTCCGGATCTGGATTCACCATTGTTTCAGACCAGACTGCAAGGGGGCTCTTCCCTGGGGGTAAGTTCCCCTCTCTGGAACCATTCCCAACAACCTTGCAATCATACACGGCTGGCCGCATCCACATTCTAGGAATGTGTGCGGTGAGGGTACAATTCCTGGAGAAACAGGCCGTGCTTAAATTGGTGATTGCAAAGGGGAGTCGCCCCAGTCTCCTGGGTACTGACTGGTTTCCCGCCTTGGGACTGTGTATATCAGGGTCAACTCAGTCCAAACTTCCCCAGAGTTGGGCAAGGCGTTAGGCGAGGAATTTGCCGAACTCTTCAGTGGAAAACTGGGTTGTTTTAAAGGGCCTCCAATTGACTTTGAGATGGACCCCAGAGTGGCCCCAATCCGACTCAAGCCAAGGCGAGTGCCATTTGCGCTGAAACCCAAGATTGAGGCGGAACTGGGCAAATTGGTCAAACAGGGAGTTCTTTCACCTGTGGACTCTTCTAAGTGGGAGACTCCTATTGTCACACCCCTTAAGGCAAATGGGGAAGTGAGAATTTGTGCAGATTACAAATGTACTATCAACAAGGCACTCAGGGGAAATTCATACCCCATTCCAGGCATCTCACAGCTGTTGGCAAAACTAGCTGGGGGGAAATTTGCGCCAAACTTGACCTGGCACAAGCTTACCAGCAGCTGCCAGTGACTCCGCAATCTGCGGAAGCACAGACTATCGTACCACACAAAGGGGCTTTCCGAGTAAACAGGTTACAGTTTGGAGTTTGTGTGGCCCCAGGGATTTTTCACGGACTAATGGAGCGCCTGTTAAGGGGTCTGCCAGGGGTCTTGCCATTTTTTGATGATGTTCTGATTGCTGGGAAAGACCCCCAGGAACTGGTTGGGCATATCCGTGCTGTGTTACTCAAATTTAAAGAGGTGGGGCTGCAGCTAAAAAAGGAAAAATGCAGTTTTGGGGTGCCATCTGTGGATTTCTTGGGGTTTAAAATTGATGCAACGGGCATCCACCCCACTGACTCTAAAATTAAAGCCATTACTGAGGCACCACGCCCACGGAACAAGACGGAGTTACAGTAATTCCTGGGACTTATTAACTTTTATCATTCATTCCTACCTCAGAAAGCTTCAATAGCGGAACCATTGCACAAACTATTGAAGAAAAAGAGTGTGTGGCGTTGGGCTCAGGCACAGCAGAAGGCTTTTGACACCTTGCGGGGCATTCTGACTAACAGGAGCGTCCTTGCTCATTATGACAAGTCAAAACCTCTGGTCCTGGCATGTGATGCCTCTCAGTATGGGCTGGGAGCTGTGCTGAGCCATAGGGAAGCGGATGGATCAGAAAAGCCCATCTCGTTCTATTCTCGTACGTTGTTGCCAACGGAGCGCAACTACGCACAAATTGACAAGGAAGCCCTGGCAATAGTGGCAGGGATTAAAAACTTTCATGACTATTTATACGGTCGCCACTTCTTCCTTGAAACTGACCACAAGCCTCTGTTAGGATTGTTCAACCCGAACAAACAGACGCCGCAGATTCTCTCCCCCAGAATGTTGCGATGGTCTAGATTCCTGAATGGGTTCCAGTACACCCTGACCCATGTTCCAGGGAAAAGGTTGTGTCACGCTGATGCGCTAAGTCGCTTGCCCCTTCCTGGTGTGAGCGATGCGGATCCTGCCCCAGCGGACCGAGTGATGATGCTGGAAACACTTCGGGGGGGCCCTGTAACAGCCACTGAAATAGCTGAGAGAACGAGGAAAGATACCGCTCTCTCCCGTGTGCTCACTTGGGTGGGGAGGGGATGGCCAGGTGGCCCGCATGAAGAAAAATTTAGACCATACGCAACAAGGCAACATGAGCTATCCCTGCATAAGGGCTGTCTCCTGTGGGGAGACAGGGTGATCATCCCAGTGCCACTGAGAAACAGGGTCTGGATACACTGCACATGGGGCATCCGGGAATGGTCAGGGTGAAGTCGCTGGCCTGGTGCTATGTATGGTGGCCTGGGATGGACCAAGATGTTGAACAATGGGTACGGACCTGCAAGGCATGTCAGGAAGTGCGCCCAGAAGTGGCCAGAGCACCAGTCCACTGGTGGGAGCAGACAGGACGCCCTGGAGCCGGCTGCACTTATATTTTCCTGGGCCATTCCAAGGAAAGGTTTTTTTTTGTTATCGTTGATGCGTATTCTAAATGGTTAGAGGTGGCTATGGTTCCCAGCATGTCATCAGCTGCAGTCATCAAAGTGTTGAGACAGCTGTTCGCAACCCACGGGTTGCCCGAGACCATTGTGTCAGACAATGGAGCAGCCTTTATATCCCAATAATTCAGGGCATCCCTGGCTGATAATTTCATAAGAGGGGTCACCTCAGCTCCTTTTCATCCCTCATCCAATGGGCAGGCTGAGCGCATGGTGCAGACAGCCAAAGGATCTATTGCACGCTTGATGGAGGGTGACTGGTCAACGCGCATTGCCCGAATGTTGTTCTTGCAGCATGCGACACCGTGTACGACTATGGGCAAGTTGCCAGCAGAGCTGCTCCTAGGTAGAAGGCTGGTAACGGTGCTGGACTATGTCCACCCAGACAAAATGCCAAACCGCAATGCTAGAGCACCTCCACAGGCAGAGAGCGACTCTACAAGGTATTTTGCTCCTGAAGATTTGGTCTGGGTGAGAAATTATGCCAGAGGTCCCCTGTGGGTGCCAGGGGTGATCACCAGAGCATCTGGGCCAGTCTCTTATTATGTGACCATTGAAGATGGCAGGGTCTGGTGTAGGCACGTGGACCAACTGAGGTGCAGAGCGCCCAGTAGAGTTGGTACAGCTGTGGGAGAATTGCAGCCCGAGAGTGACACTACCCCCATGAATGAGTCACAGCTGCAAGATCAGAGCGGAGATGCCCCAGGAGTGCAGGTACCAGCGGCTTCAGCAAATGAATCTGCTCCTGCAAGTCCTCATGGTGCCGAGGAACAGATCAGGGACACTAAGTTGTCTGAAACCCCCTCCGTGTCAGACGAAGCTATTACAGTAGACTCTCCACCACAGACACTGTCTGCTCAAGCCCCTGCAACACCCGTAGTCAGGAGATCAATTAGAAGTCACCGGGCCCCACAATATCTAAAGGATTACGTGTGCTGTGCCCACCAGGGGGGAAGGGGTGTTGTGTATTGATCTGTATTCCTATTGGTTTCTGTTCCTGTTCCAAAGGGAACAGGCCTATTGGTTTATTCAAGTTGCTGCATTTGGATCCTCAATCCTATTGGTCTCTGCCAAAAGGCAGCTTTGTGATTGGTTGTAATTGTTCCCTCCAAAATGTATCTTTTCCTAGCCAGTCCTGGCTCCTATAAAAGTAGCTCCCTCTCCCCAGTCCCCAGTCTTGTTCTCTCCCTGAATAAAGAGCTGTTACACTAGAAGCTGTCTCCAGCCTGCTATGTCTAAGAGCTGAAATCACTGCTGAAATCACTAAAAACCCACACTACTACAGTCTGTCTATTTATCTGTAATTCCAAAAACACAGATTACCCCCCCACCACCACCACATGCTGTGTTGGTTTCAGGCTCAGGTTACTACTGTCTATATTCTTGTCCTTTCTATACAGCTCCACACTTGGAACACTTGTGAAAAATTATTGGCTACTAATGACTATATATTGCCTAGTACTCTGTAAAGAATTTAAGCCACATTAAAAGGCACAAAAGACTAATGGGCTTGGTTCCTCTCTTGGAAGAAGTGGTGGACTCCTAGCAAAATGGGACATGACGTGTATCTCATCACTCCCAACCTCTCCCCAAGCACCCTTTTAAAAAGACCATTCTGTCAGGGGGTTCACACAGTTTTGGACATACAGGTGTAGACCATCTGTGGCTTATTCCACAGAGATAAAATTGCCAGAATAAAACATTTTATTATCTCTTCCTCTCAGCACACATTGTCTCTTTGGCAGGGGGGAGAAGCGTTATCTTCAAATCCGGGTGGTTACAAAAGCCATAAACAGTGTGGTCTAAAGGTGTAGGAGACATGTCTCATACAGAAGGCAGTATAGTGTTACTTTAGTTCGCTCACTGTGGCCAACTGAGCAGTTAAAACAAAACCGCATGTTACATATAGCAATATATTCAAAGTTCCTAACAACCATGTACCAGAATGTTCTTGTGGATGAGGCCACAAGACATCACTGTCCTATACACCATTTCCAACCCCATAATCAATGCATTCCACTGTCAGTTTCCTTTCTGTACCCACCTTCCCACACATGTCCCAATTTCTCAAAAAAATGTACTGGGCTTCCCTAGTCTTCTCAACTCAGTTCACAACTGGGAGGAGGAACTGCTTTAAATGTCTCCAAGTACGGATACTTAGTTGTTCTCTTTGGAAAATGAGTTGCTTCTTTGCAAAACTGGCAAAGGCAAGAAAAAATGTAGGTGCCTTTAAGCACCATTGAAATCATCTTAGGTGCATAGGAAGCATAGGGAAACAGACTTTGGTCCAAGTAGCCCAATGTTGTTTACACTGCTTGCCAGTAGTAATCTTCAGTTTCTTTGTTGCTACTAGTTGGGGTGCCGGGGATTGAGCATGCAACATTCAGCATGCAAAGCACATGCTCTATCAGTGAGTTATAGCCACTGTATGGCATCGACCACGGTCAAAAAGACATCAAGCACATATATTTGTTTTTCTAGAAGCTATTTTGCCAGTATGCCTCCTTACAAATGTGGCATGGTTTTTTAAAGGTGTAACAAATTTGGGAGTAAACATATAACCATGGAGACACCTTGAAACACTGGCTGAGCTATTATGATGCCCTGTGAGTTCAAAGGAAAGTGAAATAAAAACACTCATTGGCTGAACTGCTAATATGGCTGCATGAGAGTGTATCCTTATTACTGTCCAGCAGAGCAAAACATATTACTTTGGAGGCAGTCCAAACAAAAATTATGACCTTGAAATTGGACTTTGGACCAGCACCAAAAATTGGCACTGATGCAGAAGATAGTCTTCTATTGTGCTGTGTCAAATTTGGGGATGTACTATGATTTTTTTTGAAAAAAGTTAAACTGTTTTAAATTTCCCATGCAGAAATAGGTAACATTAAACGTTCCCATATTTAAAATAATTCATACAAATTAAAATGACCAATCTCACTTATCTTGAAAGAGAATGGTTGGCAAGTGCACCCCTTTTTATAGGGAAAGAACCCAAGCTGCAGGGTTTTAAATACTGATCCATGTGTGGTTGTGTCTGAATATGTGTTTGTGTGAGAAAACTGGATGTGAATGACCAGTCCTTCACACTTTCCCCCCCCCTCAGAACTCACATCAGTTCTAGACACCATAGTCAAACGGTGAGGCATTACAGGTAGAGGCCCCCATCTCTAATGCAAAAGAAAAAAGTATGTACAGGTAGACCATAAATTCAGTATGTCCCAGGGCCATTCTAACCAGGACCAAGGGGAAAAGCAAATGTGTTCCTGCCGTCCTCCTCCTCCTCCTCTTCCTCCTGTTGCTCCAGAAAAGGTCTGCTACTCTGAAGAGCCTCTGCTACAAGTCACCTCCCAGAGCCAGCTATTACTTGAATATAACCAGGGTCAGGATGGCCTAAGAAATTATCTGTGCTGCATCCCAGGGAATCCCCCAACTTACTTCCCCAGAGTTCAAGAAATAGCTGTCTCAACCATCTGGTTATTAACTGACAAATGGAGTTGTTGGCTCCAATGCTGCCTTGAGTCCTCCCCTGATATTTCCTTTTCCTCCTCCCCTTCTTCTCCTCCCATAACCTCAGTCTTGTCTCTCTCCCTCTACCTAATCTCATAGTGGAGAAGGCTGTGATACTGCCTCCTCTGGACAGGACTGGTGACTAGGTGCTCCTCCCCTGATGAGGGAGGCTGGCTACCGTATACCAGCTGTTCTGTAGCGGCATCATCTAGCAGCGCCCTTTCCCAGTAGCTATTGGTGCTTCACTTTGTATTAGGGATGGGCACGAAACAGAAAAATGTTTTATTTTGTTCTGTTTCAGGGCCCCCCACGTTTCATTTCATTTCGTCTCGTATGGATTTTTACAACAAAAATTTGTATGAAATGAAACATTTTGTTACCTGCAGCATTGGCTCCAAAGGTTCTGGTGGCGGGGGGGGGAGGCGGGTAGGGGCTAGGCCAGCCTGCCCAACTGGTGGCAGCAGCGACTCCAGAGGTGGCGGCGGGGGGCCCTAGGCACTGGCGGTGATTCCACCTCCAGTGGTGGTGGTGGTGACTCCGGCAGTGGTGGTGGTGGGGGGGGCTAGGCCGGCCTACCCATCTGGCTGGCAGGGCTCCAGCAGCAGTCATGGCAACTCTGGCAGCTGCAAGCCTAGGCTGCCTTGCTGGCCACTCACCCTCTCCTGCTGCAGTGGTGGCAGCTCTGGTGTCAGAAGTGGAGGCTCTGGCGGCAGGCCTAGGTTGGTCTCCGGCCTGGCTGGGTGGTCTCAGCAGCAGCGGCTGTGGCAGAAAACCCGCAGGTAAACCACCATTTTACAGACGGAACAAAATGGTTCATTTCAATGGAAAAACTGCCATTTTGTTTCATCTGTAATGAAATGCTCCTTCATCATTTTGTTTCATTTTGTTTCACTTCATTACGTAATGAAACGACAAAACAGCATTTTGTTTTTCATTTCATGCCCATCCCTACTTCCTACATAAGCAGAGGGATTTCCGCTTATGCTCTTCTTACAGACTTTTTTCTTGGCCTACAACTTTTAGAAGCCATCTGACTGCATAGCTGGCCCAATTTTGCAGTCACCTTGTAAACAGCATATTGGTAGGCCCTTTCAGGCACCAGGGTTGTATAACTAGCCCTGCAACTAGGGCTGTTATTTGCCCTAGTTTTGCCATTGATTCTTTTTGTTCCATTGTTGCACCAGAAAAAAATAATAATAAATGTACTGCTCCAGTTCTGGATATTTATTTATTTTATTCATTCATTTACCTAGTGTGAGTAATTTATTTAAGCTTTTCCACTATTCAGCCTTACAATAAATAAATAAATCAACCTGAAAAGAAAGTATATTAGCACAGGCAGCTTCAAATCACATAAAATAATAAAACAAAAACCACAGAGCAGTAAAAACCTATAAAAGCAGCAAGAACACATTACAGTCCAATAAATGTCAGGGCAAAGGGGACAATTTTCACCTGGCACCCCCTTCCCTATTGCTTCTAGGAAGTATGCTTGATCCTGTGTTATTCAGTCTGACTCCATATTTACTGCAAATGTTTATATTATCTAGTTTTTAGTCTTAGTATCGAGGAAGAGCACTTGGAAGGTACCAGAGCATCATGTTATGCCCCTTTGCTACATGCACACCTCTGGTCGAGTTCCCTCATGTGTCATCTAAAGATTAAATAGTAGATTAAATCTGCCTTTCAAAATCCATGTAAAATAACCCTATTAATGTGAGAACATCATTTCCTAATGTAGAATCCATGAATCAATGTTAGCACATCATTTCCCTAATGTAGAATCCATGAATCAATGTTGCTGTCTAAATACATTTGAATATATAGGTACAGTGGTACCTCAACTTACGAATTTAATCCATTCCAAATGCATGCTCTTAAGTCGAACAACTCTTAAGTCGGGGTACCTATCTAAAAATTGAAAAAATAAGTTAAAAAATAAAAAAATGAAAAACAAAATATTTGTAAGTCGAGCAGACCATATCTAAAATTTGTAAGGTGGCAGTTAAAATGCCAACAGTTTTCTGCTCTTAAGTCGAATTGCTCTTAAGTTGAGCTGTTCTTAAGTCGGGGTACCACTGTAGTTGGGATTTCCCATCCCAGTCCCAAACAATGCAGTTTTCATAACAATATTTTAAATTCTTTTTAAAAATTTGAGTCACCATATAGATGTGACACCAAATGTAATAAAAAGGAGTGTTAAAAAGAGAGTGAAGTTGTTAAGGTAGGTGAATTTAATGATTAATATTTTTTTAGCCACAGTAGGAAGGTTGTATTACCTGTTGTTACAGTTGCTCTTTTAAAAATAGTCTCTGTGATGATTCATTTAAAGCTCCTTAGCACATTCTTCCATAAATGACTTCAGTTTCCATGTGCGAGTAAATATTCTCTCCATCTCAAGGTGTAGTACAAAGTAATATTAAATTAAGATGCATTCGTTAAAATAATGTACAGCTTATTCCCCACTATAGCCACTGACAGACATTCCCATCACAGAAGCCATAGTATCTTAGAGGCAGGTGTTCAAAAGGTAGATCCAAGCTAGCTTTAAATTTCTTTGAGAAAAAGCTTCTCCATTCTCCCAAGGTTGGGTAGGGACATCACCCACAGTTAAATGAAGCTCGTTTAGGAAGTGTTGGTTCCATTTATAGCCAATGATAATGGTGGTGAATTAAAACCCAACCTTCTGAGGGAAATTTTAAAAATGCCACTAGCCTTTGGGACTGGCTGGTACAAGACAACATGTCACTTTTTTCCGATCCTCCTCCAGCTATAGCTTTTGATACAATGGGAGAAAGATAAAGAAACAGAGGGAAAAATCTATTATGTAGGTCACTAAAAAGCTGACTGAATGTGTTTTCGTGTGCAATGAGAAAAGGGCTTTGTGGTGGGGGAGTGATAAATAATCACTTCACATTTGTGTTTTCAGGCCTGAAAGTTGTTAAAATGAGACTCAATATATAGATGCTAGGGAAATTCTGTCCTTTCCTGAGTGAATAACTAGTAATTTCATACAGAACATTAATCCAGATAATAAAATAAAATGCACTAAAAGATGTAGGATTATGAAGAGCTCTGCTTGGAGTTCAAAAAAGAGGTGAAACCTCCAGGCAATTCACCCTGAAGAGACAGAATGGGAAGGAAGGGTTTGTTTCATAATTGTCCCCTTTCTTTCTGTGGCAACTCTCATTCCCAACTTGCCCCTGTAGCATTTCAAATCTAGATTCATGGAGGTCAAGCACTCATGTACTGAACATTGAGGAGAGTTAGGTATCATTTCCCCACTATTGCTTCACTTGGGACAATCCTCATTGCCCCCACCCCAAACTGGGTTTTATCTACTACTTATTTAATATTGTATATTTGTGTGTTTAATTCTGTCCTAACCATAGATATCAGATCAATTAATTCATATGTTTTAAATACTGGCAATTGATATACATTGCTCAGCAGGAAACCAAATAATATGCATGGAATTTGGAAAACACTTGTTGGATGTAACAAGAATCCTTCACATAAAACACATATATCCTGCTTGTAAATTTGTCATTTTTGTTTAAAAGTTGTCATTTCAATTTAGATCTTAATCAGATGGCACAAACAAATATTTTTCAGTGACTGATATTCGTAAATCATGGCTCAAAAGCATAAGTAGAGATGGGCATGAAATGCAAAAATAGTGTTTCGTTTTGTTATTCATTTCCCCCCACCCTGTTTCATTTTGTGAATTACAAAATATTTTTTTAAAAATAAAATTGTTTCATAATTAATTTTATTTCATTTTGTTTTTTTTTACTTTTTCTCTATAGATAGATAGATAGATAGATAGATAGATAGATAGATAGATAGATAGATAGATAGAGCGGGTGATTGGGACTTTTAATTTTTTTATTTTATTTTTTTCATTACTAAAAAGTCCCCCAGCTGGGTAGGTGCATTTTTTTCTTTCCTTTTTTTCATGTTGCTCCCGGGCCGGGTTGGCATGTTTTAAACCTTTTTTTTATTTTTTTAAAATTGCGCTGACTGTGCGCTCGGCTGGGTCGGCGGCGTTGGGGTCGGATTGGCGGCCCGCAGGCTGGTTTTTAAATTTAAATTTGTATTTTTTGAATCACCGACCACGTGGCCCGCCGATCAACTGTAGCGCAGGCCTGGTCAGCGTTTTTTGTTTTTGTTTTTTTATATATATATTTTCATGCTGACCAGTGGCCCACAGGCCGGTTCAGTGGCCTGTGGGTCAGGTCGGTGGTTTGTGGATCAGGCCGGTGGCCCATGGGTCGGGTAGATGGCCTGTGGGCCCGATAGGGTGCTTTTATTATTTTTATTTTTATTTTTTAAATTGTGTGGATTACGCACCTGGCAGCATTGGCAGGCCGCATGTTGGATCTTTTTTTAACTTTTATTTTTTAAGTTTTTTTATCAAATCACAGGCCACATGGGCCACTGATC
Organism: Phrynocephalus guinanensis; assembly: GCA_037367245.1. Lineage (NCBI taxonomy): Eukaryota > Metazoa > Chordata > Lepidosauria > Squamata > Agamidae > Phrynocephalus > Phrynocephalus guinanensis. Next base: position 6,937,826 of record CM074742.1, on the reverse strand, counting down.
AGCTGTAGCATGGCCCTGGTCATCCTTTTTTGTTTTTTGCTTTGTTTTGCAGCTGGAAGCCACCTCCTGGGGGCTGGGGGCATCAGTGGCAGCCAAAGGACATCCCACAGGTAGGAGATGACACTGGGAACAAAAAACAAACTGGAACAAAATGAAAATTTCTCTTTCATTTCATTTTGTTTTTCTTTGAGGGAGAGGTTCGTTATTTGTTTCATTGCCTAACAAAATGAATAACGAATAATGAAACAAAAATTTTATTTGTTTTGTGCCCATCTCTAAGCATAAGGATAGAAGTAAATTCTCCTAATGAATTCTGTCACCATATTGTAATTCTATTAGTTTATTTCTGCAAAATGAACCAAATTAATGGATAATGGATAATTAATATACAACATAGTTTAATATCAAATCATAGCGTCAACGTTTCCCAGAGTTAGCTTCCAAATACTGTATGTTATTGTGGGAGAAATATACCAGACAATATTTTGCAGCTTATCAAATATGAGTTATTAGTTCATGAAATGAAAACATTGCCTATTTCTTTTCAGCTCATTGGCCCTATTTAGACATTACATGCCTGGTTCTTTCCAACACACATGAAAGGAAATGTGTAGCCCATCTCTATTGTCATGTTTCTTCATATTAAAAGTGACCTATCTGCAGAAGAGAGGCTTCTGCTCACTTGCAGACTTGCAATACAAACAAGAAAGAGAATCTATACACAAAATGGCAATCACTGTTCTTCAGACACATTTCTCCCAAATGGAGAATGTAAGATGGAGATAATATGGGCTTGAGGTTTCCCTTCTCAAATGTTGGACTGTATAAGTGACTCCTGGATAGAGCTATGGAATCAAAAGAGTGCAAAGATGAACATTTTGTTTCATCTTAAAGATTACATCAAGTCAAGGGGAATAGGTAGCTTGATAGTTCAGGTATACTTCTCCACGCCTTTTCTAGATCTCTATAGTAATTCAGTTCTTCAACAGACCTCATGGTTTATATGAATGTCGGATATTGTGCTTATGTACCCACAATTCAAAAAGCCAGGAGATGCCCCAATATCACTGCACAATATAGTGCTGTGTTGTCAGCAGGAAAACGATTGCCAAGATTTACATAGAAAGGGTAACCTGAATGTTCACAACATCAATGGCAGCAGTCAAGGTGGTCTATATTACAGGATATTCTCTTCTGACAGATCCTTTGTGGGAGGGGGCATTTGGTTCCATAGTAAAGGGGTGATCAACAAGAAGGCCCAATATTTAGTTTTTACCTTCTGAAAACTTCCCGTCGGGTCAGGAGGACTCTCTATGTGCGGCCAGGGAAGAGTGAGTGATTCAGACAGTTCTCAGTGGGAGCATCAGTTAATTGTTGGATAAAGGGCTCCTCTGTAAATATGACCACTGGTGAATATTTTAGTTCAAATAGTATGGCTAAAATGTTCCCATTAGCCACCACTAGAGATGGGCACAACTAGGGAAAATGACGTTTTCGAGTTGTCGTGTGTCGGAGGCAGTCCGTTTCGGCTCGTTTCCGTTTTTCGCGAAATTTTCCAAAAATTAGTCGGTTCGTTTTTTTGTTTTTTCATTGTCGTTAGTACTGGTTTGGGGAGGGGGTAGCGGGCTCCTGGAGGGAGCTGCAGGAGTCAGCCAGAGCCACAAGTGACGGACTGGCAGACTCTTTGCACCCGCTGTGTCTCACATACTTGCATGTAGTGCAATGCAAGTAGATCTGGCTTAGGGTTAAGACGGGTTAGCGCAAGGGCTAGGGTTAGGCTAATTACGGGTGAGGTTAGGGTGAGTATTGGGGTGCACCTCTGGGTGCCTCTCTGACCCACTTAGAAGGACAGTGTACTGGCGTATGGGTTAGGCTTAGGCTTAGGGTTCGGGTTTGGGCTACGATTAGTGGGCTGTTTATGCCCGATTGGCACATCCCAGAAGTCTCTGTGGTCAACCTGGCCAAGTGGCCATGCGATTGGTGGAAAATTTGCATGGTCTACTCCCATGAGCGAGCCCATCATTGCAAATGTGCAGGTGTAAAAAAATAAAATAAAATAAAATAAAATAAAATAAAATAAAATAAAATCAACGGAGACTTTTTTCCAAGAAAAACCCACTGCTGCTACTGTAAAAATTCAAGCATTTAAAATAGCTAATTTTCGCATGTTTCTGTGGTGCTTTGGTGGGGTTTTGGGCAACAATTTCAAAAAAAATATTGCGGTCGCCATTTTGGATCCCCCCCACCGCATGGCAAATGGATGCGCCCTCCCAGCCTGGTACAGTCAGCAAAACCTGGCCATGCGATTGGTGGAATGGCTCCAAAACTTTGCATGGTCCACTCCCATGGGCGAGCCCATCATTGCGAATGCGCAGGTGTAAAAAAATAAAATAAAATAAAATAAAATAAAATAAAATCAACGGAGACTTTTTTTTTGCAAGAAAAACCCACTGCTGCTACTGTAAAAATTCAAGCATTTAAAATAGCTAATTTTTGCATGTTTCTGTGGTGCTTTGGTGGGGTTTTGGGCAACGATTTCAAAAAAAAATATTGCGGTCGCCATTTTGGATCCCCCGCACTGCATGGCAAATGGATGCGCCCTCCCAGCCTGGTACCAGCAGCGCAGCAGTTGCAATAGCCAAGGAGAGGGGGGCGGGGAACCCCCCCCAAATAAAACACCCTTCTGGCCTGGTAGGTGCCCTCAGACAGTTTTCGCCTACTTTTAGGGCCGGGAATCGGTTTTTTTTTAACTTTTAAAAACTTTTTTTCTGTGCCGCTTGGCATTGCGCGATCACCGCGATGCAAGTAACGAGCACGACAAATCAGACCAAATTGTTCGTTCGTCAGTTCGAGCTCGAATTCTGGTGGAGTAATTCCCATTTCCGTTTCCGTAGAGTAACGGATACGAGTAATGGAAACGGAAACGGGAATACCGCTAAGTCGTGCCCATCTCTAGCCACCACACTTCTGTGTGCAGCAAGAGGTGGAAATGATCCATACCCAGATCTTCAGAAGTTAGTTTTAAAAGGTGTGCTTGAAGCGGGTGGCTCTTAACATGATTAATCATCTTCACAGCACCATCCAATATGACTTTTAAATCTTGCGACATCCTTCTAGTTGCCAGAGAATGCCGATGGATGACACAGTGGCTGATGGTGGCATTTCCTGCTACTTGCTTCATCCTAGACATGGCTCCATTTACTATTCCAACCACTTCAGTCACTCCATCACTGCGAATATCCATGCACTTGCTCCATTCCAAATCATTTTTTTGTATGCATTGTTGTCAATAGGTTTGAAAAGTTCATCAGCAGTGGTGTAGGTTTCAAGCATTTCACTCATCAAAAGTTCTTCTATTTGCATTTTGAATGGATACCTCACAAACACAAGGAGAACAGCAAGTCCCACAACATCAGTACTTTAATCAAGCTGTAAACTAAACTTCAATCTTTTTATAAGTGTGTTCTCCACAGACTTTGAAATTTTGTAAATTTGCTTGCTTATAGTGCTATTTGACAGCTGCACAGTATCAATCTTCTTGGCATGTCTGGACCTAACATGCAACTTACAACATCCTTCATGCAAGGTTTAATCAGTGTCTCGGCAATAATATGGGGCTTTCCAGCTTTTGCAATGTGTAAACTGACAATAAATGAAGATGCAGTTGCATTTGCTTTTTCATTTGGATAACTCTTCCTGAACAGATAAAGTGTAGCATTTGAAGATTTCTTTACCTTTATGTACTAATTCAGAATGATTGCATTCCAGATGTCTTTTTAATTTGGATGGAACCAAGTGGCCATTAGCAACAATTTTATGACAGTTTATGCATTGCCCTTGCAGTGTCTGTTTGTTCTCAACTGGAACAAAGCCAAAGAATGTGAGGTAGCTAGGATCATATTTTCTTATTTCCCCCCAAATTTCCTTTTGGTTGTGAGTTGTCTTTCTGTAAACTGAGGCAGACAAACTTGGATGGCTTATGCCCGCATATGTCTGTTGGGATATTTCGTCTCCTCCAACGATGCTGGTTGTCACTGAATCAGTTCCTTCAGAAGCTTCAGTGAGTTCAGCACCTTTCTGTTTTAAAGACCCAGTTTTTAGACAGTTGTCCATAATTCTGCAAACTCAATAACATATAAATAAATAAAATATAAAATATAAAATAAAATAAAAAATTTCATTCCATTGCAGGTCCCTCCCAAATAGTTATGTGGATAATTTTGATTACATCTGTTGAGTTAGTACATGTGATGCATTGCAAATTCATCTACCTCACAACTTTAAAAACTAACCTTTGAACAAAACATTTTTAATTTTTAATTTTCTACAATTATGACAAAATATAAACATGTAAGCAGTCTGTAGCCATAGAGTAAACATTATATTCACTAAATAACCAGTCTCTTAAAAGAAAAGAATACAGATCAAATCCACTAATAATAATATTAAAGAAAATAAACGCATGAGAGGCTGCATAAGGTCAGGGAATATATAACTTCAGTGATATTAGATTCTCTTCCTGCAAGTACTATGACTAAAATTTTCTGGTGCAATTGTTGTCTGGAATTATAAGACAGTGTTTTCAATGAAGTCCAGCTTTCCTTCTGCCTACCACACAACCCTAGCGGTTTTGTTATATGGCATTATTTGGCAACATTTTGGAGAAACAGTCTGTTTTTCTTTTAGTGTCTGAATCATCAAATGACCTGAAGTGCTTCAGAATAATCTGGATCTAATTGAGGCCCAACTGGGACCAGTACACGTCGGACTTAATCCATATCAGCCTGATTTGGCTCAGAATTGCACCCCAAACCATTTCACAGTCATGTTATATTGGTTCATTTTGTAAACTGCTCAGAGTGGCCTTGGTAGCCAGGTGGGCAGTATAAAAATTAAATAAATATAAATAAATAAATAAATAAATAAATAAATAACCTTCCCATCATTAACTGGGAGTTGAGTCATGGCTACTGGACTTCTTTTTTGAGATAGAAACGTTTCGCTGTTCATCCAAACAGCTTCATCGGTCTGAATACAGCTAGTGCAAGAGACCTTCTTATAGTCAGCTTGACCTCTTGTCCCCTGGTCTGATTGGCTCGTAAGATGAACAAAGCCTGAATAGGCTCGTTAGGGAGACATTAGTGTCCATGGCCTTAAGGTAAACAATGGCCTAAGGTGCTGAAACCCATCAAGAATGGGTCGTTAGCTGTGACCTGGTGGTGAAGGCTCCTTGATTTGCCTGGGTACTTTGGAAAGCACAGCCTGATAAGTAGCAGATAGACTATGCCGGAACCCACCACCTCTGTTGAGGGAGGGATTTTCAATGCTAACATGAATGGCTTCCCTTACTCTTCTCTCAAACCACCTCTCTTCTTTGTCTAATATGTGTACATCCTCATCTTTGAAAGAGTGGCCTTTTTCCTTCAAATGGAGGTGTACTGCTGATTCTGGTCCTGAGCTGTTACCTCTCCTATGTTGGGCCATTCTTCTGTTTAATGGCTGTTTAGTTTCTCCAGTGTAGAGGTCTGAACACTCTTCACTGCATTGGACTGCATATACTATATTGCTCCTTTTATGGTTTGGTATCGGATCCTTTGGGTTGACAAGTCTCTGCCTTAGTGTGTTCATGGGTTTGAAATAAACAGGGATGTGGTGTTTGCCAAAAATCCTTTTAAGCTTCTCCGACACTCCCGCCATGTAGGGAATGACCAGGTTCTTCCGTCGGGTCCTAGTCTCAGACTGATCCCTTGTTCTTCTGGGATGGCCCACTGCTTTGTTGAAGGCCCACCTTGGATATCCACAGGCCTTAAGTGCTGTCTTCAGGTGCCTGTCTTCCTTCTTCTTGGCTTCTGAGGAGGTGGGGATGCTCTCTGCTCTGTGACTTAGGGTCCTGATGACTCCTAGTTTGTGTTGTAATGGATGGTGGGAGTCAAATAGTAAGTATTGATCTGTGTGGGTGGGTTTCCTGTAAACTTCTACTCCTAGGGCACGGTCAGGTCTGATGATGACTGCACAATCCAGGAAAGCCAGCCTGTTGTCTTGGGTGTCTTCCCTAGTGAACTTAATATTAGGATCCACTGCGTTGATGTGGTCTGTAAAGGCCTGTACTTCCTGCGTCTTTATTTTAACCCAGGTATCATCTACGTACCTGAACCAGTGGGATGGTGTTGTCCCTGGGAAGGTGTTGAGTGCCTTCTTCTCCACTTCTTCCATGTATAGGTTTGCTACAATTGGTGACACTGGGGAACCCATGGCACAGCCATGCTTCTGTCTGTAGAAGTCCCCTCTGTACATGAAATATGTGGTGTTCAGACACAGGTCCAGGAGCAGGCCTATCTGGTCTGGGTTGAGGCGGCTTCTGGAGGTGAGGGTGCTGTCTTCTCTTAATCTTCTCTTTACCATTATTAGCGCATCAGTGGTGGGTATGCTGGTAAAGAGTGATGTAACATCAAAGGATACCATGGTTTCCTCTGTATCCAGTTTGAGCTCCCTGGCTTTAGAAACAAACTCTTCTGAGTTGTGTACGTGGTGGTCCGTGTGTCCAACCAGTGGGGCTAGGATAGTTGCCAGGTATTTTGCGATGTTGTAAGTCACTGAATTTATACTGCTGACAATAGGTCTGAGGGGGATTCCTTGCTTGTGGATCTTGGGAAGTCCATAAAAGCAGGGGACTGTCTCTCCGGGATATAATTCGTGGTAGGTCACCCTGTCAATCACGTTTTCCTGCTCCAAGAGTTTTAAGCATTCTATTACTTTCTTCCTGTAATTGCTGGTGGGGTCTCTTCTTAGTTTTTCATATGTGCTTTGATCATCTAAAAGTGTGATAACCTTCTCGTGGTAGTCCACAGTATTGAGGACGACAGTGCACCTACCTTTGTCCGCAGGCAGAATTGTGATGCTCTCATCCCTGCTGAGGGATGTCACAGCACTTCTCTCTTGGCTGGTGAGGTTGGATGGTGGTGGTTGAGCACTGGACAGTGCAGCAGAGACTTTTATCCTGAGTAGTTCTGCTTCTGCTGCTGGCAGATTGTTGCTGTGAATGGCTGATTCTGTCGCTGTGATGAAATCCACAACAGGAACCTGTTTGGGTGTGATGGCAAAATTTAGGCTTTTGGATAGGACCTCTCTCTCTGTCTGGGTGAGTTCCCTGTTTGAGAGGTTCTTCACCCATTTGTCCTTTACATCTCCTGTCATGGTCCCTTCATCCTTCTTCCTCCTGCCAAACTCTTTGACTGACTCTTTCTGGCAGAGGAGAAGATTGAACTTCTTTATTTGCCTCTCTTTGCCTTTGCAATGCTGAGCCAGTTGTGCTTTCTGGACAAATTCTATGACTGCATCCACTGCTGGTTTAGATAGGGTGGAGAGTAGTTCTTGGTGAATGTGGTCTTTTCTGTGTTGCAGTGTGTCTAAGGTAAAGTGGACTTGTCTGATCCTCTCATTGAGAAGTTGTTCTTGAGCTCTCTGCAGGATATTGTTAGCCCAATGGGTTCTTACTGTAGATTGTAGGCGGAGGCTTGTTGGGGTGAGACTTTGTTGTCTGCATCTCAAGTTGAAACGTAAGTAGTTCTTGTAGTCTGCTACTTTTCTTGCTGTTCTTTCATATTCTCACACCAACTTCAAGGCATCTGCCCCAAATTGCATAGCAATCCGTCTGTGAAGATTCTCAGTCATCCAGGTTCGTTTAACTGGGAGTTGAGTCATGGCTACTGGACTTCGTTTTTGAGAGACCAGGGGACAAGAGGTCAAGCTGACTATAAGAAGGTCTCTTGCACTAGCTGTATTCAGACCGATGAAGCTGTTTGGATGAACAGCGAAACGTTTCTATCTCTCAAAAAAGAAGTCCAGTAGCCATGACTCAACTCCCAGTTAAACGAACCTGGATGACTGAGAATCTTCACAGACGTATTCCCATCATTAATTTAACTATATGCCCACCCCACCCCCGTATTTACACAAGCACTTCACACTTTCATTTTAGATCTTTAATTGAATGTCTTGGGGCACTTAATTTCTACTGGTTACTATCAACTTGGTTCTGTTAACATTCATTTTTAGATAACTTTAGTTACTTAATTGATTGACTGAGTAGCCTTTGCAAATATCTACCCTATACTTCAATTTTTAGTCCCAGAGCAGACTCTTTTAGATTCACTGAATCAGTGGCAGTTACATAAATGATGATACAGCAGATGTTGTTTATTCAGAGAGTTACAGTAGTTTGGATGAACAACCAGCTTTGGATCATAGTCCCTTTGGTGAATGTAAGCATTTTTTGAATGGACTATTTCCCTGGAGGAGTTGTGATCAAAGGGAAATTCTCAGTTGATCTGAGTATGAGAAGCATCAGCTCAGCAGCTTTTGTTACACGGAGACAGGAAGAGGCAGAGAAAGAGTTTCTAACTCCATTTAGTTGGAAATAGACATAGCCTTCTAGGCAATGTACATGTAGTTTTGAAAATATGATGTGGGAGTAAGGTCAATGGATTTGCTGGCTTATTCTGAGTGCCTATTTGCCTCCACGTTTGTTATTGTTTTCTATCTCTGTCAACAAACCTAACCTTAAAAAGGTACTCTAAATCTCCAAGGTACTCTCTCTTCCAAAAAAAGCGCAGGCAAGTAATTTCTAATCTCCGACTGCTGGCGCTTTCCACTGTTGAGAGCACTAGACAACATATTCACCATGTTATGAGCCACAACAAGATGCAAGGCATTCCAGCCACTTCCAGATGGAGATTTGCCAGAGAAACAGGCAACCACATTGCTCTCTCTCTCTCTCTCTCATTCTCTCTCTCTCTGTGTATGTGTCAGAATCAGAATCAAAATCCTTTCATTGGCCAAGTGTGGTTGGACACACCCATAATTTGTTTTGGTAAATATGCTCTCCATATGCATAGAAGGAAATACAGCCACCCCCCGCCATTTCGCGGTTCAGATACTGCGGTCCCACTATATCGCCAGATCGCAGTACCTGCGCCTTAGGGCTGTATGGGGTGGCGGCGAGCACATCGCCCCACGCCGCCACCCCGTGCTCCTCCGAGAAGCCTCGGGGCCGTGCAGGGGGGCAGTACGGGGCAATCACATCACCCTGCGCCACCCCTGCGCTCCTCCAAGAAGCCTCGGGGCTGCGCTGAGGGGGCGGAGGGGGGCGATCGTATATCCATTGAAATGTATTGGATCAATGCATTTCAATGGAGAATTTTTTCCCCATTGGAAAGCATTGAGCCAATGTTTTCCAATGGGGAAAATTTCTCCATTGAAATGCATAGAACCAATGCATTTCAATGGAGATGGCCCTGGACGAGAAGTCTCAGGGGGGGCAAGGGGCGGGCGGTGGCGGGAGGTCAGATCCCCCTGCCACGCCTGGCCCGTGCAGGTCCGAGAAGTTTTGGGGTGCCGTGGGCGCGTGGTGGCGGGAAGTCAGATCCCGCTACGCCGCCAGCGTGCACCGCCCCAAGACCTCTTGGACCGGCGCATGCCAGCGGCAGCAGGGGGATCTCGTCGCCCCCTTCCCCCCAGGCCCCACCCCACCCGCTTCTGCATATCATGGATTTTCAGGCATTGCAGGTGGGGTGGGTCCCTAACCACCGCGATAGGCGGGGGGTTACTGTATAAGAATCATTTATTCAACAATAACAACACTGTACAACACAATATAACATATTATTTAAAAATAATTTTTCAACAGTTTGATAGCACTTGGAAAGAAGCTATCTTTATATCTAGTTGTCCTAGTATTCAATGCCGTGAAACGTTTTTCTGAGGGTAAAATTTTTCCTGTATCTCACAGTGGCCCCACCAGATGCATTTGGGAGCGTATGAGACTAGATATCTGTCTCCTGATACCACTCCCCTGCATCTGTCCCTTGAAGTACCCTGGTTTTAAGCCTGGAGATTACACATCTCCATCGTGGTTTGTAACCTGTGATGGACTTTTCCTCCAGGAATCTGTCCAATCCCCTTTTGAAGGCATCCAAGCCAGATGCCATGACCACATCCTATTGCAGGGAGTTCCATAGACTAACAACGCGCTGGGTGAAAAAATATTTTCTTTTGTCTGTTCTTACTCTCCCAGCCCTCACCATCCAGAGGGCCAACTGGTTCTCTGGCAGGTTTTCTACTTCTAACTTATTTAAAGAAGCTTTTATTATTACCCTTCATATTGCTAGCCATGCGTTCCTCAAAATCTTTCTTTGCCTCTCTTATCATCTTCTTACATTTCTTTTGCCAGAGTTTGTGTTCCTTTTTATTTTCCTCATTTGGGGAGGATTTCCATTTACAGAAAGACGTCTCCTTGCGCATTAGAGCCTCTTATGTCATATTTGCTTTTCCTTATGTCATATTTGCTTTTCCTACTACCCTGCCTTCCTAGCAATACAGTATTAACTTTTTCAGAAAGTTCTTCTCAGTTTTTGCAAACTAACAACAGTGATTTCTCTGTTTCGTCAACCCATCTCATATACAGCCTTCCTCTTTTCCTACTGTTCAACCCCACGTTTGCGAGCAATATAATCTATTCTGGTCACTGCTATATTTCTACTATATATACATTGTAGAATAGGCTTGGGTTACTCATTTTAACTCTAGTGGGAGTTCATGCTTGACTTGGTACTCAATTTTGTGCTTTTCTGGCTGTCTTTCGTACACATTTCAGTTGAGTTTACTTTTGTTCCTCTCTTTCTTCACTGTCTTTTTTTTCACATAGCATGGATGATTTTCACTTGGCTTCAAGTGACACTCTTTGGCATAGAATAGCTGTAAGGGGAAGGGATGCCATGGAGTCCCTTGGAAGATCGCAGGGAGCCCAGCCCAGCCTCATCCAGGCTCTGCCTCCCTCCCGTTAGTGCGTAACCACCATGCCCTCGGCTCCCCTGCCTGGGAGCTGCTTCACTGGGGCAAGAACACCACCTCTTGAGATGCTGCCAGGGAAGCCTCTGCTGGCAGAAGGGTGAATAGCTTCCTCCTCCTCCTCCTCCTCTAGGCACCCTCAGATTGCTGCCCGCCCTGGGGCATTTGTCCCCTTCTGCCCCTCCCTAGTTACACCAGTGCTTGCATATGAGCACACATACATACATATGTGTGCTTTAAATTCAAAGGGAATAATAGTGTCATTAATAGTGGCTAGCTTTTCCTGGTGTGAACTATTTTATAATAGAGAAATATTGGAATGGCAATAGGTAAAGCTGTGTGCTACATCTTCACTGAGAATCGTTATAGGAAAACCGACAGAACATGAAAAAGTTAATACATCCACCAGATCTAAAACAGGCCCTGCACTGCTTCCTGAACTCATTAATGGCTAGACAATGGTCCATAAGTAACTACATATGAGTGGAACTTCCTTCAGCATTGTTTTTAGCTTAAAGTCCTGAAAAGAAAATTTTGGAACATTTAACCAAAACGAAATGGAATAAACAGGGGTTAGAAAAGTTAAAAAAAATAGCCTTCATTTTATAGAGGGAGTTTTAATCCACAAGACAAGCTTTCTAAGCTTTAGAGTAACCAAAAGTATGTTGTTCTGTTGTCACTCACAATGTTGTCTGCTGCATTCCCGCACCACTATAAAAATGATCAGGGGATTATAGGCATCCAGTTATGGTGCATAAAATAAAATTTACATGCAACCCATGGCAGGAGATGCTAATAGGGTGGGAGTGTCTTAAAAAGGAAATTCTAAGGTACAACCACAAACAATTGCAACATTTAAAAAGTAGAAGACAAAAAACCCACCAGTGTGTGCTTTGATAAATAAATGAATAAAAATGAGAAGAGACGACAAAGAAAAGGCAGGAGTCCTTATTTTTTACTTCAGCTAGGACTTCTTCCAGAAGCGATTGTCTATGCTTAAGCACAAATGGAAGGAGCAGGATTGCATCTCCTGAAATGGATAAACAAATATTCAAGGAATCTGTGAAGATTCTCAGTGATGCATGTGAGGTTACCTGAAAGATGAGTCAGGGCAGCTGGACTTCATTTCTTGTGAGATCGAAAATGGCATTCAGACAGACAAAGGGCGTTTATACACGACCCCTAAGCTCCGCCGCAAATGGCTGCAAGGTCCGGACCTTAAAAATGTTTACCCACCAGCTCCGGACTTAACAGGAAATTAAGTGCGACCCCGCCCACTTTAGCGCGACCCAGAGCAGTTTTCTTGTACCTGCTTTTTGGATGTGACAAATATTTGATCCGGTGTAAGGATAGTGAGTGCGGGGCTCTCCTGGCTTCTGGTGTTTTTTTTCGCCCCGCCCCTTTAAGAGATCTGAATGCTGCCCGGAACAAAACGGAGGTAAACCGGCATTCTTTTCTTTCTTTTTTCTCCCTCCCTCAGGCAGCCAGCAACCAGGAAGTGCGGAGGGGGGTGGGGACAGAGGAAGAGCGAGGAACCCCTAAGATCTCTGGTCTGAATTTAAGTGGCCAGCGGATCTTAGGGGTCGTGTAAAAAGGCCCAAAGCTGCTTGGATGAGTAGCAAAACGTTTCATTCTCACAAGAAAAGAAGTCCAGTTGCCATGACTCAACTTCCAGAAAATATTCAAGCAATACCTTCTTCTTCCAGGGCCTAAGGAACTAAAGGAACTGGCTGGAGAACTCCCGGAATAATTATCTATTGCTTTCTTTAAATCTTGGAGGACGTGTGAAGTGCTGGATGATTGTAGAAGGGCTAACATTGTTCCTATCTTTTAAACAAGGACAAAGGAGGAACCTGAGCACTACAGACTAGTCAGCCTGGCATAAATTCTAGGGAAAATTCCGGGGCGGATCATTTTGCAAGCCTCTTGAATGCAATCCAGTGAAGCCCACATGAGTTTGTCAAGAGCAAATCCCACCAGGCTAATTATATCTCATGTTTTGATCAGGTAAATACCCTGGTGGAAGGTCAGAATGCTTTATTTTTTTTATTGTTTTTTTTTTATTGAACATAAAAAAGACAAAATAACAATAATAAACAATTGTATAAAAAAACAGTAATAGACAATCATAAACAATACAAAGTGCCCCCCACCCCCAAGAAACCGTCCAGTATTCTTGCATCTTCTCTTTCTTCTTCATCTTTTTTTTTCTTTTTCTTCCAATAGGCTTCTTAAGGTCCTTTACGCCAGAACTGTGTTGGGTTATAAGTTGGTTGTATCCCTTTCCCTTTTAATAATACATGATCTATAAATTTCCCCCAAACATCATAGAAAATATCTTTTTTTATTTCACCTCTCAAAACTTTTATATTACAAGATAGTTTATCATTTAACGCTATGTCCCACACTTCCTTATACCATTCAGCAATTTTAAGGTCTGATTTCAATTTCCAGTTCCTAGCAATAATCAGTCTAGCTCCTGTCATAAGGTTTGCTATTAATTCTTTAGTTTTCACATCATATTCATTAACAGATGGTAATGATAACAAAGCAATTTCCGGTACACATTTAATATCAGTTTGTATTATTTCTCTTATCTCCTCAATAATCTCTTGCCAAAACTTTTGAACTATTTCACATTCCCACCATAAATGAAAATAGGTACCTGTCTTTTTTTCGCATTTCCAGCAGAGCTTAGAATATTTTGGATTCATTCTATTCATTCTGACTGGAGTCATATACCATCTTAAAACTAGTTTGAAGTAGTTTTCTTTTATTCTGACTGATAATGACCGTAGAATCCTCAAATTCCAAATTCTTTTCCATTCGTCATTATTTATTTCTTTCTCTATGTCTTGTTTCCATAGCTCTCTTATTGTGTCCTGTTCCCTATTCTCAAATGGATCTTGAATTATTTTATATAATTTACCAACTGTTCCTTTCCCTGTATTTCCTTTCTCTGATTCATATGTTGTCAGAAATTGCTCAAATTTTGTATATCCTCTAAGTTGTGTATTTCTCCTAATCCATTCTTTCGTCCAGCTTTCTAACTGGGCGTAATTCAACCAGGACAATTCCTGAGTTTGCAGAATACGTTTAATTTCTTGTTTTGATGTCATCTTTTTAATCCAATCTTTTAGTCTTGCCACTTTCCTTAATTTAAATAAGTCTCCCAATTTCTTCATGTTCGTGGGGAAATTTATCTGATCGATCACCGCGCCAAGCGGGGAACCTACCTGTATCAATTTCTTTCCATACTTTTTCCAAGTGAGCAATAGGGAACTTAGAAGCGGATTTTTAATTGGGTAACTTTTCCTTTTTTGGGGGAAACTAAACACATATTTATTTATGTCTTCATTTAGTTCCTCTGATTGAAGTTCCCACCATATTAGTTTTTGAGGTTTAAATAGTATTTCCCCCAAGGAGCTAAGCTGATTAGCTATGTAATACATTCTAAGATTAGGTATACCTATACCTCCCTCTTTTTGAGATCTGTACCATAAGCTTTTATTTATTCTTGCTTTTTTTCCACCATTGCAGAATTTATTTAAAAGATCTTGATAAACTTTAATTTCAATTTCTGTATATTGAATAGGTAACATTCTAAAAAGAAAATTTATTTTAGGAAGTATTTTCATTTTTACCATTGCTATTCTACCAAACCATGATAAGTTTAATTTGGAGTACTTTTGTAATTTATTACTAATCTCTTCCTTTATTTTTGTGTAATTTCGTTCTTTCATTTTGCTAATGTCTTTATCTAAAAGTATCCCTAGGTATTTTATACATTTACAAATTTTCAGTTCGTAATTGGAGATCTCTTCCATGTCTCGATTATCCTGATTGAAAAGCATGATTTCTGATTTCTGCCAGTTGACACATAATCCGGTTGTTTCACCAAATTCCTTTAGATGTGCTTTTATTCTTAATATATTTTCTACCAGATTTTTTATTGTTGACAAAGCGTCATCTGCAAATAAACTGATTTTTATCTTGCCTTCCTTACCCATACCTTTAATAAGTTGGTCCTCCCTTATTGCATTAGCTAGTAGCTCTATCACTATGCAAAACAGAACTGGCGATAAAGGGCATCCCTGTCTTGTTCCTCGGCCTAGGGTAATTTTTTCTGTCATCCCATCATTGACAATGATTGATGAGGTGCTATGAGAATAGAGTTGGTTTATTACACTTAGAAATTTTTCGCCAAATCCCCATTTCACTAATAAAAGTTTTAACGCAGGCCATTGGACACAATCAAAGGCTTTAAATAAATCTAGAGACAAAATGCATGCTTTATCCTGTGATCTTCCCATCTTATAAAGAACATTCAAGACTCTTCTTACAGTGTCTGACATTTGTCTACCTTTGATAAAGCCCGTTTGGTCTTCTTTAATATATTTGTCTATAAATGTGTACATTCTTTTGGCTAGAATTGCTGTAAAAATCTTGGCATCTTGATTTATAAGTGATATTGGTCTGTAGGATCCAACATCTGTTGGATCTTTATTAGGCTTGAGAATTAAAATAGTTAAGGTATGTTTCCAGGAGGAAGGAACTTGCTCGCCCTCCAATATCTCATTATAAAGTTTCTTTAACTTAGGAATTAACATTGATTTAAATACCTTGTAAAATTCTGGTCCCAATCCGTCATCTCCTGGAGTTTTGGCATTCTTTAGCTTATTTATAACATCGTCTATCTCCTCCTCTTTAATAGCTTTTTCCATTTCAAGCCTGTCTTCTTCCGCTAGTCTTACTTTTAAATTTTTGTCAATATATTGTTCCATAACTTCCTTACTACTTCTATTGGCTGTATATAAGTTTTGATAGAATTCTTGAATAGCTTTTAATTTTTCTTTCATTTGAGTAGAAATATTGCCGCTTAAATCCTTTATCCTTCCTATCATGCTTTTTTCTTTCCTTTTCTGTGCTAATTTTGCTAGCATCTTGGAGTTTTTATTACTGTATTCGAAAAAGTTTCTTTTCAAATATAGTAGATTTCTTTGGGTTTGTTGTAGATCTATATCTTCTAATTCCCTTTTCCTGGCCTCAACCTGAATTAAAAATATTTTTTCTTTGGTTAGAAAAAATTGAGATTCAAGGTCTGCTATAGTAGCCTCCAATTTTTTTTTATTTTGCTGATCTCGACTTTTAATAATAGCACTTTCTTTTATCATGTAACCTCTAGCCGCTGCCTTCAGAGTGTCCCAGATAACTCCTATTTGACCACCACCTTCTTCATTGATATTCCAGGTTTCTAGCCATTCTCTTTGTATTTTTTGTACTGTATCTGGGGTTTGAAAAATTCTGGGGTTTATTGTCCACCTTCTTGCTTCCTTATAATTCTTCTTATTTTCTATTTCAATAGACATTAGAGCATGATCAGAAATTTTTTTATCAATTCTATATTTGTATTTACAACTTTAGATAGCAAACTTTGTGAGATAAATATAAAATCTATTCTTGAGTAAGCTTTATGGGCCGATGAATAAAAAGTAAATTTTCTTTCATCGCCCTTTAATTCTCTCCAAACATCCTTTAATCCTGTATTTGCGATGAATTTTGTTAAGATTGTATGTCTAGCCCTGAAGTCTACCTTCCTAGTCATTGTTTTATCTTTTATTTTGTCCATAACCATGTTGAAATCTCCTGCCAAAATCACATGTCCTTTCTGTACCTTTTCTATCTGCTCCCATACCTCTTTGTAAAACAGGTTGTGATTAGTATTTGGTGCATAAACATTTATCAGTGTATATTGTTCTAGTCCAATTGTGGCCTGAAGGATAATATATCTACCTTCCAAATCTTTCACAGTTTTTTCAACAATACAATCACAGTGCTTTGATATTAAGATTGCTACCCCCCTTGCTTTAGATGTACCAAAACTTTTCTCATAGATGTTGATGTTGGGTAGTTTCAGTTCGTTTTGGCCATCTTTCGCTTGGTGTGTTTCTTGAAGAAAGACGATGTCCGGTTTATTCTTCTTAATTAATGACTCTATTCTGTTTCTCTTCGTGACAGTTCCTAGACCTTTGGCATTCAATGTAGCTAATTTCAACAGTCTACCCATATTTTCATTCTATTATCGATCTGGAACGGTCTCTTTGTGCACATATACAAACAAACATTACATATAATAAAGAAAAAGACAATGATTACCCAAACCCTACCACCTACATTTATTTTCTGTTCTCCCATCCTCTTGGCTCCCATACACATCCTGTATGCGCCCTTATAGGAGGGAGGGGGAAGGCACCCGTACACTTCCTGATGGCTAAATAATGATTCAGAAGCTCTAAATTAGCGTTAGCACTGTCTAGTCTTGTTTACAGTTGTATACGTGAAAAGTTGAAAAGAAAGAATGTATTAAAAAGATAACATGATAATGTGAATTTTAAGATCCTTCTATTCACCTCCTTTCCTCCCTCAGACCCCTCCCCCAAAAAAGACCCAAAAAATAATAAAAAATAAATAAAAAATAAAAATAAAAATAAAAAAAATAAAGAAAAAAAAATAGGGGGGAAAAGGAAAGATATGCTGGGAAAGAATAAGGGATAAGGAACAGGAAGGGAGTGGAAAATTATGGGACGGGCAAGTCCAAATATAACCAAAATAAAACAAAATGGGCTAAAAAAAAAAAAGGGAATATATAAAAAAAAACGGGAGGGAAGGGAAGGGAGAGACAGGGAGAGAGAGAAGAGGAGGGCTGTCTTCTGTAGTGCAATGCTCTTCAAATCAGTCTCCATTTTGCTTGCCCATTGAAAGATTTAAAGAGTTAAAGGGTGACACTGACTTCACTGCAGATGCTGAATTTGGGGTTCTCTATTCTTCTTCGATTTGAATGTTCCATGCCTTGAGAAGTTGTTCACCTTCTTCCAAAGAATAGATTTTGTGTAGAGTTGGACCCTTCCACACCTTGAGAAAGATCGGGAATCCCCAGTTGTATCTATAGTTGTTGTTTCTCAGAGCATTTGTCACAGGTCTCATAGTTTTCCTCCATTCAAAAGTCTCCCTGGAGATATCCTGGTAAACTTGTAGAACTCTTCCCTCACGCTTCAGCAGGTCGGGCTTTGCCCTAAGAGTTGACATCAGTTGTTCTTTCATGGCATAAGAAGTAAATCTAATAAGAATTGGTCTTGGAGTAGCTTTCATAGCACTACCTATATAGTGTATCCTTTCAATATCGGTCTCAGCAAGATGTTGGGGGAGGATAGAATTAAGCCAAATGAGGATTTCTTTCTTCATTTCTTTTTTATCCTGGAGTTCAAAATTAATTAATTTCAGATTAGACCTTCGAGAATAATCCTCCATATAGATAAGCTTCCGCTGTATGGCATCGATCTCTTCTTCATGTGCAGCGATAGCTCTTTCGTTCTTGGAGGCTAGAGTTTGAACTTGATTGATTTCTCCTGCTAGTTTTTTCAGTTCAATGCCGTTATTAGATACCTGTGACTGCAGGGTCTGTATTTCTTGTAACAGGTCCTTCCTTAAGTCTTTATTCTGTGATGATAAGGACTGGAAACGGTCTTCGATAGTAGAAGTTACATCTTTTAGAGCTGATTTGATAAGGGAGCTGACTTCTGCTTTCAAGTTTTTGAACTCCCTTGAGAAATCTGGCTGATGTGCTGGCACTTTGCCAGAATCAGACGCCATTATGTCAGCTTCAACAACAGCTTCTGCTCTCTCAAGACGAGCTCGTTGATACGTGGCGTCTGAGGGTTTGCGTACCCACTTTTTTATCACAGTAGGACCGACCCTTTTTCTTGGGTGGCATGCAGAAAAACCAAGTAAGTAAACTTTTTTTTCTTTCTTCCTAGCCTCAAAGCAAAAAAAAAAACATCTCTCACAGTCTCTCACAGTCCGTCTGCCCGGGACGTGACTTCGGCAGAAAGCGAAAGTAAATCACTGCTTCAGTAATTCATTGTTATCTCTCCCCTTAAAAATACACAGTTTTCAACCTGTCCTCCCCAAAGGTTTATGATCTTTTTACTCACGATTTTGGTATCATTAAAGACAGTATTTCAAGTTTTATTCATCACATTAAGCGGAGCTGCTGGATCACCCTGCCATCTCGTCGTGGGCGGAAGTGCCCCCCGGTCAGAATGCTTTAGATATATCTTGACTTCAGCAAAACTTTTGATAAAGCGCTCCATGATAGCTGGATTAGCAATCTAATGAGGTGTGGGCTTGACACAACTGTCAGGCGAATACACAGTAGGTTGAAGAATTGTACTCTGAGAGGACTTTTCAATGGCACCTTCTCAAACAGCAAGGAGGTGACAAGTGGCTCAGTTCCTAGGCTTGGTGCTCTTCAATATTTTTTTTAACAATTTGGATGAGGGAGTGTAGAGGGAATGCTCATCAGATTTGTGGATTATACATTGGTACTCTATTACACAAAAATAAGTGGAATAGCTAATACCTTAGAAGACCAACGAAATTTTAAAAAATCTTGATCAGTTTGAGCACTGGGCTGAAAACAATAGGAAGCAACTTAAGACTGATAAGTGCAAAGTTGTACACTTAAAAGAGGCACCAAATACAAAGTTATAAAATGGGGGATATTTGGCTCAATGATACTACAAGTGAGAAGGATCTTGAAATCATTGATCATAAGCTGAATATGAGTCTATCGTGTGATGTGGTTGCAAAAAAGGCAAATGGTATGTGATAGAGATGGGCACGACCAGAAAATTGTTTTTCTCGAGTTGTCGTTTTTCGGGACGGGTCCGTTTCGGGTCGTTTCCGTTTTTCGCGAACGTTTTCAAAAATTTGTCATTTCGTCGTGTCGTTTGTCATTTGTCGTTACCGCCGTGATTTAGCGCGACTTGACTTCCCAGAGCATGGGGTTAGGGGGTAAGGCCTAGGCTTAGGGTAACGGTTAAGGTTAGGGTGGGTTAGTAAGCTGTACCTCTGGGTGCCTCTGGCCCACTAAGAACACAGTGTACTGGCGTATGGGTTAGGGTTAGGGTTAGGATTAGGGTTAGGGTTGGTGGGCTTTTTATGCCCTCTCTGGCACATCCAGAAGTCTCAGCAAAACCTGGCCATGCGATTGGTGGAATGGCTCCAAAAATTTGCATGGTCCCATCCCATGGCCAGCATCATTGTGCCCATCATTGCGTTTTGTGCGCAGGTGTAAAAAAATTTAAAAAAATGGACCAAAAAAAAAATAAAATAAAATAAATGACGCCGAGATGCCCCCTCCCGCCTGGTTTGTTGCAAGAAAAATGGTCCCATCCCTGTTGCATACAGGTGTAAAAATAAAATTAAAATAAATGGAGACGTTTTGTTGCAAGAAAAACCCACTGCTGCTACTGTAAAAATTCAAGCATTTAAAATAGCTAATTTTCGCATGTTTCTGTGGTGCTTTGGTGGGTTTTTGGACCATGATTTCAAAAAAAAAATATTGCGGTCGCCATTTTGGATCCCCCCGCACCACATGGCAAATGGAGACGCTGAGGATGCCCCCTCCCAGCCCGGTACCAGCAGCCCAGGACAGGAGGGGGGGAAGGCTGGAGTGGGGACCCCCCCCAGAAACCACCCCTCTGGTAGGTGCCCTCAGGCAGGCATATTTTCACCTGCTTTTTTGGCTGGGAATCGGGTTTTTTTTTATTTCTAAAACTTTTTTTCTGTGCCGCTTGGCATCGCGCGATGCCAGGAACGACAACGGCAAATCAGACCCAATTTTTCTTTTGTCGGTTCGAGTTTGAGTTCTGGGGGAGTAATTGTCGTTACCGTTTCCGTTGCATAACGGAAACGAGTAACAGAAACGGAAACGAGAATTTCGCCAAGTCGTGCCCATGTCTAGTATGTGACGCTGCTTTAACAGATGTAATGTCCAAATCTTGTGAGGTCTTAGTCCCTCTTTATTCAACACTGGTTAGGCCTCATCCAAAATTTTCATACAGAGGGACAGGGTCTGTCCATGATCAACCCAGAATACAAGACACGTAATAATAGACTCATGATACAGGAAGTCTAATTTAAGCTGAATATGAAGAAAAATGTCTTAATAAACAAAATTGGAACCAATAGAGGTGATGAGCGTTCCACACTGGAAGCATTCAAGAGAATATTAAAGAAGAATCCATCAGATATCTTTGATTTGGATTCCTGCATTGAGCAGGGTTTTGACACAATGCACTCATAGGTCGCTCTCAACTCCATTATTTTTGATAGTATGAAACTGAGGATTGTAATTTTTTTACTTTTTTACTTTTGGAGACAAGTTGCAAGACAGGGGCTGAAGTCCAGTAGTAAAATGGAACCAGAATAAGGCCATCAGAATTGACTCCTATGCAAGTTTCACTGATTCGATGGGTCTACTCTAGTTGCAACTTACAGCTGGATTTCAGGCACTATTTAGTTTCCCTTCCTACAGTTGTGCTTGGTAAATGGGTTTTGATGACTTATGAGGTTGAACACTGCCACTTCGTTAGCAATGGTTTAGAATGGACATGTTAGCAGCATGCCATTCTTTAAGATTTTAAGGCCAAAAACAGAGACGTGGAGTCACACCATATCAAGCCAGATGGTTGTTCCAGTTTAAGGGACGAACAGCAGTTGTCTCCAGCTCCACTCCCTTTTTTAATCCTTTCACTTTTTAGCTGCTTTTTATAAAGAAGCTTTTATTGTTATTGTTTTGCTAAAAGAAGAGTTCATCTTCCAGAGCTGGCCAAATGTCAGGGCTGAGCTCCTCTCCCACCTCAGCTTTTAAATTCCTCTTATCAGAACTACAAAACTCTCATAAATTCTTATCCAGGAGCAACTGTTTATCTCTGGGAGCTGCTGATAAGTCTGATCACTCCTTATAAATAGAGATGGGCACGACTTAGCGGTATTCCCGTTTCCGTTTCCGTTACTCGTATCCGTTACTCTACGGAAATGGTAACGGGAATTACTCCGCCAGAATTCGAGCTTGAACCGACGAACGAACAATTTGGTCTGATTTGTCGTGCTCGTTACTTGCATCGCGGCGATCGCGCAATGCCAAGCGGCACAGAAAAAAGTTTTTAAAAGTTAAAACAAAACCGATTCCCGGCCCTAAAAGTAGGCGAAAACTGTCTGAGGGCACCTACCAGGCCAGAAGGGTGTTTTATTTGGGGGGGGGGGTTCCCCACCCCCCCTCTCCTTGGCTATTGCTACTGCTGCGCTGCTGGTACCAGGCTGGGAGGGCGCATCCATTTGCCATGCAGTGCAGGGGATCCAAAATGGCGACCGCAATATTTTTTTTGAAATCGTTGCCCAAAACCCCACCAAAGCGCCACAGAAACATGCGAAAATTAGCTATTTTAAATGCTTGAATTTTTACAGTAGCAGCAGTGGGTTTTTCTTGCAAAAAAAGTCTCTGTTTATTTTATTTTATTTTATTTTATTTTATTTTATTTTATTTTATTACACCTGCGCATTCGCAATGATGGGCTCGCCCATGGGAGTGGACCATGCAAAGTTTTGGAGCCATTCCACCAATCGCATGGCCAGGTTTTGCTAACTGTACCAGGCTGGGAGGGCGCATCCATTTGCCATGCAGTGCGGGGGATCCAAAATGGCGACCGCAATATTTTTTTTGAAATCGTTGCCCAAAACCCCACCAAAGCACCACAGAAACATGCGAAAATTAGCTTTTTTAAATGCTTGAATTTTTACAGTAGCAGCAGTGGGATTTTCTTGCAAAAAAAAGTCTCCGTTGATTTTATTTTATTTTATTTTATTTTATTTTATTTTATTTTATTTTTTTACACCTGCACTTTCACAATGATGGGAGTGGACCATGCAAATTTTCCACCAATCGCATGGCCACTTGGCCAGGTTGACCACAGAGACTTCTGGGATGTGCCAATCGGGCATAAACAGCCCACTAATCGTAGCCCAAACCCGAACCCTAAGCCTAAGCCTAACCCATACGCCAGTACACTGTCCTTCTAAGTGGGTCAGAGAGGCACCCAGAGGTGCACCCCAATACTCACCCTAACCTCACCCGTAACTAGCCTAACCCTAGCCCTTGCGGTAACCCGTCTTAACCCTAAGCCAGATCTACTTGCATTGCACTACATGCAAGTACGTGAGACACAGCGGGTGCAAAGAGTCTGCCAGTCTGTCACTTGTGGCTCTGGCTGACTCCTGCAGCTCCCTCCAGGAGCCCGCTACCCCCCAAACCAGTACTAACGACAACGAAAAAACGAAAAAACGAACCGACTAATTTTTGCAAAATTTCGCAAAAAACGGAAACGAGCCGAAACAGACTGCCTCCGACACACGACAACTCGAAAACGTCATTTTCCCTAGTCGTGCCCATCTCTACTTATAATGAAAGAAATGCACACAGGGAAAGTTTAAATATAAAGCTGTGGCTGGAAGGAAGCTACACTTTGGATTCCAAGTAACCATTCAAACCAAGACTGAACATCTGCAATTAACTCTTACTAGAAAGGCTGTTTGCTCCCCCAAAAAGCTGGCTACTTGCCCTTGAGGGTTTGTTGGCACTCTTCCAAGACTGAGACCTGCTGTCCTCCCTAATCTGCAGTTGGCTACAGTAAATAAAAAGGCCTTTCAAAAGCCTGGTTGGCTATTTGTCTTTTAATGCTATACTGGAGCCAAGTCTTTCTGCATAGCAGCTACTGATTTGGGGGCTAAGTAATCCCTAACATTGGCAAGAGAGCACTGGAAAGAGAGTGCAAATGAGTTCCTGAACCTCTGTCTGAGATTTGTAATCCTCTGTCCTCCTTCTGCTGCTCTACACCCTCAACCTGGGGACAAGTTGGTTTTGAACAAATGTCACCTGCATATTACATTTTTGTCACCAAGGCCCAGGAACACTATGCCAGGGTGAGCAAAGCTCCCATGAACCCGATTTAAAAATCAATTGCAGATTTTTTTGCACACCCTTCTATTTTATTATGAATATCCCACTTCTCCTGTCCAAAGGGCACTGGGGGAATTTGCATCAAGCACTCCAACTTGATGACTTAGGCATAAATGATTGTGAGAACCTTCAGGGTGCTGCAGTGGAAGATGCCCAGACAAGAGATGGGACTGGCCATTGGTTGTTGGAATCAGGGTTTCTAGAGGAGGCTTTCTTGGTACCAGTGGAGCTGCCAAATAAATATCTAGATACATCAACACTTGACTCCAAGGCTAACTGTATGGAGGGAAGGAAAATGACCACAAAGGCTAAAAAATGGGCAAACCAGAATCATTTATACCCAAGTACATCATCGGTGTTTTCGTTCGTTCATGCCAATCAAAACAGTTCCTTTCTTTAAAGCAAGAAATTGCTGATAAAGAAGCTACTTTTCAATGTATTGCTGATTTGAAAATCACCACATATACTCTTTAGGAAGAGCTGTTCCTGATTGCAAAACTGTAATTTTGAGTTGGAAAAGTGGGGATCGGCTTATACATAGGGATGTCTTATAGATGAAAAAAATACAAATAAGTTCCATTTCACTACATTCATTGACTTTTCATCTGCCTTCAGTTTGGTAAATAGAGAGAACTTATGGTATAATTGATGGGAACTATCATTGACAGAACATTATTGCGGCTAATATAATTCTTACATCAAAACCATAGGATGGAGGTACAAACTGGTACTTTATCACAATAAATATGTGTTAATTGAGGGGTGAAACAATTGTGTATTTTGCACCCCTTTCCCCCAATCTCTATGTAAATGAGAGCCTGCCTGGCAGGGAAAAAATAATCCGAGAAGATGGCAGGAAAAAGGGGTAAAAAACAAGAGATTCACAGGCAATACGGGACACTTGACAGGTATGGACTTGGTACTGCCATCCTTGAACAAAATTGGTCTCATCATCATCATCATCATCATCACCATCATCACCACCACCACCACCACCATCATCATCATCATTATCAACAACAACAACAACAACAACAACAACAACAACAACAACAGCCGCTGTTGCCAGCTGTGTCCTCCAGGGCCATGGCTTGTTGCGGGCTGTCGGCTACCCCTTTTGACCCTTGCCCAATCTGCTGGGGGGAACTGCTGGAGTGGGTTTCGGCCATTGCCACGGTCTCCTTCAGGGAGGGTACTTTCCCTTCCTGTCTAAAGGAGACTGTGGTGAAGCCCACATTGAAAAAGCCCGGCGTGGCGTCAGATGAACTATCCAACTACCG
This sequence comes from Phrynocephalus guinanensis, assembly GCA_037367245.1. Taxonomy (NCBI): domain Eukaryota; kingdom Metazoa; phylum Chordata; class Lepidosauria; order Squamata; family Agamidae; genus Phrynocephalus; species Phrynocephalus guinanensis. Next base: position 6,912,842 of record CM074742.1, on the reverse strand, counting down.
TCCGATTGCCATTGTTCCCTTTTTGGGCAAGGTAGTTGAGAGGGTGGCTGCTGTCCGGCTTCAGTCATACCTGGAGGAAAATTGTGTTCTGGATCCCTTCCAGTCTGGGTTCAGGCCGCTTTGGGGGACCGAGACTCCCCTGGTCGCTCTGCACAGATGACCTCCTCAGGGAGGCTGACAGGGGGTGTTCCTCCCTGTTGGTACTCCTTGATCTGTCAGCTGCCTTTGATACCATCGACCACGGTAACCTGCTGGACCGGCTAGCTGAGGCGGGAATTGGGGGCCTGGCTTTGTCCTGGTACCATTCCTTTCTTGGCGGTCGGTCTCAGCAGGTTCAGCTGGGCGATGACTTATCGGCTCCTTGGACTCTCCCTTGTGGGGTGCCCCAGGGGTTGGCAATCTCACCCATACTGTTCAATGTTTATATGAGGCCACTGGCGGAGGTCATCAGGAGATTTGGAGTCTGCTGTCATCAGTACGCTGATGACACGCAACTCTATCTCTCCTTTTCTTCATCTGCAGAGGAGGCAGTACGCTCCCTCGATCTGTGCCTGGAGGCGGTTCTGGAATGGACCAGGACTAACCGGCTCAAGCTTAATCCAGAGAAGATGGAAGTTCTGTTCTCTGGGGCGTCCTCGTCTGGGTACAATGGCCCCCTCCCTAGCCTGGGGGGGTGTTTCCCTTCAGCCTATGGACAGGGCCAGGAATCTGGGCATGGCTTCTGGATTCAGCCCCCTCCCTGGAAGCCCAGGTGATGGCTCTCTCCAGGGCCACTTTCTTCCATCTCCACAGGATCACACAGATCCGACCATACCTTGATGAATCCTCCCTGAGGACAGTTGTGCAGGCCCCCATGATTTTGAGGATTGACTATTGCAATGCCCTCTATGTGGGGTTGCCCTTGACCCTTGTCTGGAGGCTCCAGCGGGTGCAGAATGCGGCGACCAGGCTGGTGGTGGGTGCTTCGTAGATTCAAGCACATCACCCCAGTTCTGGCTCTCCTGCATTGGCTCCCCGTTGTCCTCCAGATAAGGTTCAAGGTCTTGGTTTTACTTTTCAAAACCCTCCACGGCTTGGGACCAGAGTACCTGTCGGAGCGTATTTCTCAGAGATCAACTGGGACCAGGCCCACGAGAATGGCGCAGGCGCGCTCACTGAGGGTAGCCACACCCAGGGAGGTGCAGAAATTGTGGTGAAGCCCACGTTGTGGAACCATCTCCCCAGTGAGTTGCGCCTAGCAGAGTCCCTGCCCGCCTTCAAAAGGCTTTGAAAACACACATTTTTAAGAAGGCATTTGGCGACCTTTATACTTAAGTTCTTTTCTTTTTCTTTCTTTCTTTTTTTTCCCCTTTTGCCGCCTGCGTCATCTTTTTCAGAGGGTACTCTCTCCCCTCATTTTTTTGGAACTTGTCTTTTATTCCTTCTTTTTGTGTCATTTTACTGTTAGCTGCCCAGAGTTCTGTTTCAGAAGATGGGCGGGATATAAGTATAACAAACAAACAAACAAACAAACAAACAAACAAACTTTATTTCTAGGCTGCCTTTCTCCCTGAAGGGACCCAAGTCGGATTACAACAGTAATTTAATACAGTATATTAAAACAGCATATATATGAAATATTAAAAATAGCAAAAAAGCATTTTAAAACAATCATATAAAATACTATAAAAACACTGATAAAAAGCAAAAGCAAAGTGTTCTGCTTATATACTGACCCATACCACTTCAAGTAGTCTCTGGGTGGTTTACAGTTTAATTACAGTATGCAGGCTACACATTCCCCCCCCCAGCAAGATGGGTACAAGAAATGGCATTTTAAAAAAAGTGTCAACCCAGCCCGCAGGCCAGCTGGTCAGTGCTGTAAGAATTTTTTTAAAAAACAACAACGCACCAACCTGGCCCACAGGCCAACTGGTTGGTGCTGTAAGAAAAAATAAACAAACAAAAATTAAAAAAAAACATCTGGTCTGTCTGGTAGGAAAAAATAAATAATAAAAAATAAAAATGTGCCAACCCGGCCCACAGGCCAGCTGGTTAGCACTGTAAGAAAATAAATAAATAAATAAACATGCCAACCAGGCCTGTGGGCCACCTGGTCCACGCAGTAGGAAAAAAATTAAAATTAAAATTTAAAAAATGCACCACCTGGCCTGAAGGCCTGCTGGTCGGCGTGGCAGGAAAAAAATAAAAATAAAATAAAATAGAAAAACATGCCTATGCGGCCTGTGGGCCAGCTGGTCGGCGCTGTAAGAAAAATAAATAAATAAATAAATGTGAGAATTCACATCAGCCTATTCTTCTCTTTAGGGAGGGAATGGACATCTGGTTTTCTGGCTGAACATTCTTGGGCTCTCTGCTTCTGTTCTGCGACATAGAAGTGCCATAGGTCTGGCAATGAAGCTCATATGATACTTTCCATGATAATCCTCTTACTGTTTCTGGATATCTTTGTAAGACAAAGAGCTGCCAAATGCTGCTAATGTTTTCAGCCCTGTGGCTGCCAGGCTGGGAGAGGGGGCAGGGCAAGGCAAGAGAAATGCATCCTCACTCCAGATTTCATATTCACTGAATCCTTTCATGTAAGTGGTTCTTTATATGTTCTTGAGCCTTTGTGACATCTGTTGAGTGACTGCAGCTTTTTGCTGGTAACTCCCACCCATTAATCATCACAACATAAATGTACCATTTTATAAATTAAACTCAGGCCTCATGAGTATGATAAAACTTTCTTTAAAAACCCAAAGCACTGTCCCTCTTAAATGTAAATCATCATCATCATCATCATCATCATCATCATCATCATCATCATCATCATCATCATCATCCAATTCTCTGGTTAAGTATATTTCTGCCACTTCTGAGATTGTTCAACTTCCAGTAATTCTACAGGCCCATGCCCTGGTTGCTCAGCTGTGGGACCCGTGATGTGTAGCCCATTTATTGATGGATGTCTAGGTTCATTCACACCCATTGTGGTCCTTGTTAACCCGGGTGACGACCAAGCCGGTATAGGCTTGTTTTGATTATATTTCACCATGGTTCATGAGTTGCACTTAGTTCTGTTCCTCAGTGGAGACCTCTCTGGTATGGTTGGACCTACTGGAGCAGTTAAGCCTCCATTTCAGAGACTCTGGTATAAACCGGTACAGGTGGTCCCAGTGGTAATTGGCATGCTGGGTGTGGTTCTTAAAGAGCTAAGCAAGTATTTAGAAGAAATTGGAGTTGACAAAGTCACCATCGGTCAGTTATAGAAATCCACCTTACTGGGATCTGCTGGCATAATTCGCCGATACATCACATAGTCCTAAACAGTTGGGAAGCGTTCAACTAGTGATTTGTAATACAAAATCCAGCATAGTTATCTTGTCTGCTGTGTGATGATGATGTTGATAACAACAACAACAACAACAACAACAACAACAACAACAACTCCCACTTCAAATATGTCATAACTAACTGGAAATGGGCCACTTTCCTTTGGTATAATGGCCTGATTCAAGAATTTGTTTTTCTAGTACTTAAATGGAGTAAATGAGCAAGAAATGCATACTTCTCTTTTAACATCCCTGGGTTTAAGGCCAGTAAATCCATGTAGTTCAAAATCAGTATATAACTCTTCTACACAAATGCCTGGTCATGTGGAGGCATAGTATCCACTGACCCTTATGCATTCTAACACCTGCAGAGGAAGCACCCATTCTAAATGTATGATGTAGAACATACACTCAGAGATGCCAACACTTTCTAAATTCCTTAGAAGAATATATAAGATTAATAGTTAAGTTACATTTCCCTTTAAGTAGAAGAGAGGCTTTAATTCTGCACAATGCAAGTGGATTGTTTCCTTCATCTTTAGTCATCCATTACAATTTCCTCCCTGGTGCTACACATGGTTATGAATGTCAGCTGCTTAATTTCATGCTGTTTTACTTACTTATCCCTACCTGACCGGGTCCCAACTATTTTCCCTTCTGAATAGCAATTGGTCAAATGATATGGATGCACTGCATTAAGTTATGAATTATGTTTCCTCATTTCCCTTGAATGCACATAGGAAGGGCAAGCGAAGTCACCTTATCTTTTCTCAACACAAGTAAAACCCTGATCAACCAGATTTCAAGTCTTTAAAACTCAGGATTCCATTTCTACACACTGGTCATCAATCAACTGGATGCCGATCAGAAACCCTACAGTTAAAGGTATTCAGGGAAATGCTGCCAGTCAATGCTGGGAGCAAAACAGAGACATCATAACTACTCAAGTAGTATAGTCCTCCATGAAACCAGTGGATCACTTTAAAAACAATGTCTGTTGACATTCACCACAACATCTTAGGGAAGCGTATTTCCTACAGCTTAATTAGGTGATATGTATAGTAATGTGCAAAGGAGTCTGTTTTGAATATCAGCATGACGACCATATTTATGCAAAGCATTTCTCTGAAGAGTACTTCTCTTCATCTTCCCTGCTCTAATTAAAAATTCTGAGGGTTCAGAATATCACTCCATCCAGATGAAATATAGCTTGTGTGTTTTCTTCCCAGAATACAGTTCTGCTTTGGACAAGTCAAAATTACATAATACCAGTTATTGCTTTTAACTGGAGTGGAGAGGTTGAATTTGCACCCTCTGCACTCTAGACTTCTGCCCAAGAGACGTTTGGACTCATGTATCTCCAGCAACTGCCTTGCCTGTTTCATGTAATATGGCATTCAAAACTGAGCAAGGATCTCAAAAGCAGTTTATGAGATGACATGGGAGAAGACTGGAGGAGAAAGAAGGTTAAAATCAGCCTGGGCTTTGGATCCTGGTAATTTTGTGTCAGATTCAAGACCTGAGGACTTCTTTTTAATTCTTAGCAAATTCTATGTGCCTATAAAGCATTTTCACTCCCTTGTGTCTCCTGTGTTCCTCACTTAAATTTCTCATTTGTGGGCTGAATTACAACTCCTTAAACATCTGATAATGAAAGAGAATCAAGCACGCATACAAGTGGTTAACGGGGCCAACAAAATGATGCAAAGACAGAGATAAACATTCTTAAGCCTCCTGCTGGAAATTGGCTGCACAGCTAATTAATAAAAGAGGGGAAGCTGCTCCCGCTTTGCATGCAGATTTGTGGGATGCATGCCCATGGTTAAATTAAGAGCATCCCCATTCACTTCTAAGCATTAAAAAAAAACTGGAGTTCTTCCTCTGACTATTCCCGATGGAAGTCAGCCAGCATAAAGATTTACATCCTTCAAAAGCTTCAACCAACATGTGGATCTGGTGAAGGTGCTCGAATGAAAGTAAAGAGCTGTGCAAGTGCATTCACTTCTGCTCCCCCCCTCCTCGGCTTTAATTTGGCTATGTACTTGGCTTCTTTGTTCTTTCATGACTAATATTGCCATCTGTGACCATTACATATTGCCATAGCAATGCAACATATTAAGCACAGGAAAATCCAGAATGCTTGAGCTCATTGAAGTATTTCTTGTTTAAAGCTCTACCCATCTTTGCTACCACCTGAGGCTTCCTCAGGCTTTCCGGGGTTCCTAACTTGCTACAATTAATCAGCATTAGAGATGGGCACGACTTAGCGGTATTCCCGTTTCCGTTTCCGTTACTCGGTTCCGTTACTCTACGGAAACGGTAACGGGAATTATTCCGCCAGACTTCGAGCTCGAACCGACGAACGAACAATTTTGGTCTGATTTGTCGTGCTCGTTCCTTGCATCGCGCAATTGCGCGATGCCACGCAGCACAGAAAAAAAGTTTTTAAAAGTTAAAAAAACCCGGTTCCCGGCTGAAAAGCAGGCAGAAAAATGCCTGCTGTGCCTCAGGGCACCTACCAGAGGGGTTGTTTCTGGAGGTCCCCGGCCTCCCCCCCCATCCCCCATCCTGGGCTGCTCTGGTGGGACTCGCCGCAGGCTCGCAGCCAGCAAAAAGCCCAGTCTCGCCGCTGGCCGCCCGCAATTAAAGCGCAAGCAAGCGGCACGGACGGCACAGGAAAAAACTTTTAAACTCTCCCCCCACCCATTCCCGGGCCAAAAAAGCAGGCGGAAAAATGCCTGCTTGACTAAGGGCGCAGGGCACCTACCGGAGGGGTGGTTTCTGGAGGGGGGGTCCCGCCTCCCCCCCGTCCTGGGCAACCGGACTCGAGTTGCCATTTCGCCATGCCATGCGGTGCGGGCGGGGGATCCAAAATGGGGCGGCAAACGCAATATTGTTTTTGAAATCGTGGTCCAAAAACACACAAGCACAACAGAAACACGCGAAAATTTATAAACTGCCAGATTTTTCACAGTAGCAGTGGGTTTTTTCTTGCAACAAAATGTCTCTCCTCTCCTCCTCTGTCCTCCATTGATTTTATTTTATTTTATTTTATTTACACCTGCGCAATGATGGGCTGGCCGAGTGGCCAGCCATGTGGGAGTGGACAACCATGCAAATTTTTGGAGCCATCCCACCAGTCGCATGGCCACTTGGCCATGGAGACTTCTGGGATGTGCCAAAAAGCCCCCTAAAACCTGCCCTAGCCCTAGCCCTAACCCTTGACTCCATACCCATACATCACAGACTGTCTTCTTAGTGGGTCAGAGAGGCACCCAGAGGTGCAACCCACTAGCCCTAGTGGGTGAGGAGGATAGGAGGCACCCACGGGTGCCTCCAGGAGCCCACTTTCCCTTTATAGCGGGCCAGAGGAGGCACCCACCCCACAGAGGTGCCTCCAGGAGCCCGCTCCCCCCCAAAACCAGTACTAACGACAACGAAAAAACGAAAAAACGAACCGACTAATTTTGCGAATTTTCGCGAAAAACGGAAACGACCCAAAACGGGACCGGCCCGACTAACGACAACTCGAAAAAAATTTTTTTTCAAGTCGTGCCCATCTCTAATCAGCATGTGTCTCTACTGTGGTGAACTCCAACTTGCAAGGCCACCTTTATGTATCCAACAAAGCAAAGCAAGCATCCCAAGGCCAGTGTATAAATAGGTGCAGTTTTATTCATCAGCGTAGACTCATAAAAAGAGGAGTCACAAATGATGACATTCGATTTGCCACCAGTAGGAACAGATTCTTTTATGGTTCATCCAAATCCATGTGCGAGTGAAGATCTCCTTGATGACACTAACTGCACCGCTCCCAAAACTTGAACGACAGCTGCCTCGAGGAACGGGAGTCGAGTCCAGCAGAAGTTAAACAGCCAGACAAAATCATAAACAAGCTCCAGCCGATGTCCGTGTCCGTGCTTAAGGCACATGGGGGGAAGGGCAGGAGCAGGTGCAGGAGGGGAAATGTTCTGACTGAAAAAACATCTTGTGAAGCTAATGTAATGCAAGGTGGGGGCTTGGAGTCTCTAAGGAGATTGTGCATCCTTCCATTTTTCCACAAGACCATGGAAAAAGCTGAAGTGTTTTTTTGACTCAATACTCAAGAGCTGTAGCCCCTGATGCTGTGCATGCCATTGTTTCATCTAAAGTTATAGCACTCAGTCTGCTTGTCTGTCTGTTTTTAATCAACAGAGTCTTATTGTTCCCAGTGCATCCATTTAAACTCACATGGGAGATGTTTTTGTAATTGAAATTTTTAAACCTCAAGTTCTCTCTGTTCCAAATATAAAGACATTTGCACAGTTTCGTCATCCTTTAAAGCCAAATTAAAACAGAATTCTCCCTTATTTACACCAGCCTTATTCATCAGGTAATAAGTGTCACAGCAACGCTTTGCTCGTTGACATATAGACCTTTGAGTAGTGGGTGGCATATACGTTGTATAATAAATAAATAAATAAATAAATAAATAAATAAATAAATAAATAAATATTATAAAGTATTTTTAAATGTTTTAATTTTTTTTAAAAAGCTTGGTTTCAATCTTGATATGTGCTTAATTGGCATTTAATGTGAAGTTTATATGGTATTTTAAAACCATGAGTTGTTTTTTAGTTTTAGTTGTTGTGAACAGCCTTGAATCCCATATGGGGAGAAAGATGGCATGTAAATGAAATAAATAAATAAAGCCACACCCTTTTTGGATAGGGACACATTGTACGTTGTCAAGTAGGCAGTAAAAAGAGACCCATCTCAGGGGGGAAAAAAGAGATGTCAACCCTTATTTACCATTAAGCAAAGTCTATATTTTAGTTGTACAGCATCTGTCTTGTGTACAGAAGATATCATGTTCGGTCCATGTGTTCTCCTGCCTTAAACACTAGAGAACTACTCCCATTGGCAGTAATGGGCTAAATCAGTCATTCCCAACCTGGGGCAAGTCAGGTGTTCATGGGCTGCAATTTCCAGAAACCCCAACCAGCACAGCTAGTGGTGAAGGCTTATGGGATATGCCCTCCAAGAACACCTGGTTTACCCAAGGCTGGGAAACACTGGGCTAGGTATATCAAGGGTCTAATTCTGCAAGGGCAATTTCACATACTTGTATTTTCTACTTCAGTCCTTTAAAACATTTGTGGTTTCTTAATGCAAGATATTGCTTTTGTATCCACAGTTCAAAATGCCCGGAAATGATCTGACATTGCTGCACAACATTGCATCCCTGCTGCTGGCAGGAAGAAGGATGCCACGCGTCTCATGGCAAAGGCCAAGCCTGAATGCTGATGACTAATGTCAAGATGGTCTGAAGGATCCCATCTTGTGATCAGTCCCATTAACAGACACCAAGCAAAATCTGATGCTTTCCCCCACCCATTAACTCTTTCCCACCCATTAAAGTAAAAGTTCTCTAAGTATTTGGGTGAGCCATCAGTCCTCATTAGCCATGCCCAACAAAGCTAATAGTGAAATGTGATAGGAGTTACATCCTTAGAATACCTGGAGGGCCGTGGTTGCTGCATTACCATTGCTGTATGCACTTAGATAAGCACCCTTGGATTTGTGGGTCCTTTCCATTAGGTGGCCACCAGGCACTCTGTGTCACACAACCTAATTGTAAAAGATGTCTGCAAGCAACCAGTTCAGATGTTTGACAAAAGGAATACCAAGCAGTCTGTTATAGAAAGAAGAGATAAACAAAGAGGGAGGGATGACAGGAAAGAAAGATATACTTGGACACACTGTCCCCAAACAAGGAGACTCTATTTAGTTAGGAATGAAGGCAGAGACTGTAAGAGCCGTGACGGTTCAGCAGATCAAAACTCCATCAATATCTCTGTCAGGCTCTCTGGTATTGTGTGAGCTTAGGCAGAGTTTTTGTCCATTTCAGCCTCTCAGTGAGCCCAACACAGACAAGTTCTGCCTGTTAAAACAAAAAACAACTAAGGTGTGTGTTCTGATATAGCTTGAGGTATCAATTACATTTCAAGTCCAGTCTGAAGCAGACATACTTCTGGATAGAGATGGGTGTGAACCACTGAACCAGTGGTTTTGTGCCAGGTTTTATTTATTTATTTATTCGCAGTCCTGCTCCCTCTGGTAGGTGCCCACTCAGAGGCAGTGCCCAGAGGAGGCAGGGTAGGGAAACCTGGACACTGCCTCTGAGTGCACTCCTGTCAGAGGAATGGGCCCACGAAGTGCCATTTTTGTTTGGTCAAAAATTGTACCAGCACAAGCCACCAGTTCAGCAGCTTCTGCCCATCTCCACTCAAGAGGAAACCGGTTCCAGAATAATGGAGCTGGTAAGAACACTGAGGATTTGAAATCCAGGCTCCAATAAGCCATGAAGCTGAGTCCGGCTTTGTGAGATTATGCAAAAAGGATGAGGAACATGGCTATTGGCTAAAGCCCTCTTTAAAAAAGCAGAGAGAGAGAGAGAGAGAGAGAGAGAGAGAGAGAGAGAGAGAGAGAGAGAGAGAGAGAGAGAGATGTAACTGTTTACCCATGAGTATGTTGTTAAAGGCCCTTATAGTAAACAATACTTATTCTATAGCAATTATGTGTCTGTCAAAGGTCTTTTCTGTTTCCCTAATTAATCTCTTCATTAGGAGACCCTTCATTCCAACCAGAATGTCCTTTATTCTTGGAAAAGGCAATTTTGTTTTTGTTTTCTATTGTATTTTATTTTTACAATATGAATATCAATCAATATTGTTATAGTTCTATACCCTTCTCCCCTCCCAACTTCCTTCTGATTCCCTGTAGCAGAGCCATCCAAAATTTTATGATGACATTCTTCTAAGAAAATTATATTTATATTCCAACTACTGTATGCCATAAAGACCAATAAATCTTGTATGTTTCAGGGATTATTAGCAATTCCATTCATAGAAACAATAAAATTAGGATATTTTGCGACTATCAATGTAGAAGGTGATCAAAGATATGCTTAAGAAGCCACTGATATTCCTGGCAAGCTTCTTGGGGGGGGACCTGCCTATGCTCAGAGGCACTCTTCTCCCTCCTTTCTCCAGAGCACTTCTCCTTCTGCCTATGCTAAAATGCACTCTTTTCCTACTTCCTTTCTCACATCTCAGGACATGCTGAGAGAATCTGTAGAAAGCCCTTCATTCTATGCTCAAAAGTACTTTTTCCTCTTCTTTCCTTTATGACATTCCTTTTGGCAGAATCTTGAAAGTCCCTATGAGGCAGTGACTATATTGGCTATTGTTGTTGTTGTTCAGTCGTTCAGTCGTGTCCAACTCTTCGTGACCCCATGGACCAGAGCTTGCCAGGCCTTCCTATCTTCTACTGCCTCCTGGAGTTTGGTCAAATCCATATTGGTTGCATCGATGATACTGTCCAACCATCTCCTTCTCTGCTGTCCTCTTTTCCTTTTGCCTTCAATCTTTCCCAACATCAGGGACTTTTCCAAGGATTCCTCTCTCCTCATGAGGTGGCCAAAGTACTGAAGCCTCAGCTTCAAAATCTGTCCTTCCAGTGAACATTCGGGGTTGATTTCTCCCATAATTTACATCAAATTGGGCATAAATGAATTTGAATTCATATTGTAAGACTAAACATTCCCAGATCCCTAAGCTTTTCCTCATAAGAAATGTGTTTAGACCTTTAACCATCCTGGTCATCCTCCTCTGGACCCACTTGATGTTGTCAACATCCTTTTTAAAATTCAGAAGTGCAGAACTGTATATAGTACTCCAGGTGGGGTCTGACCAGAGTAGAATAGAGGGGTACTATCACCTCCCTTCCTCTAGAAACTATGCTTCTGTTGATGCAACCAAGAACTGCATTGGCTTTCTTGTCCGCCACATCACACTGCTGACTCATGTTCAGTTTGTGGTCCAACCAGACTCCCAGATCCCTTTCACAGGTACTATTCTACAGCCAGATGTCTCCCATCCTATTCATCTATGCAATTCATTTTTTCTGCCTAGATGCAGGACCCTACATTTCTCTCTGTTGAAACTAATTCTATTGGCTTTGGTATACTGCTGATTCTGGTCCTGAGCTGTTGCCCCTCCTATGTTTCTCTGATGTAGAGGTCTGCACACTCCTCACTGCGTTGGGCCATATATACTCTATTGCTCCTCTTGTGTTTTTGTGTTGCGTCCTTTGGGTGGACAAGTCTCTGCCTTAATGTGTTTGTGGGTTTGAATACACATGGATGTGGTATTTGCCAGAAATCCTTTTAACCTTCTCAGACACTCCAGCCATGTAAGGAATGACCAATTTATTCCTTTGGCTCTGTGTCTCAGGCTGATTCATTGTTCTTCTGGGTGGAGACACTGCTTTGTTGAAGGCCCACTTTGGATATCCACAGGTCTTAAGTGCTGTCTTGAGGTGCCTGTCTTCCTTCTTCTTAGCTTCTGTCAAGAGCATCCCCACCTCCTCCAATAGTTTGGCATTTTATTTCATTCTGGGCTGGTGCAATTTTGTAAAGGACCCTGAAAGGAACCACAGAACAGCCTGATTCATGTGTGTGGGTTTTTTGTTTTGTTTTTTTGCTTTTTGCTTCATGGTTCATTTTGTAGCATTTTCTAGGCCCTACATATACTATAACATGAAGTTATACTAAAGTGTAAAAGTAAAAGTGTTCTGCTTATATACCGCCCCATACCACTACAAGTCGTCTCTGGGCGGTTTACAATTTTAATTACAGTGTGCAGGCTACACATTGCCCCCCCAGCAGGCTGGGTACTCATTTTACCGACCTCGGAAGGATGGAAGGCTGAGTGAACCTTGAGCCTGCTACCAGGGATTGAACCCAGGTCGTGAGCACAGTTTTACCTGCAGTACAGGCATTTAACCACTGTGCCACAAGGCTCAACCACTGCGCCACAAGCCTAGACCTTAGGCTGGGCATAGCTCTATACAGACACAGGAAGAAAAATAATAAGGGTCAGTATTAAGCCCTAGTCAGAAACCAGACTGGACAAGCATGGGAAAGATTGCATGAGATGGTGTGAGGATTAGGAATTGTATATCAGAAAATAAATGCTTAAATATACTTCAGGCCTTAAATGTACAGTGGAAATGAATAGTAAGCAGCAGTCATTCGGAAGCAACTTCCTGCCCAACATATTTGAAACCTGAGGTAGCCAGTCCAGATAAAAATTGGGCCAGGCAAATGTCATTATGCTCCATCTACAAGATTATGTAATATATATTCGAACTAGCAGAATAGTTTCCACTGATAGGAAGGAGTGGTGTGTTTGCTATTCACAATGTTAAGGTTTTTGCAGCATCTCTTGCTCTTACTCTTACATTTAGTTTAACTCTTATTCCAATGTTTAGTGCTCTCTGGAGAATTATAACGCATTTTCAAATTGTTTCCATTCCACCCCCCTCACCGTAAGAGGCTACAATTGTGGCTAAGGTTCCTGTAATCGTTCCCCAGGCTCAGACAACGGGTGGGTGGTGACGTGCATAGAGTGGTTTTACCAGTGCAGACAAGTATCCCAGAACCCTCCCTATTTCAGATTCTATCCAATTTATTTTCTATTAGGGGAAAATCATGATTTGTCATTAGATTAGATATGGAAACTTACAAGCATACTGCTCAGGAAAAAAAAACAGAAGAATGGGAACCGTGTATATTGTTCAGGTACTCTGGAAACTGTTCAGTCAGCATGAAAAAAGTAGATTTTACTGCATAATTGACCTAGCTTTGAGGGTCGGGAAGAGTTGTGTAAAGGATATAACAGAGGAGGGTGGACCCAGAGGAAGGTAGATTCAGAGGATTGGCATTTTTGGTTGCAAGAGTAGCTTGTTTGCTATGCTATCTTCCAGAAAGATTTAAAAGTATGCTGAGTGTTTGTGTGTATGTGTGGGGAGGGGGGGAATGGAATATTGGATGCAGACACATAAACAAGAATTAGCGATAGTCATTAAATGAGAGGAGATGATTTATTATGTACAACAAAAGAATGCTTTTGGAAGAGTATAGGGATACCATGGATATTTAACAATATGAAGAACAATGGGAAAACTCCAAGGAAATAAAAGGACAAGTTCACCTCCTTCATTGTGGCCTTCCCAGTGTTCTGCTTTTGCTGTTTCATTTGTCCTGCCTATTCACTTTTTTATATTCCCATTCTCCCGCCTACTTTTTCTCCTCCTCCAATATGCTTTTCACTTCTGCAGTTGCCATGTTCTATGACTCCTTTCTTTCCTGTCACTTCCTCTGATCTGCTTCGGATCACATCACTAAACTCCTCCTCCTCTTCCTCCTCCTCCCTCCACTGTGTCTTTTTACCTCTCTCTGCCTGCTGTATTCTCTTCCCATAAATTCCCTGTCACCTCTTCTCATCTCCTCCAGCCAGTCTGTCCTCATCCCACTGTCATCCATCACATCCAGTCCCCATTTCCCCTTTTTTATCCCTTGCAGCCCTCACCTGTTGCATTTTCCCATCAGTTCTGGCCGACATCTCTTCCTGCCTGTTGCTCTTCTCCACTTTCCGCTGTCTGCATAGTTCTTTCCCAACTGTTGGGCTCAGAGCACCTTAATCATTCCTTTGGAACCTCAAAACTGAGCCTGTTAGGGCTCTTATTTCTTGTAAATAGGCAATGGAATAAAAATGATCAGATAGTTCCACTGGAGTTATAAATATGGGTGTTAATTTGCACAGGTTTATTTTCCAATTCATCTACTGTAATTTGTCTGGTTTCTGAGAAAAAAAAACCACTTTGGTCCAGTTGAACATATAGCACCAAGTTCCTTACATTTTATTCAGACCTTTTAGTTTGGGTTATCAGGCTTTTTAGTGCAGTGGTACCTTGTATAAAGCAATTAATTCATTCCAAATGAAATTGTGTTAAGCAAATTTTCCTTTATACAAATTTCCCATAGGAATGCATTGAAAACAGAGTAATCCCTAATCACGATCATATTTATGTTGTACGGATTTGCCCCATAGGCAATTCTGTTAAGCAAATTTCCCCTATCTACGGAATTTTTTATGTTGTACAGATTTTATGTTATACGAACCATTTGTTATTTGAGGGTCCACTGTACTTCCTGTGTCGAAGGAGGAATTGGTCCATGAGCCAAACAGCATGATCTGTTTTAGAGGGGTTTGTTGCATCCCACACTTTCCCTTTCATGTCTTGCAAGTGGAATATGGTCTGATGCAGTATGACAGCTGCTAGCAGTGGAGGGGGCTGATGGGACAGTGCTGCATCTGTAGAAAACTATTTGTGTCTACTAGTTCAGAGCTACTAGAATGAAGAATGTGTGGCTGAAAGAGCTAGTAGCAAACATGTGTGAAACACAGGGACCTGTGAAATATTTCTACTGACAATGAAGTACTCCCTGGACATCCATTCTGAGTCTGGTGGAATCACATGAGACATTGGTGGTGATAGTTGTGGGCATTCAAAATTGGCTCAGTGCCACAGCTGCTAACACTTAAATGACAGAAGCAAATTAAATCTTCTTTGGTTCTGTACAAACCCTTTTCAGCAATTTCTCCGGAGATGTCCAATTTCACCATACAGAAACAATGAATGACCCATGAAAGGTGCTGCTAGATTGTTGACTGATGCAGAGGAAAGCATAATATGTGAGAAAGCCAACCCCCCCCCCCTCCAATTTGGGATATCAGAGCTTTGTTACTGCTGTTGTTCAGGCCAATATGCCTGAATTATTCCCTGAATTATTTGTCAGTTATGAAAAATGGGGGGGACTACAACTTTTTGCTTGTTCTTTATCATCATCATCATAGGTTCATTATGGTCATATGACCCATTTAAGGCAAAAAAAGAGAGAGAAAACAACAACTGAAAACAATACAATGCAAAATAGAAGGAGAGATAAATTGACATCATAGAGAACATTGCTCCCCAAGGACGGATAAATGACGCAAGACTCAGTGCTGGGTTGAACAGGGCCAAGGTTTATTAACCAAATCACCAGTTAGCGAATTAATGCCAATTAATGCCAGATAACACATCATAAAGGAGGGGGCGACCACAGTGTGGAAACCGTAAGGGGGCCAGGAGGTCAGACTAGGACCTCCCCCCTGTGAATTTATTTGGGCGAGTGCAGAGCCCCGCGGGGGTGCCAACCTTAAGTTGGCGCCCACTGCGGCCAGCGAGCGCTATGTATCCTCCCCCAGTGCACAAGTGCCTTCCCAAGGCCTCTCACTTCCCCCGAGTTTGGATAAGAAATTTACTCTCCCCCCCCCCCGCCCATGTGCTGTAATCTCCTGATTCTCAGCACCTGCAGGGTTTGGAGATCATAGCTTTATGTAATTAATACTCACCGTGTGTAACAATTTCCCACACTACCCGCCATGGCATGGGCAAGCTTGCTATGACCCATGCCCCCCCACCAAGCTGCCCAATTCAGCTTGCAGCACCCTCCCTAGGTCCTCCAAAAAGATGTCCAACCCCACATCAGAGAGGTGCACGCCGTCCAGTCTATATAGAGCCTCCTTGTTGGGTTTAATGGTCGGGTGGCCCACCACCGCGCCTCTCTGTTGCACCACGTGTTTGCACACCTCCCTGTTGATGCTCCATCTGGCCCTGTTTAGGCCCCCCGCTCTTGAGCTGGTCCCCCACACCCTTCTCGGTATAATCGTTGACCGTATCACCTTACTGGCTGGGTAGACTGCTTGCGAGGCCTCAAAGTCCAGTGTAATTTCGCCTACCAAGGCTTTGCCGGTTTGGCTGCCCAGATCATTCCCTCCTGCATGCACGACCAGCAGATCAGGTGGCATACCCCGTGCCAGCCTACGTGCCGTAGGCATCGCTTCAGCCCAGCACATACCCCTGGTGCCTTTCTATTCCACTATTGCATAGGCACTCAGGCCCAGTTGTATTCCACATGATGACCTCCATGCGTGCCTTGCTGCCCAGTAGATGAAGCTATGACCAATGATCACTACACGCCTCCTTGTTGTGCCAGCGATACCTGCAAGGGGGGGGGGACCAGAAAGAAGGGAGCGGTGGTGGGGTACGCAGTCCAAACTTAAACCTGTGGTAGGGGGCGAACTTACGTTTCATATCTACGGGATTTCCACCGGCCGATTCTCTGGATTCCGGCCCTTTCAAAACCCATAGCCGCCGCAGTGGATGCTGCCCCAATCCGAAAAGAGTGGGTGCCAAAAAGGGCAGGCGATATGCCCGCTCTCCACATGGCTACAGTCGTTACCCGCCAGAATTGAAACTTGGTCAGAGGTGACCCATCCCTATGGCAGAACAGCAAGAACTCCCTTATGGCTGCCACTGGGCAGATCCCCCCACCTCACATGGGCCCAGTTGTACCGTCATCCCTCTCCCGGTCTGGTCTGTCTTTGACTTGCATATGAGCAGTGCCACCCCATCCTGCGTGAAGCTGATGTCCTCTCTCTGTAGGGCTGTTCCAGACTTATCCCCTTTCCCCGTAACAACAAGCTCGCTGACCCTCAGTGCTGCAAAGAATGCCACCAGCGATGCCACTCTAAAAAGCACCTGTTCGTAAACGTCCCTGCACACATGCTGCCATGCTTGCCCTATTCTTGCCAGGATCTCCGGCGATATGGGGCCCCGGGAGTCGGCCTTCCTACCCCTTTCCTTCCCATATCCGTCTACCATTTTCCTAACCTGGAAGTCACTGGTGTTGTCTGCACAGCCTGCCGACTTGGCCTGAAAAGCTAGGGCAGACAGCTTGGACTGGATGGGCCGGGCGTAAGCCCTCTCCTATACAAGAAGATAATAAACTGCTGGAGGTGCTTGATTGGGATAGGCCACGCTAGCTGCAAGCCCTGCTCAACCCTGAACGACTCGAACTCCTTTGTTGCCACTTCATAGCCACGCCTGGTCCTTGGTGCCAAGTCCAACCCTATGGCCTGCTTCGCCTCCCGCCTCCAATCTCCCAGGCGATTTCTGGGAGCTTCTCCGGTTGTGGGTTCGCTCCTGGGGCCAGCTCCCTGAACCTCTGGATCTGCTGACGGGAGAGGGCATCCGCTAGGCTGTTATCCAGACCCGAGATGTGCCTGGCGCATACCTCTATATTAAGTTGCAGTGTACGGAGGACAAATGCCCTCACCAATCGCATCACCCTCCCAGATCTGGCTGACAGGCTGTTAATAATGTGAACTACTGACATGTTATCGCACCAAAATTGTACTGCAGAGTTCGACCATAGGTCCCCCCATAGCCACAGTGCCCCCACTATCGGGAAAAACTCTAGGAAGGTCAGGTCCCTGGTGACCCCGCCTCCTGCCACGCAATCGGCCATGTGCCGTGGCACCACCTCCCCCTAAAATAAATCCCATACCCCAAGGATCCCGCGGCATCCGTATGTACCTGAAAGTCAGCCCCCAAGCATATCTCCGACCTCCAAAAGGAAACACTGTTAAAGCCCTCCAGGAATTGAAGCCACACTTGGATGTCCAACCTCATGCCCCCCGTTACCCTGGTCCTTTGGAGCGGTTTCTTTAACCCTTGCATGGCCGTACAGAGTCGCCTGATAAAGGCCCTCCCTGGTGCTATGACCCTACAGGCAAAGTTTAGGTGTCCCACAATTACCTGCAATTCCCTGAGTGTCACCTTGCTCTTTCAATGCAGCTCCGCTAGGCGCTGCCTCAAGATCTCAAGCTTATCTGCTGGTAAGCAGCAGGACTGGTGAATTGTGTACAGCTCTATACCCAGGAAGGTCAGGGCCGTGGTCGGGCCCTCCGTTTTCTCCTCTGCCAATGGTACCCCTAGCTCCCCCGCCAGTCTCCAGAAGGCAGCCTAGCACAGGTTCCCGCTTCCCTGCTCCCACATAGGATAAAATCATTGAGGTAATGCGCCATGGTTGTTACTCCCGCCTCCCGCCTAAGCCTCCATTCCAGGAACATGCTAAAGCGTTCGAATGTCGCGCATGAGATTGAACAGCCGAAGGGGAGGGCCCTGTCCATGTAAAATTCCCCTTCAAACTGGAAACCTAGGAGCTTGAAATCGTCAGGGTGGACTGGTAGTAGCCGAAATGTCGATTTGATATTGCGCTTCGCCATCTCCGCCCCGACACCGCAGTCCCTGATCATACGGACCGCCGTGTCAAAGGATGTGTAGCAGACCGATGCCAGTTCTTGCGGTATGGCGTCATTGATGGAACTACCCTCCAGGAAGGACAGGTGGTGGATTAGTCTAAACTCGCCAGGGGCTTTCTTTGGAACCAACCCCAATGGCGATACCCTCAGGTTTGGGACTGGGGGTGTCTGAATGGCCAAAGCACCCTTCCCTCCCCCAACTCCTTGTGGATCTTCTCCCTAGCCACCCCCTCCATGCCCTTAAGTGATTTTAGATTATTAGCCAAACTCGCCCTTCTCTCCCCCACCACTGGGATTCTAAATCCGTCTGTAAAATCCTCCAGCAGAAATTTGGCATCCTCCCTCTTGGGGTAGTCCACCAGCCACCGCCTGAGCACCGGCAACCTAATTGGACTGGGACCCTTTTTGAATGGAAGCATTGGGCTGGTTCCCCCGCCCCCACCCCCCTGGTCCTTGCCTCCTCCCTTCTGGTTCCTGGATCAATTACATCTGGCGGCTGAGTGGGGGGCACCACACAGGGCGCACTCATGCTTAAATTTGTACGTCTTCCTGCCACACACCCCTTGGTCATTAAAGTCCCAGCACAGCAGGCAGGGTTGAACCACCTGCCCCGCACTACTGTGCCAGGCATTTAATCAGGTGGCTGCTGTCAAACCTATCCCCCAAAGCCGGGCGCGTGGGCATCATAACTTGCAGCCACAACGATGTTAGTGGTACATCCAACCTAAGGGTGTGGTCTAGGGCCGCTCTTTTCCTAAATTGTTCATCATATTGCAGCCATGTGTGGCCCGGGAAATCCGCGAATGCCTTAAAAATTAAGTCCTGATACTGGATCAGGGCTTGAGCCCGCCATGGCTGCACCCTTACAATGACGGACATGTAGATAGAGTATGCAGGGAGCCAGTTATTCCATGTCCTGGCAGGCTTACTCCTCAGGTGCCGGTCCTTGTACTTCTCATCCTCCTTCTCTCCTTCCTTTGATTCCACCTCCGTGTTAAGGAGGCTAAACAAATCCACATATTCCCCCCTCAAAATGTGGTCCCTGGTTACTGGTGCCAGATGTCCCCCCAGCGGGAGGGCCTGGCCCCCATAAGGGATAGCATGGACTGGGACCGCACTTGGCTGCCCACCCACCCAAGCTTGTGCGCTACCAGCCCAAGGGCCCTGCCATAGTATCACTGGGGCTTGGCACGGATTGACCGGAGGCTGCCCCGGGTTCACCTGGAACTGGCCCATCTGCGGGATTGCACCTCCCGGCAACCTCCCCTGTATTGGTGCTTGGGCATTATTGGGTGTGAACGGTGGGTTATTTGCCAGGAGCGGGAGGTTGCTCTGTTGCTGCCCCTGTTGGGTTACCCCGAATGGACCCTGCTGCCCACCCCCTCCTATTGCTGGGCCTGGGTTCTGCACCATGGGGGCTACCTGCTAGTTGCTACCGTACCCACCCGGGATGGGTGCCCCACCCTGCCCAGTTAAGGTGGGCTGCCCCGACCCAATGGCTTGCTGGAATGGTTGGGGGTGTCCCCACAGCCATGCCCATGTCCCCTGATTGCTGCCTGATGTTGCCACCGACTCTCCTGGCCTTATGTTGGATGTCCCCGCCTCCTCAGATGTGCTGGCCTGATCCATCTGCGTGCCCCCGTCAGCGCCGTCGTCGCCCTCTGCATCCCTCTGGTTCTCTAATGCCGCAACCACTTCTTCAGCCATGCTACCCGCTCCGCCGTCTCCCTGATGGTCCTCCAGCCTATCCATACGAAGGGAAAGCTCAGTAAGCAGCTCCTTAATCCTAGCCCGCCTTCTAGCCTTGGAAGCCCTCTCTGATCTCCGCGGCTGCTCTGCCTGGGCAGCTGGTTGAGGCTGCCCACCCTGCACCGCAGGCTGTGCAGCTGGCCTAGGCTGCTGGGTCTGGGCCTCATCCCACCTCAAATGTATCTACCCATACTTTGAGCCTCTCCAGCGAGGCCAGCTCCTCCCCCTCCGAGTCAGATCCCAATGGTGTTATTTGGGGGGCTGGTCTCTTAGCTGGCCCTTTCCCCTTGCGTCCATTCTGCCTACCTCCCGGTGCCATGCCTCCTATTCCCCCTCAAATGCGCTCAGTCCACTCCACTACCCATATTCACCTCCTCGGTTTCCGTGCAGGCTATCCCGCCGGCCCCCCTTACCACAGGCCTCCCTGGGCCTCCAATTACCGGATTCCCGCTACCGCTGATGCCCACACACACCGCCCCGTGGCTAGTGTTCCCGGCCCCCAATCTTCTGCGTGGCCCGTGTGGATATAGGGGGATGGGCCTCCCAGCCACCCCCTCCGTCACCCCCAAGCCACTACGGGTCCTGGTTCCTGCCCCTGCCACACTCCAAACCTCGCGGGGTAGGCCCCTCTCCGCCACCCGCTGGCTCCGTCTGCCTTGTCCTCGGGTGCCCCGCGTGCCCGCCGTGCTCAACCAGGTCGCCGCTTGCTCCCTCGCCGTGTCGCCGGTTCGTGGAGTCCCCCGCAGCGTTGCCGGACTTGCCGCTCCGGACCACAGGCAGCGCCACCCAGCCTCGTCCGCCGCTGCTCCCTTCACCGCCTTCCGGGTTGCCGCTTGCTCCCTCGCCACGTTGCCGGTTCACGGAGTCCCCGGCGGCATTGCTGGACTTGCTGCTCCGGACGGCAGGCAGCGCCACCCAGCCTCGTCCGCCGCTGCTCCCTTCACCGCCTTCCGGGTTGCCGCTTGCTCCCTCGCCACGTTGCCGGTTCACGGAGTCCCCGGTGGCGTTGCTGGACTTGCCGCTCCGGACCGCAGGCAGCGCCGCCCAGCCTCGTCCGCTGCTGGTCCCTTCACCGCCTTCTGGGTCAGGCTCTCCCGGCCACCGCTCTCCTCCTCATCCTCTTCACTCTCCTCGAGGCCTTCTTCCTCTTCCTTCTTCCGCTCTTCCAACCATGTGAGCTCCTCGCCGAGCGCGCCTCCGACGTTGTCACCCGAAAGCCATGTGGAAGAAAGAGGCTGGGCTGGGGAGGGTACCGGCCTTTTAAAGGCCGCGCATCTCGCGCAGCCTTCCGGCCTCACGAGACTAGGTCCCGAGTCTCGTGCCGCCCGTCCAGTGTGGCAAGGGGGCTCTGCCTACACAATTGCATGGCTGAGCCGGCCATATGCATAGATCAACCTTCTGCTAACTTCTGCACATTGCAGCTAGAAAAAATGGCAACCTGAATTGTTATACAGTATGAGGATTCTGGTCTGAAAGGAAGTACAAGACTACCCACTTATCAGAGCAACCTTGAAATCTAATTCCTTGAATTATTTGTCAGTTATGAAAAAAATGAGGGGGGACTTTTTACTTGTTGTGAATGAATTTCCTATTCATATAATTAGACACTTGGACCCTTACTGCTGCCTTGTTTAATATAATCTACATACAAAAGCCACAGGTAAGCCTGTGTGACTTCTAAAATGGCAGTCCCATATGCCTCTTGCAGTTGCATGTCTTCATATAAAGAACATATTAACCACTGACTCTTGTCATAGCCAAGGTATATTTAAGCAAATAATGCTCAGTGATCAGAAGAGAGTTGGTATAAAGGGATAATCTCCCATTGAACTTAGTAGGATGTTGAAGTGTCCTGCTTTGGCAAGATCATGCCTAGTTATTTCATTATGTGACTGTTATTATTCCAACAATCTTTTAAACCACAACATGTTTTGGAATCAGATTAAGACTAAATGTTAGTTTTAAATGTTAGTACTGCAAAAAATCAAAACAAAACAAAAACCCCCTACCATGAAGAAAATGCTGATGGCTAGAAAGAAACACCACATTGTCTTCATAATTTCCAGCAACTACTTTAAAAGAAGTGCATTCTAGGAACTGTTATAGTAGTTTTTACTTCCAGCCTCCTGTATTTCAATCTATTTTATTTCCAAGGAAGAATACTTTTAAAAAATATAAATTAATAAATGACTGTGGGAGACAATGAGAATTGTCTATTTCGTTTGGATGTTTACAGAGTAGAGATGGGCACGACTAGGGAAAATGACGTTTTCGAGTTGTCGTGTGTCGGAGGCAGTCCGTTTCGGCTTGTTTCCGTTTTTTGCGAAATTTCGCAAAAATTAGTCGGTTCGTTTTTTTTGTTTTTTTTGTTGTCGTTAGTACTGGTTTGGGGGGGGGTAGCGGGCTCCTGGAGGGAGCTGCAGGAGTCAGCCAGAGCCACAAGTGACAGACTGGCAGACTCTTTGCACCCGCTGTGTCTCACGTACTTGCATGTAGTGCAATGCAAGTAGATCTGGCTTAGGGTTAAGACGGGTTAGCGCAAGGGCTAGGGTTAGGCTAGTTACGGGTGAGGTTAGGGTGAGTATTGGGGTGCACCTCTGGGTGCCTGTCTGACCCACTTAGAAGGACAGTGTACTGGCGTATGGGTTAGGCTTAGGCTTAGGGTTCGGGTTTGGGCTACGATTAGTGGGCTGCTTATGCCCGATTGGCACATCCCAGAAGTCTCAGTGGTCAACCTGGCCAAGTGGCCATGCGATTGGTGGAAAATTTGCATGGTCCACTCCCATGGGCGAGCCCATCATTGCGAATGTGCAGGTGTAAAAAAATAAAATAAAATAAAATAAAATAAAATAAAATAAAATAAAATCAACAGAGACTTTTTTTTGCAAGAAAAACCCACTGCTGCTGCTGTAAAAAATTCAAGCATTTAAAATAGCTAATTTTCGCATGTTTCTGTGGTGCTTTGGTGGGGTTTTGGGCAACGATTTAAAAAAAAAAATTGCGGTCGCCATTTTGGATCCCCCGCACTGCATGGCAAATGGATGCGCCCTCCCAGCCTGGTACAGTCAGCAAAACCTGGCCATGTGATTGGTGGAATGGCTCCAAAACTTTGCATGATCCACTCCCATGGGCGAGCCCATCATTGCGAATGCAGAGGTGTAAAAAAATAAAATAAAATAAATAAAATAAAATAAAATAAAATCAACGGAGACTTTTTTTTGCAAGAAAAACCCACTGCTGCTACTGTAAAAATTCAAGCATTTAAAATAGCTAATTTTCGCATGTTTCTGTGGTGCTTTGGTGGGGTTTTGGGCAATGATTTCAAAAAAAAAAATTGCGGTCGCCATTTTGGATCCCCCGCACTGCATGGCAAATGGATGCGCCCTCCCAGCCTGGTACCAGCAGCGCAGTAGCAATAGCCAAGGAGAGGGGGGCGGGGAACCCCCCCCCCCAAATAAAACACCCTTCTGGCCTGGTAGGTGCCCTCAGACAGTTTTCGCCTACTTTTAGGGCTGGGAATCGGGTTTCTGTGGTGCTTTGGTGGGGTTTTGGGCAACGAGAGTAGAGATGGGCACGACTTAGCGGTATTCCCGTTTCCGTTTCTGTTACTCGGTTCCGTTACTCTACGGAAACGGTAACGGGAATTATTCCGCCAGACTTCGAGCTCGAACCGACGAACGAACAATTTTGGTCTGATTTGTCGTGCTCGTTCCTTGCATCACGCGATCGCACGATGCCACGCGGCACAGAAAAAAAGTTTTTAAAAGTTAAAAAAAACCCGGTTCCCGGCCAAAAAGCAAGCGGAAAAATGCCTGCCGTGCCTCAGGGCACCTACCAGAGGGGTTGTTTCTGGAGGTCCCCGGCCTCCCCCCCATCCCCCGTCCTGGGCTGCTCTGGTGGGACTCGACACAGGCTCGCAGCCAGCAAAAAGCCCAGTCTTGCTGCCGGCCGCCGCAATTAAAGCGCAAGCAAGCAGCACGGACGGCACAGGAAAAAACTTTTAAACTCTCCCCCCACCCATTCCTGGGCCAAAAAAGCAGGCGGAAAAATACCTGCTTGACTAAGGGCGCAGGGCACCTACCGGAGGGGTGGTTTCTGGAGGGGGGGTCCCGCCTCCCCCCCGTCCTGGGCAGCCGGACTCGAGTTGCCATTTCGCCATGCCATGCGATGCGGGCGGGGGATCCAAAATGGGGCGGCGAACGCAATATTGTTTTTGAAATCGTGGTCCAAAAACACACAAGCACAACAGAAACACCTGAAAATTTATAAACTGCCAGATTTTTCACAGTAGCAGTGGGTTTTTTCTTGCAACAAAATGTCTCTCCTCTCCTCCTCTGTCCTCCATTGATTTTATTTTATTTTATTTTATTTTATTTACACCTGCGCAATGATGGGCTGGCCGAGTGGCCAGCCATGTGGGAGTGGACGACCATGCAAATTTTTGGAGCCATCCCACCAAACGCATGGCCACTTGGCCATGGAGACTTCTGGGATGTGCCAAAAAGCCCCCTAAAACCTGCCCTAGCCCCCTAACCCTTACCCTAATCCTTGACTCCTTACCCATACGTCACAGACTGTCTTCTTAGTGGGTCAGAGAGGCACCCAGAGGTGCAACCCACTAGCCCACCGTAACCTTACCCATCACTAGCCTAACCCTAGCCCTTGCACTAAGCCACCTTAAAGCCAGATCTACTTGCTTGCATTGCACTACACGCAGCAAGTACAATTCCCTTCTGTGTGAGACATGGTGCGAGAGCCTTGTGCAGGGAAGGCATGACGCTATCACTCTCACTGGTCTCATAGCCTGCAACTGGTATGCATATCCATATGGCTATTGCATACCATTTTGCAGCAGCAGCAGGTGAGGAGGGGAGACCCCCATGTAGAGGGGTCTCTTGGAGCCTGCTTCCCCTTCCTAGTAGGTGAGGATAGGAGGCACCCACGGGTGCCTCCAGGAGCCCACTTTCCCTTTATAGCGGGCCAGAGGAGGCACCCACCCCACAGAGGTGCCTCCAGGAGCCCGCTCCCCCCCCAAACCAGTACTAACGACAACGAAAAAACGAACCGACTAATTTTTGCGAATTTTCGCAAAAAACGGAAACGAGCCAAAACGGGACCGGCCCGACTAACGACAACTCGAAAAATTTTTTTTTCAAGTCGTGCCCATCTCTATTACAGAGTATTCTGTTTCATTCTTCTCCATCCCTATGTGGATAAGCAAAATTTTGAAAACACTCTCCCCAAATATACTTCTAAAAATGAGAGCTGGTTTTACCTGTTAGGAAATTAGTATCATTAAATGCTTTATACTATAGATGGACACAAGCCTATGCTGAAAATAGCTGGTTCAATGGTTCATGTCAATTTGGACTTATCCAAACTGACAAAGCCACTTTCCTGAACCTACAAAACTTTTTGTGCGGTAATGAATTTCCTAGTTAGTTTTTTCCACCCCAGAACCTACCCCCCTCCCCCTTGCTCCCATTTTTCCCGGAGCTGCCTTCTCCAACCTCCAACACACACACACACACACACACACACACACACACACACACACACACACACACACACAATCTTGAGCAACACTTGTCTCCCACAGGCCAGATGCCCGGGGGTGGGGATTAAGACAGCCCAGGAGAACTGGAGTTTAATACTAAATATGTTGCCTGAGAAGAATGGGAGAAAAACAATTCTATTAGTTAAAAGAAAAGAAGAGACTAGATCCATGAGTGATAAAACTCTTAAAACTCCTAAGGAAGATGAGAACCTAGTCAAAGTTGACAAACATTGGTTCAGAATTTTAAATGCAACTTTTCAGCAATGCACATGTAATAATAAAAAGAACTATTAAAAGAATACGTGAAAAAAAATGGAAGAGATCAACAAAGAATTTTAGCAGGCATACAGGAGAAATGCCAGATGTTCAAGTTGGCTTCTAAAAAATAAGAGGCACTAGAGATCATATTGCAAAGATGCATTTGTTACCAGAGTGTATCAAAGAATTTCAGAATAAAATTGCACTGTGCCTTATAGATCATATGAAAGATTTTAACTGTGTGGATCATGAGAACCTATGAGTTGTTTGAAAATACATAGGTACGGGCTAACATTTTATTGTCTTGATTTGTCAACTCTGCTCTGGACAACAAGCTAGCAATCGAATGGAGAAACAGAAGGTAAATGTGTCAGACAAGTGAATATTTTATATTCCTCTCTGTTCAGTATGTACACAGAGCATACAATACAGAAAGCTAGATCAGATTCAGATGGAGGAGGAGTGGAAACTGGTGGGAGAACTTTTAAAATGTGCAGCTGGCACCGTCTTACCAGCAGAAAGCAGCAATGACTTGAAACACCTTATGATGATGGTGGAAGAAGAAAGTACAAAAACAGGGCTGATTTTAAAGGCAAAATCGTAACTATAGATGAACTGCATGACTTGATTGCTGACAATAAAGTAACTGAAAATGTTAACAAATGTGTATGCCTTGGTTCAGCCATCAGTTCAAAGGCAAAAGTCAACCAAGGAAAAGAGTGAGACTTGAAAGGGCAGCAAGAAAGGAATTACAGAAGGTCACCCAGTGTAAGTATGAGTCACAGGAGAGCCAGTCCAAGATTATCCCCATTACAGTATTCCCAGTTACCTTCTATGGGTGTGAAAGTGGTGAAATCTTGCAGGAAAAATACCTATTTATTTGAAAGGCAATGTTGGGGAAGAACTTTTCATATACCATGGGCAGCCAAAAAGGCAAATACAGTAGGGGCTCTTTCTCACTGATAATAAAATCCACTGTTGCCCTGGGTTTTGCTAAAAAAATATTTAAATTTTACCATACACACAAATGTTACATGCACATCTGGAGTATTGTGCCAGGTGACTGAGTTTTTCTGATCCTCTTGTCAGAGGTTTGTTTATTTGGAGGCAGGTACGGAAACAGATCATTGGAACTGATTCCACATATGTGAATGCCCCATCAATTTTTTAAACAAAAAAATCCTGCTACTTGATACAGTACTATATAACAAATAGCAGTTTTTTTTTAAAAAAAAGAATGTACTTGCCCAAGAGCTGGCACCCACATGAACACCCAACACCCCTGACTTCCTGATTTACTCACCTGGCCACCCCCCTTGCTCACTTGCACACCTCCCCAATTGCTCTTCTACCCCCCAATTGCCCGTCCTCTGCCCTGTCTTTCTTCCCCCCCCAATTATGTGCTCCTTTTCTACCCAATCATCTTTCCTTATGCCCTTCCACCCCCAGCCCTTGCCCCTTATTTCCCTTTCCACCCCCTTTCCCTCTCATCCTCTTCCCCTCCCTTTCCATTCTGCCTACTACCCTTCTGTCCTGCTGAGCAGACCCACCTGATCAGAAATGGTGGAGATGGAGATGGCAGTGGTAGCAGAAACGGCGGCAGGGAGCCTGAGGCAGCAGTGGCAGCAACGATCATGGTGGTGAGGATGCACATACAGTCACAATAAAATGCTGAAACTGAGGCTGTCCTGCTTTGAGAACATCACACACACACACACACACACACACACACACACACACACACCAGGACTCTGTGGAAACTACAATTATGCTTGGAAAAGTGGAAGGCAGCAGCAAAAGAGGAAGGCTAAATATGGAATGGACTAGGTCGCTAAAGGAACCCACAAGCATGACTTTGCAAGAGCTGAGCAGCTGAGGGGATTGTTTTGTATTTTGTGCACACCATGAAAAGGTTCAGTGATAATCACTTATCTATCTGGCATCTGATATTAGCAACACACATAGATATAAATATTAAATGCATAATTGCCTTTTGGTTTGCTCTTCAGTTTCTGTGCATTAGCAAGAGGGATGAGGAACACAGAACTGGGTGATAATTGTAGAGCAAGAATCTGTACCCAGTTCAAGTTAGATTGCCCCTGGACATTAAATTATGCATATTTCTTTTTTTATGCCATTCCTTTGTTACTGTTGTTTTCTGTGTTTAGAACAGCCGTGAACCATGTATAGATCAAAGACAGCTGCATGTTCCCAAATCTACATACTTTTCAGGATGCTCCAAGTTCCATTAACCAAAGACCATGCAAAATGGAAGACAGCCCTGGGGTTGTGAAAAGTTGTGGTCAGTTTTCCTTTTAGCAGTCTCCTTTTATCTTTAGTCAAAAGCAAAATAAAGGATGTTGTCTTATTGCCAAGGTTAGTCTACAAGGAGAAAATAAGTTGACCCATTCACTATCTTATGTTGACAGTATGTTCTCTCTTGGGAATATTTTTTTAATGGATAGCCATTCAGATCCTGTTCAGATGAGTGCCAAACTCTTCTTTGTGTTTCCTATATCAGACTGGAAAATTACTTTAAAAACGAAATATGTAGTCATTAATCACATTGTAGCGACACATTTTAGAGTAAAAGTTTGCTTTCATATTTCTAAGAAGTAACAAAAATAGTTGATCTGGCTATTGTTCTAATTTTTTTAAAATGGGATGTTATAGAAAGGGAGTCTGAGGTGCAGACCCTCTGTTCCCATCCGCTGTAGGATTGTCAGGTGGTCAGCATCCCAGTTCCTGAGATTCCAGGGCCCAAACCCCAAACCAGGCAAGGCAAGATGTGATGACAGGGATGGGGGGGGGACAGAAGTGATGTGAGCCAAATGCTTGTGGGGGGGAGGGACTCAGCAGCTGAATAAAACCTGGCTGATGAGATGAGTTGATAACCCAGATGTGGTGGGCAGAATTAGGAGCTGGGCAGATAGCTCAACGTGTCCAGAAACTGCAGCAGCTGCTGTCATCACTCTTCCTGCTAGGCCTTCTAGTTCATGCTGCTTTATCTGTGATGTCAAGGAATTGCATATATGGGCTGTGTACACCTTACACAGGTGCTGCTTATCATATGAGCCTGGGGTGGGCACCTAACGAAAAATGAAACGCTGTTTCATCATTTCGTTAGCTAATGAAACGAAATAAAACAAAACAAAACGGGGAAGCAGTGTTTCATTACAAACAAAATGAAACACTGTTTTTTTGCCCCTCTAGAAGGAAAGGATTCATTCTAGATGGGAAAAACTGTGTTTTTCGTTCTCGAGGAAATGACAAAGGTACCTTCAGAAAGCAATTCTAGCCTACCCTATGAAATTTGGAAAGGTTTGGGGTTTAGGACCTGAGTTATGAAGCTCCAAAGTGGGTGCCCCTAGGGAAAAAACTTCTAATTGGAATCGGAAGCTGATCGAATGAGTGATAGTGCTGCCTCCACTTCCCATATGATTCCAGTTAGAAGGTTTTATCGTAGGGGCACCCCCTTCAGAGCTTCATAACTCAGCTCCCTGAATCCCAAAACTTTTCAAATTTCAGGGGATTCCCGAAAATTGCTTTCTGAAGGTACCCCTGCTACTTTGGCGCCCCAAGATAAGTAATTTAATTTTTTTTAAAAAAAATGGGCTCTAAAGTAATAGAGGTACCTTCCCAAAGCAATTTTAGGGAACCCCCTGAAATCTGGAAAGATTTTGGGGTAAGGGGGAATTAGTTATGAATCACTAAAGGGGCTGGGGGGTAGTTAATTGGCAAGGTCTGCTGGGAGCATGGAGGCAAATCAGGGAGTTTACTCTATGGTATTAACTCCCTAATTGCCTCCATGCTCACAACACACATTGCCAATTTACTACCCCCAGCCCTTTTAGAGCTTCATAACTATGTTCCCTTCCCCCAAATCTTTCCAGATTTCAGGGAGCTCCCTACAACCCCACCACACACACACACACACACACACACACACACACACACTTGACCTGTCAAAAAGCCTCAACTGATAGGCAGGGAAAGGCCAAAAGGCAGAATGGGACAGGTTCCCCCCCCCTCGATGCTCCATTCTTCCTTTCACACCTCCCCCACCTACCAGCTGGGGCTTTTTGACAGGTTGGGGTATGTAGGAGAGGGGTAACCCCCATCTCTAAACCCCAACCTGTCAAAAATTCAGGGGAGGGGCAAAAGGCAGAAGGAAGCAGGTTTTATTCCCTTGCTCTTCCGTTATGCCTTTTGCCCCTCCCCCATTTTCCAGCTGGTGTTTTTTGACAGGTCGGGATTTGGATAGGGAGGCACCCCTCTCTCCACACACCCCAACCTGTCAAAAAGCACCAGCTGGGAGACAGGGATTTCAAGGAAGAAGGAAGGAAGCAGAGGTAAAGTGAAGTTCTGTTTGAATATACCACTGCCTCCATCATTCTCCCATGCTGCTCCCCCCCTCCTCCCAGGGAGGTTTTCTGGACAGGCTGGGATGTGGGAAGTGGGGGCACAGAATTCCCTGTCCAAAACACCCACCTGGGAGGAGGGGTTGGCAGGGGAGAAAGGAGCAGACATGTGGGGAATTTACTTTCATAAGTAACGAAATTATTTTTGGAAAAATTTATTTATTTATTTATTTATTCATTAATTCATTTATTATTTGCTTTGATTTAAGAGGGTTTTGCTTTACATGTTTCAGGAATGAATTAGGCTCATAAAACAAGGTATTACTGTATATTGGTCAACAGTCTTCTTAAGGTGGTTGATGTTTCACTTAATATATGTGAGGTTAGGATCTAGCTAGTCTTTCACATTCAATACACAGTGAACTGCCAATATGGATGAGGGAAATATAACCGAGGTTTTTATTTGTAAGTTTTTGCTTTTTTTAACCATTAACTCAACACTGTAACCCAAAATATGCACATTATATCCTTCTGCTGCTTGTAGAAATATGTATTAGGGGTAGGATATCATATTTACAGTTTATATATATGCAAAGTGCTGTTTATTGGTTAAGATTATAATGTTTTAAATGACAAAGCACTGTAATAATGCCGCATTGGAGGGAGGACCATCGGTATTATTTATTATTTATAGTAGTATGTCTGCAGTTATGATTTTTATTAGCTAATAATGTTTTTATTTTAAAGAAGTCTTCATGTTCTTTTTAGATACAAGCATGGTCTGAATTAGAACATATTTTATTTTACTTTCATACTGAAATGAAATGAAACCAAGAAAACAAAACACTGGATTTGTTGCGGCGGAAATCATTTGAGTTTTGTCTTCTTTTTCAGCACTTCCAAGAACACCATGTTGGGAAGTCTAAATTGGGCAACCTTTACATCAAAGATTATTTTATTTGTCATTTTGCTCTTTGACTTTAATGTGGTTAAAACTATGATGTATCATTCTGGAAGGGGAATATATCTGGCATGGTAATGATCTAATGTCCCTTCCTCAATGTATACATATTTACCAGGAGGACAGTATTCATTATCTAGATGTTGAATCTTCAAGGTCTCACTTGCATCTTGCTCTGACAACAAAAGCACTGGATCTAATACAAATGTTTAGTGCTTTTAAATGGCTTACAGAGAATTCTAAATTTGTACCCTCCTCCTTCCACCAAAAACAAACAAAAAGCCAAAGGATCCTTTTGTCATCACTTAGCTGTTCTTTTCTCATCCTAAAACAACATAGGCCAGAAATATGTTGGGCATCATATCAACTAATCTTTGAGTTCATTACATTGGGTTAACCTCATGAAGAAGTGAGCAACTAAAATGATTTCTGGGCTGGGGCACCTCCCTTATGAGGAAAGGCTACAGCGTTTGGGTTTTTTTTAGTCTAGAAAAAAGGGGCCTGAGGGGGGACATGATTGAGATGTACAAATTATGTAGGAGATGGATAAAGTGGATAGAGGGAAGCTATTTTGCCTCAGACACAATACCAGTTGAGGGCTGGAAGAGTAAGAAGAGTCAAAAAAGAAAAAAAAACCAAAATCATATTACTCCCTGAGAATTGATGAGGCCTCGAACCACCAGGTGGAACTTTTCTGCGTGGTTCGAGACCTCACCAATCCTTGTCTGGCTAGGCCTCCTCCTACTGATTTCAGTAGTGAGAATTTTGCAGTCTTTTTTAGATAAAAAATAGAGGCCATCCGGGCTGGCTTCGAATCCGGTTGCACTAGCCCTGCCTCACCACCCCCAGTAGCCTCACCCCCCCACTCTCCTCGTCTGGTTGAGTTTGGGCCTGTTTCCTCATCTGAGGCCTCCAGGGTGATCACCGATTGCCGACCCGCATCCACCCCCTTCGATCCTTGCCCATCTTGGCTTATAAAATCTGCCGGAGGGAGCATGCCCGAGTGGGCTTCTGTCATCGCCACCGTCTCCTTCAGCGAGGGGGTTTTTTCCCTCCCGCTTGAAGGAGACGGAGGTTAAGCCCATCCTGAAAAAACTGGACCTGGCATCGGACCAATTGGCAAATTACCGTCCGATTGCCAATGTTCCCTTCATGGGCAAGGTCATCGAGAGGGTGGCCACGGCTCGGATACAGTCATTCTTGGAGGAACAGCGGTGCCTTGATCCTTGCCAGTCTGGTTTCAGGCGTGCCCGGGGGACCGAGACATCTCTGGTTGTGCTGCAAGATGACCTAATCCAGGCGGCCGACAGAGGTTGCTCTACCCTGTTGGTCCTCCTGGATTTGTCAGCAGCCTTCGATACCGTTGACCACGGTATCTTCTGGACCAGCTCTCTGAGGTAGGTATCGGAGGCACTGTTCGCAGTTGGCTCCAGTCCTTCTTGGAGGGCCGACTCCAGTATGTGCAGCATGGTGGAGAGTTGTCGGCCCCGTGGACACTCCCTTGTGGAGTTCCGCAGGGGTCGTCTCTCTCACCCATGCTGTTCAACATCTATGTAAGGCCGCTGGCTGGGGTCATTCGGAGATTTGGAGTCTGCTGTCATCAGTACGCTAATGACACACAGCTCTATCTCTCCTTTTCCACCTCTGCAGTGGAAGCTGTCTGGACCCTCGAGTAGTCCCTGGACCAGGGCCAACAAGCTCAGGCTCAATCCCGAGAAGACCGAGGTGATGTTCTTTGGGAGTTCACCATCTGGTTACGGAGGCCCTCTCCCCAACGTGGAGGGAGTTTCTCTCCAGCTGGCGGATAGGGTTAGGAATCTGGGTGTGGTCCTGGATCCGGCATGATCTCTGGATGCCCAGGTGGCTGCCGTGACCCAGACCGCGTTTTATCGTCTATGACAGATTGCCCAGATCCACCCGTACCTAGATGGCGACTCCCTGAGAACAGTGGTTCAAGCACTGGTGATCTCGAGGTTGGACTATTGCAATGCCCTCTACATGGGGTTGCCCTTGACTCTCCTCCGGCGATTGCAGCGGGTTCAAAATGTGGTAGCCAGACTGGTGGTGGGTGTGCGTCGCTTTGACCGCATTACCCCAGTCCTGGCCCACCTGCATTGGTTGCCCGTTGCGTCCCGGATCAGATTCAAGGTCTTGGTTTTAGTTTATAAAACCCTCCATGGCTTGGGCCCAGACTACGTGGCAGAGCGGATTGCCCAGCGATCAACATCATCCCGGCCAGTTCGGCAGTCGCGAGCGCACTCGCTTCGGGTTGCCACCCCCGAGAAGCCAGATGAGCTTCCACCCATAATCGGGCTTTCTCGGTGGCTGCCCCCTCATTGTGGAACAGCCTCCCCAGGGAAGTGCGCTCTGCAGAGTCCCTGCTGGCCTTTCGCAGAGCGGTGAAGACTATCTTTTTCCGCAAGGCCTTTGGTGACCTAGTCTAATAGTGCCGTCCCCCCCCCGCCATCTGATGAAGGCTCTCTCCACGGCCTGATGCCTCTAAATGAGATTTGTTTTATAAGGGTGCCATATGGTTTTTATCTATTGTCTGTTTTTTGAGTGTTTGTAATATTGTTTGCTGCTGAACCGCTCAGCTTTGTCTGTAATACTGTTTGTTACTGAATTGCTCAGCCTGTAAGCCGCCCAGAGTTCCCTTGGGAAGATGGGTGGGGTATAAATTCTATAATAAATAAATAAATAAAATAAATAAAATGTTCTGCTTATATACCACCCCATAGCACTTAAGGCACTCTCTGGGCGGTTTACAATTTATATATGAAGGCTATACATCCCCCATGAGCTGTGTACTCATTTTATTGACCTTGGAAGGGATTGAAGGTTGAGTCAACCATTGGCCAGCCATCTGGGATTGAACCCCAGGTCATGAGCAGTTATCGCTGCAGTACAGCAGTTTGACCACTGTGGCAGGAGGACCTTAACCAAAGAAAATCTTTCTTTAACCATTATGTTGTTAGTCTGTGGAACTCCTTGTTATAGGATATGGTGATGACATGTGGCCTAGATGCCTTTAAAAGGGTATTGGAAATTTCTGGAGGAAACGTCCATTGCAGGTTACAAGCTATGGTGGCTATATCTGTTATCTCCAGGTGTAAAAGGAGGGAACCTCGAAAGGGCAGATGTAGGGGAGTGCTATCAGGAGACAGGTATCTAGTTGTCTCATGCACTCCCAGAGGCATCAGGTGGGGCCACTGTGACATACAGGAAGTTGGACTAGATGGTCCCTTGGCCTGATCCAGCAGGGCTCTTCTTATGTTCTTATACTAAACCTGGGTTCAAAACTATTATTTATTTATTATTTATTTTTTATTTTTACAACTTATATGCCACCCACTACCCAAAGGTCTCTGGGCGGCTTACAATAAAGAATTAAAAAAGTTAAAACATCAAATATCAATAAATAATTAAAACAATAATAAAAACCTTACACTAAA
Source organism: Phrynocephalus guinanensis (assembly GCA_037367245.1). NCBI lineage: Eukaryota > Metazoa > Chordata > Lepidosauria > Squamata > Agamidae > Phrynocephalus > Phrynocephalus guinanensis. The sequence goes on along the minus strand of CM074742.1, from coordinate 6,878,152 downwards.
ATCATTACACTAAAATTGCCATCAGAGGACCCACAGTCTATGTTGTATCAATTAAAAAACTTCTGGAACAGGAAGGTTTTTACCTGGCGCCGAAATGTCATCAATGTTGGCGCCAGGCGGATCTCACTTGGGAGCGCATTCCATAGCTTGGGGGCAGCTGCCGAGAAGGCCCTGTTCCTACAAGCAATCCCTCGCACCTCCTTGAGGGATGGCTCTTTCAAGAGGGCCCCCTGGCTTGATCTTAATTGCCGGGTAGGTTCATATGTAATAGAATAGAACTATGTAATAGAAAAAAATTATACTGTAATCCATACTTGTTTCCTCCTCCACTGGGGTGTGTACTTGTTTGGATTGAAATGCATTCACATCAGTTAAGGTAGTATGATCACTAGAGCCAATGTGGAGGGGTTTGTAGCCACTGTATTTGAAGCAGAGATGGGCACGAAATGCGAAAATGGTGTTTTGTTTCATTTTTTGGTTTTGTTTTATTCCATTTCATTTTGTTGCATTTGAAACAAAAATTGTTTTGTCTTTCATTCTGTTTCATTTTTCATTTTTCATTTATTTTTCTTTATTTATTTTGACAACTACTGTAGTTGCGGCCCTGCTGGCCAATCGGCACTTCTTTTTACAGTCACCGTTCAGCTGGTGCACAGGGCCCTGCCGCTGATTGGCGCTTTTTTAAAGAAGAGCCATTCAGCTGGCATGCGGGGCCCTGCCGGCTATCTGTGATCTCTCTCTCTCTTTTCAGAGTCCTCATTCTCTATCTTTTTTCTTAAGAAGTGGGTATTCATGGTAAAGTGCAGACTTCCTCCTATCTTTATACCAAGTCCTTGCTATCCCCCCACACACACCTTTGATCTTCTTTTGGCTCAAGTGCATAAACTTAGGGAAGCCGAGATTTCTGGGTGCTTTCACAGCAGCTCCATTTACATTTTTCATACTGTGTATTTACATCCAATGATGGAGAAGCCACAGAGAGACAAAGTGATATGAGGGTGCCACGGGGACCAGGATACAGAAAGAGGGAGAGGGGAGGGGAGAGGGGGAAGCCACCAGAGGCATAAAGAGAAAGAGGTGCCAGACAGAGAAAAGAAAGAAAAGACGGTCAGAGGGTGAGGAGCCACAAAGAGAATGGATGTCAAGTGTTTCTAGGCTTTACTTCATACTAGGACATCATTGATTAAATGAGTTCAGTGAAGGAGGTCTCAACTTTTGGGTCACCCTTAAAGAGACAGGCACAGATCTTGAGGTGTTTTTTAAAATGCTCCAGATGCCTTTCTGGTGTATGGTAAGAGGAGGAGCGGGGCCATCATTTTCTCAGTCATTCTTTCTAATCTGACGTACTTTCTAGTGTTGCTGGGAAAAGAAGTGGAGGGGAAGCACCATGCCATTCTGAGTTCTTGGAGGAAAGATTGTAAAAATGTAGTGAAACAACAATACACTGTCAAAGACAGTTACTTCATGTCCCTCTCATCGCGGTTCGCCATCCCGCTTGGGACCGGTACAAGTTAGTTAAGTTAGTTAAGAGACCTTTATTGGCATTAAAACAACAGACAAGTTAATACTACAGTTCAAAAGAAAAACCAGGAACAAACAGGTAATAGTTCTGATTAGACATGGGCACGACTCGGTGAAATTTTCGTTTTCATTTCCGTTTTTCATTTCCGTTATGTAACGGAAACAGTAACGATAATTAAGCCGCCAGAATCCAAACTTGAACCGAAAAAAGAAAAATTTGGTCGGGTTTTTCATTTTCGTTTGTGGCATCGCGGCGATCGCGCAATGCGAAGCACAGAAAAAGTTTTTAAAAGTTTTTGAAAAAAAACCCCGACTCCCGGCCAAAAAAGCAGGCAAAAATATGCCTGCCTGAGGCTTTGCCACCTTTTTTTTTTTATTTTTATTTTTTTAGACCTGCCCATTTGGGCTGGGCATGGGATGGGACCATGCAATTTTTTTGAACCATTCCACCAATGGCATCGCCAGGTTTTTGACTGACACTTCTGGATGTCTCGGAGGGCATAAAAAGCCGAGGCACCTTCCAGAAATCGCAGTCAGGTATATGGATGTGGTTGAGGGAGGAGGGCTGGCTGCTGGTGCTGGTGTGATCCGATCGAGATTGAGGAGGGAAGCTGGAGGCTTTAGGATTTAAGTTAGGCAGGCAGAGAGGGAATTGAATTTAGAAAATAATTTCTTTGATTCCCTGCAGCTTTGTCTGCTGAAGGGAATAGCAGTTTATTCTTTATTTCTTCTCTGGCAGTTTGTGAGGATTTTTTTCTGATATTGGATAAAGGGGGAGGTTCGACTGGGAGTGGGAGGTGTGGATTTATTTAAAAAATATATTATATACTACCATTTATTTTCTATTTTCCTAACTTCAATTTGCTTACACACACACACATTTGGGGTGCAAGCCAAGAACAGAACCTCTATCCTAAGTGATATCCTAACTGCCCACTTGCCCATCCACCCGTGCCGCCACCCGCCTGCGGCCCGCGACACCACCCGCCCACTCACCTGCCTGCGGCCGCCTGCCTGCTCGCCCGACCATGCCTCCCCCTGCCGCTGTCGCCGCCCGCCCATGGCCCCCCGCCACCGCCGCCCGCGGCACCTCCCCCGCAGACGACCCCCTGCCCCACCTGCCAACTAGGGCGCAAAAACACCTAGCGCCAGCCCTGATTGCGGGATGCCCCTATGCTCTGGGGGAAGTCAAATCACGCTAAATCGCGGTGGAAATGACAAACGACAAACAAAACGATGAAACGACAAATTTTTGAAAAATTTCACGACAAACAGAAACGACCCGAAACGGATCCGTTCCGACAAACGAAAACTCGAAATGTCATTTTTTCTGGTCATGCCCATGTCTAGTTCTGATATAATCAACTAATAGTGAAAACAGAAGAGGGAGGAGAGGAGAGCCCAGGGTCCCGAGTTGCTAAAATTCTGGAAGCAAAAGTTGCCACCTCCTCCAGAAAGAAGGTGACATGTGTGGAGAGAAGAAACTTAAGCCTAGTTGAGTCTTCCCACCCCTGCATCCTGCCAAGGACTGAGGACAGATGTTTCTTACGGAGTGTATCATGAAGTGGGCAGTAAAAAAAATATGTTCAAGTGTTTCTACACAGTTGGTTTGACATGGACAGAACCTCTGAGAATAGGGGATTCCACCAAACCTGCCCTCCAACAAAGCAGATGGAAAAGAGTTGCATCTAGCAAGTGAGTAAGCTCTGTGAGCTTCTGGACATGTCAGGTGGGTGTAAAAAAAATGCTGGCTTCCCAGGGCAAACTGGGATGTTAAATTGAAGGGGGGAGCATGTGGTGTTGGCTTCACTGCACAATTCTTGCCATTCAATGTCCAGTAGCCTATCTTTAATAGTCTTATAGGCTTCAGATTATCTAAGCATACCGAGCTGCTCAATGTCCAATCCTGCTGTTTTAAGTGTAGTAAGTACGTCGGAACTCTCTACTGGGAGATCAGGGTGTAGCAAGAGTTGATACAGTAGGCGAGATTGGACTGGGTTGTAAAAGATTCCAAGACAAAATTTTATTGATCTTAGCCAAGCCAAAGTCTTCAGCCATGGCATACCTGTTTCTAAACAGAGAACAGCATAGGGTACACATCTGGGTAGGCTCAAGATACTCCTCAGAAATTAGGCTTGTATACGCTCAACTGAGTGATCTATGGCTTTGTACCAGATTGGAGACCCGTATAACACCTGGGCAAGAGTCTTGGCCTTAAATATTGTCAAAGAGGCAGGGACAAACCTATTACTATAGTTAAAGAAGAAGCGCAAAATTGCGCTGGAAGAAATGTTACATGAATTTAAAACAGACTTACGATGAGAAGTCCATGTATGTCTATAATTGTAGTGGATACCCAGATACTTGAATGACTTAACCTGCTCGATGACATTTCCCTTACAGACCCATTTGAACGCTTTAAATTTACTTGCAAAAACTATGATCTTGGATTTTGAATAGTTGACCACTAGTTTGTTGGCCTCAAAATAATCAGAAGCTCTATCAAGTAAACGTTTAAGACCTATGCGGGTACGGGGGAAAAGTGCCGCATCGTCAGCATACAATAACTTGGACCAAACCCAGGTTTGGACAGTGGCTGTCTACGGCCAACAGAGTTGGAGCTAGATCATTGAGGAATAGATTAAAAGTGTTGGGGCTAGAATGCAGCCCTGTTTGACTCCTTTGTTGGTTATAACGGTTTGGGTTAAATTGCCATTCTGAGAGCATCTGACTTTGCATGATGTATTAGTGTGTAAAGCTCTAATTAGCAAAAGGAGTCTTTTGTAAATGTCCCATCTGGATAATTTTTCCCAGAGTAACTCTCTGTCAACTGAGTCGAAAGCTCTCTTCAGGTCAAGAAAAGCCACATAAAGCCTACTCTTGGACTTCTTGACCTGTTTATGCACCAAATGTGAGAGGATTACACAGTTGTCTAAGGTAGATTTACCCTGGCAAAATCCAGATTGCTCGGGGCCAAGGATGTTCTCGGTAGCAATTCAAGAAGAGAGCTTTTTGCTGAGATATTTGGCGTAAACTTTGCCAATTACAGATAACAGGCTGATGGGTCGATAATTCCCTGGTGAGTTAGGATTCCCCTTTTTGTGAATGGGAACAATAATAGCAGTTGTCCAGTCTTTAGGTATGAGGCCAGTTCTATTGATTGTTGAAAAGAGAGGGGCAAGTAAAGTGGCCCACCAGTCTGGATCATATTTTAAAAGATCCGGAGGAATACCATCAGGGCCAGCAGCTTTGCCTGATTTTAATTGTACAATAATCTTGTGAATCTCCTCTGGATCTACTGGAGGCCATTCAGGGAGGTTAGATGCGGAGAAGTCGGGACCACTGGCTGCAAGTTTGTTCCTATCACAAAAGACGTCTGAGAAATATTGGATCCACCTAGATGGTGAAACTGCAGCTGGATCGTGCACATCTGATCTGAGGGATCCTGTAACAATTGACCAAAATGGCCTGGTGTTATTCTGCAATATGGCTTGGTGTAGCCTGTTCCATTGCTCATGGTGAAAAATTTGCTTTTTCTTCAAGAGAAGGACCTTGAGTTGATTTTTATACTGAAAATATTTCACTAAATGGCTATGAATGTTGGACTTTCTAAAGTCCATATAGGATGCACGTATTAGTGCCTTGAGCTCTCTACATTCTTTATCAAACCAATTTTGGTTATTGTGAGCTTGCCTATGACTAGTTGGAGTGGACTTAAGACTCAGAGACTGAAAGATGAGATTGATAAAGGATTCAAAGGATTTGATTTGAGTGAGAGAATCAGGGTTCTCTTGAACAGCTAATAAAAGTTTTCTACTTCCTTGAGCTAACGTTAACTGTTGGGGAGATCATTGTTGACCAGAATTTTTGACCTCAACAGTGAGTTATCAGCATCCCCAGTGTGTGGATCTCTATACACATGCAGATTGAGAGATAAGGTAAGAGGGAGATGAGGACCGGTACAAAAAATTGTTACTGCACGTCCATTGCGTGATGGCCGGAGTTCGTCCCGACCACACCCCCTAAACTGGGATTTAATCATGATGAGCCATACCTCTCCCTGACCTTGGGAATTCTCTTGTCCTGGTTCCTATTTTGAGACATGTGCCCGTGAAGTAAGGCTCATCACACAATGTGCACATTCTCCATTAAGTGGCAGGAGTGTGAGGATGCATTCTCCAGTATAATCCCAATGGTGTAAACAATGCATCACAGAGAGGGAAGAAGGCATAAAACCTCAAACTTTGCTGCTTAACGCATGAAAGGCAAACTTAAGGAGAATCAAAATATCGAAAAACGGAAGGTCGGACCAAAAAAGGGGGGGACAAAGGCAGGGAAGTACAGATGTTGTCACGAAACAAGAACATGAAGTAACAGTCATCACAATACCATCAATCATGCCTGTGGGTAAATGGAAACAGGGACAGAACCGGGACAAGACCACATGACCACAAACGACGTTATCATGAAACGAATGTAATCTCGGAACAAGGAAGGACGTGAAGTAACCATCATAGATGTCCATGAAAGATGTCTGGGAGGGATGTGGGTCCCCCTTTCCCCAACTAGCAACAAGTTTAGTGTCTAGTGTCCTGTTTCCCATGCAAGTTACCCACAGGTGGCTAGCAGTCACTGAGCCATGAAACTCCATGGATGAGCTTGGCTCAGTCATTGTCCCTTAGCCAAGCCCTCTAATAGGGCTGAAGGATAAATGAAGGCGGTACTGTTATTTGGATTGCTTTGTGTTTCAAGGAACAGATACCTAGAAATCATGCCCCCCCCCCAAAAAATAGCCACAGCAATTGCTTTTGTTTTTGAATGAAAAGTAGTTATGTAATGAGAAAAGGAACCTGGTTTAGGGATTTCCTTTATGTGGTATCTATTTGTGTGAGTGAGCACAGGAGGGGATCATGTAGACTGTCTTGACTGCAAATATTGGTATCATCAACATTCAGACTGCATAAAGTTTGGCATCATTTTACTGCTGGCAGCAAGAGCACAATATTGTGCTTCAACATTAGATAATTTCCTGTCATTTTGGCTTACACGATATATATGACTTGCATACATTGGAGTTGATTTGTTTTGTTTTGTTTTTTAAAGTTGCATTCAAATATAGGTTGAATTGCATTCAATTACAGGAAGAAAGGTTGGAAGTGACACTAACAGATTATTTCCTTCAGGCCTTGGGTGGCTTTGAACTGCTGTGTGTTCCTGTTAGTGCTGAAACAGGGCTAAAATCCTTTTTCTGAGAAGCATCTCATCATGACTTGTATAGGCAAGATGGCGTTCATTTATCAGATCTAGGCTTAGATCTGTTCTTGCAGGAGATCCAGGGAACCCTATAGGCCAAGGTTAGTTGGATTGGGGGGGCTAGGACCATATTAATATCTCCTTAGCCATGGTGGGTAGCACTTAGGTTAACAGAGTTAGTTGAGATCCCAGACTGGCACCCAGTGGGTGCTTGGTAGACCTCTGGCTGTAAATAGATTTGGATTGGAACACAGGCAAAGGAAGGAGATAACAATTAGGCTTAGTATTTGGCCAAGGGCAGTCCTGCTGTATTTAGACCTTTAATGGGGATTTCACTGAGGGTCATCTGGGATTAGTATCTCTTAAGAGAGTAAAAGATCCCTACCTATTGCACTATGTAGGCTCCCTTATCTCCACATTGTTTAATAAGATTTAATAAAGTAGTGCCCCTTGTTTAACCTAAAAAGCAGTTGTATACACGACCCCTAAACTCCGGGACAAATGGCTCCCAGCTCCGGAGCTTAAAAAAGTTTCCCCACCAGCTCCAGAGTTTACAGGAAATTAAGTGCAACCACGCCCACTTTAGCGCGTTCCAGCGCACCTTTCAAGTACCTGCTCTCTGGAGGTGAAAATTATTTGATCCCGTGTAACAATAGTGAGTGCAGGGCTCTCCTTGCTTCTGTTTGTTGTTTTTTGGCTCCCGCCCCTTTAAGAGCTACTTAAGAGACTGGAATGTTGCCGCGGCAAGAGCGAAAGGCAGAACGGAGGTGAGCCACATCTCTTTTCTTCCTTTTTTTTCTCCTTCCCCTCACGCAGCCAGCAGCCAGGAGTGCGGAGGGGGTGGGGACGCAGGAACAGCGACAAACCCCTAAGATCTCTGGTCCGAATTTAAGTGGCCAGCGGATCTTAGGGGTCGTGTGAAAAGGCCCTCACTTCTTTATTTCGAGGGGGGGAGAGTATTTACTGTTGATATATATGAATACCAGTTTTATTAGTATTGTTACTGTCAGCTTTCCTGAGAAGGGCACAGAAGCAAGTGAAAGACACAGGATACATATTAAATAAACGAATAGAATGGAATAAGGCCTTTTGTTTTAGGGATGCTTGAGGATTTATTTTGGTCCACATTTGTAAACAAGCCAACCTGATCCACAATTCTCTGAGCAATCTGTGTTAGATGCTTTGCTGTTGTACTCTCCAATACAAAATATTGCCAAGTTGTACAGTTCCCACACTTTTCCAGATTTTCCAAATGTTGCAATAGCCATCCTTGCCCTTAAAAATATCAAAGTACACATTTAAATATGTATTATCTGGAATATATGGAAAAATACTCTCTTTCCGTGTTAAGGACTGCCCCATCCCTGCTGTCTTTCCGGAAGCCGGCAAAGACCATCCTCTTCAGGCAAGCTTTCCCTGAATGAGGGACTGCCTACTATGTGAGTTTATATGGATGGCCATACATGATTGCATTGACTGATTTTATAAGAACACTAGTGTTTTCCATGTTGCTTTTCACCTGTTCTTGTGTGCTCTTTGTAGCTCTAATGTTACCTTTTAATGTTATAAGATGCCTCTTCTAATTCCCTGTTCTTAATTTGAGTATGTCTTAAATGTTCTGGACTGCATACTGTCCCTCGTTACTGTAAGTCGCCTTGGGTCCTTTTCCAAGGAGAAAGGTGGGGTAAAAATATAAATAAATAAATAAATAAATAAATAAATAAATAAATAAATAAATAAATAAATAAATATCTCAACTTGACATGTACCATAGGGGAAATCAATGCAGTCCAGATTTAGACTAACCTTTATCCTAGGCATCCTCAGTTTTAAGTAAATGTCAGGCAACATGGCCATTTATGTCCCAGCTGCTGCCATCCAGAGTATATAGTTCTGGAGGTGGACCAGTAGACTATCTCATAGAAGGCAGCTCTGCAATATTATTATTAAGGCATTTAATTCCATCAGGGATGGGAAACCATGGGACAGATCTCATTGGTCATCCCTTTTGCCAATCCCTGGGGCATGGTGTGTTCAGGGTGGAAGGATTGGTGGGGAGCTTGTGCATGTTTGGTAGTGCAAGTTTCCAAATGCCCATGGAAACCCTCACACTTAAAGAAAGGCTCCAACTTCAAGTTTTCACTTCCCAACATGTGGACATTGTAAAGCGAAGGCCTGATTTCTAACCAGTTGTTCACACCAAATCATCCAAACATTCCATTTTGCTATTTAAAAAGTCATAGTCTCTCAATTTGCTGCACGAGAGGTGAGCATGAAGGGACAACTTACACACTGCTAGGTGAAACTCCTCTTCTTTGTTTTACTTGTATATTTATTTAATGTTCTTGTTAAGGAACAAGCCACATGAGAGGGGAGAGAGAAATGAAAGAAAAAACCAATGTAAAAGCACTCCTTCCCCACAAACAAACCTTGAACACATTACATTTAATTAAAATGCAAAGACAATATCACTATAATTTTGTCCTTTACATTATAGGGAAAGGCGTACAGGATTTACTTTCAGGTGTTTTCTGCCTTTTCCACTGGAACACATGGACTCTCAAAGAAGCAAGTTAATCCCTGGTGCAGCTGTGCCAAACTCTGGCTAATTGGACTAAGAGCTATGGTTCTTTTTTCTAATACAAATACAACAGAATTTATTGGCATGAAAAGTGCATGGTGTTACTCCTGTCAAATCAATAAAAAAAAGTATCGAGTTAAAACAAAGTTTGCCAAATGTTTGTATTTTATTTATTTCAATAAACTACTGGGAGTTGATGAAAATTTTTTGCTAACTGTACAAAGTATAGACTGCATGCCTTCCAGGTATAAAATATCACGGACACGGAATGCTATGAAAATAAATAACTTCTAACACAAATAAGAAGGAGAACATATCAAACTGTTACTTCTTAAAACATATTGTAAATAAAAAATTACCAGTCCTTCTAAACAATAAATATTAAGAAAACAATGACATAGTTGAAATGTACTCATATAAATTAACAACTTTAATTACATTAGCCGAATGGACATTGGTTAAAGCACTGCATGTAGTATGCAAATAAAAAGGTAATCCAGAAATAAAAATAAAACATTTTTTAAAAAATTAACAAAATGTCACACCTTGGCGCGCATGAATGATGTGTGCATGTACTTGTGCGTATACACACAGAGACATACACAAATATATTTATATATGTATATTATTTTCATGAACAAGAGCCTCTCATGTGCAGAATTCTCTATTAGGATCCCATGCCAACTGCTATGTATAAGACCTTTCTCTTTGGCATCAAAGAGAAGATCAGCATTATCTGCTCAAACCCAGCTGATCACTGGCTGGGAGAAAGAGAAGTAATAAATACGGTACCTAGATTCAGCCCCTCCACAAATATGACTGGTGACAAAATGCCACCATACTATTGGCTATGCAATTTGCGTACAAATCCTCTCCCTACCCTCCACACACCCCACAGCATCTTGCACATGCAGGATGAAATCTAGAGGGGCAATGCTCACAGAAAAAAGTTCCTGCACAGAAATAGCTCTTGTTGGGTCAAGGCAAGTGTATACATACATATACATACATACACACACACACACACACACACATATGCAGTTTTAATTCTGCTTTGAAAGAGTTTAAATACAAACTAAACTTGCAAATTAACAAAAAAAGGTCACTGAATAAAAATAAATAATGAAATATACTGGAAATGTAGATTGCTTGAAGGGTAACATGTTCATGTTAGATGAAGTACTTTAAAAAAAGGAAATAGCGGATGGATGTTGTCGGTTCAGTACAAGTGCAGGGTATCAGAATCTGGCTTATGATTTATGTTAGACATTTACTCTAAGATTTAATTTTGTTAATTGGACTTCATTAGGGCAAGTACCAAAATAAAGTTATAGAAGACAGGGAGTTAAACATCCCTAGTTAACAATATGCCTGCTTTATGCAAACACATTGTAACTATCACTAGCAAATACAGGAAGCTGCCAAAATATTTTATTTTTATAATATATTTAATGATCTCATTGAATGAAATCATTGTGAAAGTGAAATAATGTTAGCATTGGGGTTTCAGTGTCATTAACACTCTACTGCAGTGCTGCAATGACAGAACTCCTGCTCTCTGCTACAGTAAAGAGCTTGGATCCCCCCCTATCTGTTCTAACAGCTTGGGACTGGACCATCCAAAGATCTAAGGCAACAGAAAATTTTGGGACACAGAAGCATCTTCAAGGCATTTTGTTTTGGTGTGGTATACATACTCGTAGACCTAGGAAGAGTGTGTCTCCCCTCTCAATTTTAGAGGTGAGGAGATGCCTCCTTGCTCAGTCCACAAGGCACAAAAATGCAGGCACAATGCTGCCTGATTTCTAACTATGCTTAACAGATCAGGAACTGCATCTTGCAGTTTTCTTACTCTTTTTCCATTTCAGAGCTTAATGGCCCAGTTCACTCGCAGACTCATTAGCCATTTCTGACTATTCCATTTAGCCATGCCTGGAGTTTGCACTGCTTGTTCCAAAATTGAAAGTGAGTGAAGAGTGCCCAGCAAGATGAGAGGAGGGACGTGTTTTCAAAAATTATTACTGCATTAAGTCCACCCCACACCTTTTGTCATCTTTACATTAATTCATCCTGACCTATAAGGCACTGTTGAACACACCACACCACCAGGCTCTTTAAAAGGGGTAAGTATCTGATGTACACTGTTTCTCAGCAGGTGAGGATGTGAGTTCTTGGGCAGCCTGAACAAGGCTAGAAACTGATACTGAACTTTTGGGGGGGGGCAAGATTTAACACCACCATTTTCATTGCCATCTTGAAAAAGGTTACATATATTATTGGCCAAACTGTCAAATCTGGTAACAATTCCAAATGTTATTTTGAGGATATTCCAATGTAACTAAAACAAACTATCTTTTTTTTTTTATTCTTGTGCTGGAATTCCAGTCATTCTTGATTAACATACCAATTTCATATTTTATTATTTGTGCACTTTTTGACCTCCCTCTGCTTTGAATAACAACAAATCAAAAAGCTGTGACAGACTGCAAAAAAGGAGAACAAGAGAGAGGGAAACTGAGGACAAATATCTATGAATGCTGCTCCAAAAATATGAACAGTTGCTAGTATACACATACCACTCTTTCCAATGTGTACATCATAGTATCATCCACCACAACCAAACTTTTCTTCATAAATTGGGGGGGGGGCTAAATAAATAGATCAGATTAAATGGACAGAAGAGCACAGAATCTTGTAGCTCTGGTTCCCAAATTAAGCTAATGTTTCAGGAAGATGGATGTAGCTGTTGCATTCAACAGAACCAGGACCAAACTTTTCAAAATGTATCTTTTAACAAAGCTAATATAAATACATTTTTGCTAGCATGAAATTGTAAATGCTGTTGTCAGAGACAATGAGATAGTGACAAGCAGGTGATTAACCAGTAAAGGAGTGGTTGGTTAGCATTCGATGCAGCCTTATAGGGATGTTATTGGTCTAACAATATTTGCACTTCTTATTTTAATTAACCTCACAACTCAAGGTAAGTTTGTGAGGTGAGTTTGGCTGAGTGTTTAATGATTTGTCCAAACAGGCTGGATAGGGTCTTGAACCTGTGTTCCCCAAACACAAACACAACACTCTGGCTATTGCAATTTGCATTGTACTAGCATCACCATGCTTTTACCTCTCCTAATCTGGTCTACTTCCCATCTGAGCTTTTCTTCATGCATCTTTTTCTATAGCTATGTATTTGCAATCCTGTACTCAATTACTTGACAGTATGCTCCACTTTTCTATATACCTTTGAGCTTCACAGAAGTTCCACCAACATAGCTGCTTCTCCCTCCAAAGCATTTTGAAGACGAACATTTCAGCTGAACTTTTCCTTTTAATACTAATATTGGAGAAGGACTTGAATTGCTGAGAACCATAGACACTGCATGCATACAATAGGCCTGATTAAAATTGGGCCACATCAGTGGAGGTTTTCCTATTGATTTTTACAATTCTATCAGCTCAGTCATTTCCTTCCCAAGGATCCTTAGCCCTTCCAAATTATCAGTACATACTACCTCTTTAATAAACAAACAGTTCTGAAGTTTCAGAACACTCCCTGTATCAATGGCATTCCTGCCTATTGCCTTATGCTTTTTTAAAAAGCCTTCTACAAGTAATTTAAGTCTGAAAGCTTGAATGTTTTAATGTCAAACTACAACAGCAATTGGATCAGAGGATGTTTTTTAAAAACTGTGAAGAAATGTGACACATATAAATGCGTATATGATATATAACTCATTAGCTATACAGGCTAAATACTTTGGAATAAGTTAGTCTTAGCTATAAGCAAGTGCTTTGACAGTTGCAGAACAATGGAAAACTTTTTATTCTCCCCCCCCCCCCTTTATTTAGGACCCTGACTGAGGGAAACACATCCAGCTGCACAACTTACATCCAGGGCTCCCCTGCTCAAAAACCCAGGGTGACAGTGCTGGCATCTAAACCAGTCCTTAACTCAGTCCCAGCAGGCTTTTGCACTAAGTCACCTTCTTTGGATCGGGGTAGCTAAAATCTGAATGAACAAAAAGTGGAAGGAATGAGGTCATGACGACTAGACTGCTTTATAATTCTTCTTGTCCCCAAGGTGCTAAGATGCTACCCTGTCAATGTAGGTGGGCTCTTACAATGCTCTGAGATCAATCTTTATGATGACTGCCAGAATTAGGAAGAACGGTAATGCTTTGCTAGCCTGAAATCTACTTGGCACATTCCTTTAACATTCTGATAAAATATCAGGTGGCTGCAGCAAAGTTTTTCTTGTGTACTATAATTATAGTAATTGGAGGTACTGAAGAAAAAATTGGCAGCATTTGGCAATGAAAGTAAAATCTCAACTAACAGAGCTCCACCTAATTGCGCTCCTAACGTCACTAGGCTTGGGATTCTCCCAAAATGGGTGACCAATAATGTTTCTCATTTCCACATATACGTCAATCACAGCACTTAAAAATGCTTCTGTTTTTAACAGTTATTTCAAACTGGACTGTTCTCAGGTTTTTATATCTGTGGGTCCATGTGAGTTCACTGGTGGGTGTTTATAAATCAACATCAGCGGATATTCCCATTCACATGGAAAATGTTCATACACAGACAGCATGGAGCCTTCACACAACCACAATATAAGAGATCAGTCATGGGTAAAAAGAGAATGTGGATTAATCAGAGATGTTTGATATGCCATATTTTTCTGTGTATAAGACATTCCCAAGTATAAGATGACCTCAACTTTTCCAAAGCAAAATAACAATTTCACAACCACATGGTTCTCACCTTGGCTTATTTCCAAGTATAGTACAAGTCACAATTTTTAGTCTAACAATTTTAGAGGAAAATATAGTCTTATATACAGAAAAATACTGTCTTTCCCAATTGGTATTCATAGCTGCCATATAAAGCTTGTAGATTACTCTGGTGACATCATAGTCACCATCCAGGGAATGCATGTATTGACAGGCTAATGCACAAAATATCTTTCCAATCCATTTTTGCACATTCTGCAACATTACTAGGAAACTATGCCCATCAGTCAAGTAATGTGCAAGATCTTCTGCTCACACTGTCACTTCTCTATATGTACTTCATTTCAGATGGATCTCATGTGTGCAATTACTGGTGTTCCTGGGCCCACTGACCGTTGAGCTGACATTATCTACAACATGCATACATATAGATCCAATAGGCGCCGTGGGATGAAACTGTGACGAGGCTGGAAAGCAGGGCTGAAGAAGGGGACCAAGCAGGATGTATGCGGGAGAGGGCATCCCTTTCATCTAGAGTGGTATTAATTTAAATAGGTTTCCTCTACTGGGAAAAGGAAAACATTTAATATACTGTGCTTAGCACACAACATTCATTGCTTCTTAAACACATTAAAAGTGGAGCCTGAAGTGCTTAAACTGTATATATACACACATATACAAATATAGCTTCTCTCCCCCCCCCACCTTACAGCAAGTTGTTATCATTCAGTGTGCAGTTGCTGTACATCTGAAGGATTCACAACTCAACGGATCTCAGGTCAAAACGCCCTGGATAGTTTAGGGGTGGTTTGAAATGCATGGCCAAATTTGGACTGTCACTTTTGTGCTCCGGACACTAAACTGGTTCCTCTAGTCCTTGTCCACAGCATCCTACTTGCAACCTGCCATGGTGATGACCCTGAAGTCAGATCCTAACCTATGAGCAACATGAGCTAAAAAAGAGAGAGAGACTGTTTTAGAGGCTCACACAAGTGTCTTTGGTGTATACATCTATTCTTTTAAAGGTATAAAATAATTATTATTATAATAAAAATAACTATTTTGTGTGCTGTAGCAGTTCTTGTATAGCTCACAATAAGTGCAGCTCTCAACTCCCTTCCACCCCAACGTCCCTTTCCCCACCCCAAAATACTTGTTAAATAAGGATTAGACAGATTGAACATTTTTGTAGTGCAAATAGTAAACATTTTTTTTAAATTTCTTTTTTCTTCTTTTTAAAAAAAAACAAAAACAAAATATAGAAATGTTTGGCTCCAGTACCTGGACAAACATGTTCCTTTCAAGTATCTCTCACTGAAGAAAAAAAATTAAACATGTTACTTCCATTTTTTTAAAAAAAGTCTGGGTATTTTTTTTTCTTTCTCTCTCAGGTAAACAGTTTCAAACCAACTTGGTTGCATAGTTCTAATGTCATAAGCACCTTTACGAAATGTAACTTTGTATTTTCTTTCTTTCTTTATAATTTTTAAAAAACTTTTTTGCAAAAATAGTGCAGAAGATAAAGGTGAGTACACCTGCGCATTACTGTCCTTTTTACCAATATATATATATACACACAAGTGTGCTCTCTGTGTGATACGCCATAAGAAACCTGCACACACACATATGTGCGCACACACTGCGTCCATGGTAAACCGACAGGAATAAAAGTGCCAGTGAATGTAGTGTTCATACACATGGCTTTTCTAGAAATTTTAATACCATTATGGATTTAGCATCCAAATTGCTGCATTTTAGGTGAGCCACTATCAGGGCTTGAATGCATAGGTAATGTAGGGAAGGAAGATATACCTCCCCTTGCAATTGATAAGTGTGAAAAATACTATGTAATAAAAATATGGAGCATATAGGATATGCCCTTGCCCACACTGTTTAAACGTTTCTCCTCCAAGCCCTGGTAAACACCACTCTTCTTTCCTTTCTTTACGTCAAATGTGAACATTGGATGCACTGATTTTAGACACGTGACAATTTTGCTTGAAAAGGCTGAGCCAACTTGGTCTTTCCTCTGTTATGTTATATTTTAAACCGTCTTCTTGAAATTGGTAGAAAGGCTGTCCCTAAGAAGCGTGGGTGTGCCTCGTGCAGACGCACACCTATGAACATCCACATTCCTCCACTATCATGTTCTGGATGTCCTTTTTGATTATATTCTGCCCATCGTCATAATAGAGCATAGACATGGGCCGCAGCTTGGTGGGCACACAACAGGACTTGAGGTTGGAGAAAGGACTGTGGCCCCTCATGCGGTAGTGGTTGATGACGGTGGAGTGGAAAGAGAGGGTTGACCCTGATGTGCCAGCGATGTGGCTGGGGCAGTCTCCTTCACAGTAGTTGGCATGGTAGCCTGTTGGGGCAATGATCCAGTCATTCCAGCCGATGTCTTTGAAGCTAACAAAGAAGTTCTTCTTGCAGCAGATGTTGACTTTGCCGTCACACTCAAGTCCCCGCCTCCGCCGCCTGTGCTGGCGATCTTCTGAATGCCTGGCAAGCATCATTAGGAAAGGCCGGTGTGATTGCTCTTTCTCTTCTTCCACGACACTTTCGTTGCCTTCCCTTTCCCTGCCTTCCACATCTTCTTCCTTTTTTTTCCTCTTCCCCAGCAGGACTAGACTGGCTCCAGTTTCTTGACATTGGTCACAAGCAATCCGCACATCCAGGGAATTCTTTCCCTGATCAAGGAGGTGCTGGACACTGCTGGAGACGGGGAAAATGTGCCAGGTACTTTTACGAGTATCAACTGCCTTTTCAGAAATGAGAATTTCACCTCTCTCCCCCTTCATGCTGCCATCCTCTTCTGTTCCTTGGGAGTTGCGCTTCGGCACTTTCTCTTGCTGATACAGACGGATGGTCACTTTAGTCCTGGTCCGATTGGCTTTGGAGACTTTCAGGAAGAGCCACACGTCAGCCTGGGCCACCACCGAGAGCTCGCTGCCTTCCTTGGAAATCTCAAAATGCAGCATTTTCTTGGCAGGACCTATTGTGGGGAAAATGCAGACATGAGGAGGGGGGACAATTAGCAGTGACAGAGAACATGACTTTCTGAAATCAAAACAAGCATGCAGAGGTCCACTACACAAGGTATGACGTTGATGTTTCTCTGCTACGACTGCTGACTTTGGGCATAAATAAAAGGGCCCATTTAAAAGGAGCACTCTTAAAGCATGGCAAAATCACATGGGTAAGAGGCCACAACCCCTGCCATTTTGTTTCAAGGATTTGGAATCCAGGCTTTCTTCTTGGCCGTAGCTTCTTTGCATGCAAATACGGCTTTTGTCATAGATTACAAGAACATTTAACACAAGGGAACATTTCACAAATGTGGCAGCAGAGGGGGGGGCTTGCATGCCTTGCTTTAATGGGCCTCAACTTATCATGCTCTTGGCCAACATTCTGCTAATGGCAAAGAGATTGCTATAAAGAAACTGTTCAGTGGTATTTGCAGTTCAAATTTGTCAATCTCATCATCACAAGTTTTTCGTAGATTATGGAAGGCCTTCAACCAGGAAAGTGCCTATGCATATGAGTGGCAGCTCTGAAGCACTGCATTCAATATTGTCCTTCCCTTTACATAATTCCCTTGCTTTTTCTCTTTAATGTATGCAATCATGCCTTTTGACAAATTCCCAATGCCACCAGCTACAGAATTATGCCCTCCATCGCATTTCAGGGGAAATATCACTATTTGTACATAGAGTGTGAAATGCAGTTGTTGCCTTTCTATACCTAATTTTGGGAAACACTGAATGCATTGGCATTGGAATCAGAGGACTTGGTTATGTACACCAAATTCTATCATATATGTCATGTGGATATGTTTTGGTGACTATCTACTTGAACCTATTTCCTATTCTGGTAAAGACTTCAGAGAAGTAGATGCGTATGAGTGCTCAAACCTTCTTCACGTCTTCTAGACCAGTGATTCTCAGCCACTAGTACATGATGGGATAAAAAAATAAAATTTTTCCTAACCATCCATAAGAATTCATTCTCCCTCAATAAGCATATCCTCCTATAAATGAGATGTGCCATATTCTACCAACCCTACCTGCCACACCTTTTAAGTATGGAGATTCCTGCTTCTCAATCAACCCAACCCCCAGCACAGTACTTCTCCCCATCCCAGCCAATTCCTCCTGTATCTAATTCTACTACCACCACAGCTGGGATAACTAACACAAACGTGGAGATAGCTGAGAGCCACATAATGGCCTTGATGAGTGAACTGGCTATAATTACTGGGAGAACTGTGTTGGCTATATTCCAGAAGCTGGAACAGATAGCTGACCAAGTTGCCATTCTGGAAGAATCCCTCACAAAAACTAAAATCACTCCCCACTGTACTCAATCTTCCCGTTCCCTTAAAGAAACCTCCCACAGAAGGGAGCACTCAGAGTTAACTAGAGAGCCTGCAAGTAATATCTTAAGTAGACAATATTCACAACAGCTAATAGTGATTCAAATCATCTTAGAGGTTGCCAACAACAACATAAATAAGGGAAATTGGTCCAGTAAACAGAGGAAACGTACATCTTTAAGCAAACTATTACAAACAGAGATCGGACAAATTGATTTAAATTGCATAAAATATCTTCGAGGTTCACAGAGGATGACCAAAATAAAACTGGACTTCCATAAGCCAACCATCCCTCTCATGTTGTTCCAGATGAAAAAATTTCTCAACAAATTCTCTATAGCCCCAAAAAGAGTATTTTCTACTCCAGAGCATGAGGTCATGCAAGAACCACTGGACTCAACTGAACAACTGCTTGTACAGGCACAGGCTGGTAGCTCCCTTCTTAAAGGGGAACATCCACAACTCAATCCTACTAGTCACTCACTCCTCTCGGATTACCATCTTTCAGCTAAACTCAATCAGTCAGGTGCAAACAGAAGCTTGAATGCTCAAATTAATCTTAAGGAATTAACATTGTGCCTTGGAAAATCCCTCCAACAAATTGAAATCTTTCCTAGGCCCCCTAAGAAGTTAAAATCAGATATCTCAACAGCTCCCACACCTCTGGGATCCCAAAACTTCTGCTCAGCACAGGATCCATTAGACTCCTCCGTTTCCACTTTTGAAATCAATAACCCAATGAAGCCATCTTCAGAGACAATAATGGAAGAGCTCCCATTAGACATTGTTCAGTCTCCTGCATTTAAACCTTCACCACATGAGAGAGCTGATATACTCTCACTTTCTGTTCAACTCCTGGCAGCAGCTCTAAGACAACATGATTCTGCTGAATCATCCCCCTGGGAAATCAACTTGCAATTGGATCTTGACAATGAGGTCTTATCACAGGAAGATCTTACAACCCTAAGAACACTCTCTGACAAGAAGCGACAATCTATTCTCAGAAGGATTGAGCTGCTCCAACAAGAATTATTGATACTAAATGGGTCTTCTCAATCCAAATATCCCATAGAGTGTATAGCCCCCTTTCAAGAGGATAGAAGAGAACATCCCAGGAAACAGTCAATCTTAGCTGAGATTCACATGGGACCTGACCCTGTCTCTACCTTTCCTCTTTGTTCTGTCAATGCCTTGGATGAGAACACAACTCCAAGTATTAAAAGGCCAGTTATTGCCTCTGAGAAGACATCTCCCAGTTCTGAGCAGCTTAAACTTTTGCCATCCTTAAAGGCTGTTAATCCAACTCAAACTTCAATAAATCCTTGCTGGGACATTCAATCTTCTACCAAACTGGATAACCCTAATGAATCCTTACTTGCCAATGATCCTCATTTTGTCTCTCATGTGGCACTGATACACTCAGCCTCTACTTCTGAGACACAGGACCAACGTGCCACTTTCAATTTCAGGCCTCTGTTGGACAAACCAACAACTGAGGAATACGAGCTAGGACCAGAGTAGTCCTCATCCTCCCCTTTGATGGAGCAAATACCAATACAGTCACTTCACCACCAGGATATCACAAAATCCCCTCCAAGATCATCCTCTCATTTACTAGCTCACAGTTCATGACGGTCTGAGGACCACCATATAGTCTCCCTATTAAGCTGGATTGTGGCTGGGTGGTTCTCTTTAATTAGGGATCCTACCATTGGAGACTATTTGCTTCATCATGACATTGTACTGATCCAAGAAACATGGACTGCTGATGAACTAATTCTGAATGGATTTACTGTTTTTTCATTGGGGGCAGTGACTGGCGCCAAATATGGAAGAGCGAAAGGTGGTTTGGGGATCTTTGTTTCCACGATGCTACATGCCATTTTAAGGCCTCTCCCCTCATTGAACTCATGTGCCATGGCAGTACTAGTTCAATTCAAGCAGCACTCCTTGATTCTAATTAATGTTTATATGCCACCCGTTAGGAAGACAGCCCAGCTTAGAACTCTCTGGGCTGAGCTAGAATCGTATGTTGGGGATCTTATAACTCAAAACCCTAACACATCAGTAGTTCTGGGAGGAGATTTCAATGCGAGGCTGGGACCTGATGATCACACCCTGTATACAGCATACAAATGCATCCCCCCCCAATCATGAATATACTGGTTCCCTTCTCTCCCATCTTTTTAAGGATCTGAAATTCAACTTTGCAGGCCTTTCCTTGGCCCAACTAATGTATATATCTAATCTCTTCATCCTAAATGGTACTTCTACAGGTGACTACCCAGCTGAATTTACCTACATATCTGGATCCAAAATGAGCACTATTGATTATGTATCTGTTTCCATGGATCTTCTTCCCTACGTTAAAAACTTACAGTACTTCCTAAATTCGACAGTGACCATCTCCCCGTTTTGCTTCTCCTAAATGCTTTTACTCAGGAAGTGCGCACTGTCACTCACTATCAACCTAACATAACTCCTTCAGGAAGAACTTATCAGCGTATCAAATGGTCCTCTGTCTGGAACCAAAGAATCTCTGAAATGTTGGCATCTGACCATCTATTGGGACTGCGCCTTAACCTGTTATCAGCAAAGACGCCGGAGGAATCTTTGGAGAATTATAACACCCTGATTCAAGAACTAAATAAAGAAATTAAATCTAACAGAACCACATCTTGGAAGCGACGTCATTTCCACTCCAAACCTTGGTTCGACAAGGACTGTGTAGATGCTAAAAAGGCTCTAACTGCTATTTATCAACTCTAGTAGAGCTCCATCAGCTGCACAGGATCTTCTTTTGCAAAAGAAAAAATATAAACCACTTTTAACACATAAGAAAAAGATTGCTACCCAAAATAATTGGGCACGGCTAATACAAGCAGCTAAAGCTAATGATTCCACTACCTTTTGGCATCTCACATCTTGCATCTGCAGCTTTGATAGGCCTGCGCCTGATTGTCACATCTCCTCAGAGATCTGGGAAGCATACTTCCAAGAGCTATACTCAGATCCATCTGCTGGAAGGGGATCTTACATCCAAGACCTAAGTAAACTCCCACAGTGGCCCCCTGTGCCTCAGTCATAAATTAAGTGCTTGATTACCTTACTGAAAGAAGGGAAAGCTCCAGGAGAAGACCTAATTCCAGCAGAGGTCATCAAAAACAACTTGGACTTTTGGTCTCCCTTACTAGCTTCACTTTTTACCTGTATTGATAGATACGGACGAATCCCTGAAGACTGGGGACTGGCTATTATAATACCTATATATAAGAAAGGCAAAAAGGACGATCCCGCCAACTATAGACCGATCAGTCTTCTTAATAAAATCAGCAAACTTTATGCTAGGCACCTACAATGGAAATTGCAAGACTGGCTGGAACAAGAAAACATACTTGCAGAAGAGCAAGCCGGCTTCAGAGAAGGCAGATCGACTATAGATCAATGTTTGGTGCTCCAACATCTTATTGAAAAATACTCTCCCTATAATATTTCCTCCCTTTATGCTGCCTTTATAGATTTTAAGGCAGCATTTGATTCAATATCATGAACTAGGTTATGGGAGAAACTGGAGGCTTCAACAATAGACAGGCGTTTATTTTACCTAATACGTATGCTCTATGAAGGAACCAAACTTCAGATCAGATGTAATCCCCAGGGTCAACTCACCAATCTTGTTGCCACTGATAAAGGTGTTAAACAGGGATGTATGATGGCCCCTCTTCTTTTCAACTTCTATATTAACTCCATAGTGTCCTATCTTGACCATGGGACCTTCCACCCTCCAAAACTGGCTGGAAGGCATGTCTATGTCGTGCTTTAAGCCAATGATGCGGGAATCCTCTCTAGAACACCTGTAGGTCTCAGAAGAGCTCTGAATGCACTATCACAATTTTGTAAGGAAGAGCAATTAAAGCTCAATTATCAGAAAACTAAAATTATAGCCTTTGCTAAAAGACCCAAGATTTACTCTTGGAGTATCAATGGGCACAAAATTGAGCAGGTTTCCTCCTTCAAATATTTGGGAGTAGTTCTTCAGGCTAATGGTAGCAGAAAAGCCCATGGAGATTATGTTGCCAACACTGCTCAAAGAAGTTCTCTAGCCATTCTTAAATATCTTAAGACAGCTGGCAGCCAATATATTCCTGCAGCACTTAAACTATTCCAAGCCAAGTCAATTTCCCAACTTCTATATGGAGCCCAATTAGGTCCCCTTTCCAATTATGCTCCACTGGAATGGGTACAATCTAAATTTGTAAGATCGGCCTTACAAGTTCCCAAATGTGTTCCAAATGTTACTGTCCGATTAGAGTTAGGCCTCATGAAAGTGGAGGCTAGAGCTTGGGTGGCTATTCTTACCTATTGGATTAGACTGCATTTCTTCTTTAAGGGTTTAGCCGCCCTTATTAGAAAAGATGACTTTAAGTCCAAATGGGAAGGGGCTATAATATCTACAATCCTATCCTTAGGTCTGTCCCAAGACTTCCTTTTTACCATGAACTATGATCAGGCCAAAGTGCTTGGTTACCAACTCAGAATGACAACTGGATCTAGCTAGTTCCCCTGCCTTTATTATTAATGACTCCTGCAGGTATCTATCTTTCCCAATGAGATACTTAGCCAAGCTTTAGTTACCCACCCACCGGAGGGCCTTTACCTTGGCCCGATGTCATGCCCTCCCTTCTGCTGTTCTTGAGGGACGATATCGGAGGTCTCCCTATTTGGAGAGGCTATGTCCCTGTGACTCCCGTGATATTGAGTCAACAGAACATGTACCTCTTCACTGTTCCTTTTGTAAAGACACCCGGGCTGGGCTTATATCTCCAATAATCTATAAATATCCAGAACGCTCTGGTCATTATTAAACTCAGTTACTTCTATCAGATATGAATTTTTCTATAACATATAGTGTGGCCAGGTTCTGCGCCGCAGCGATCAAAATCCGCAGGACAATGACCAGCGTCATCAATTAACTAAAAGTACCACTTACGATACATAGCCCCTAAGTATCAACAACTCTTGGTTAACAAACAAATGTGGAATGTTTTATGTGCATGGAACAGTATGTATATATGTACTCTGATGTCTTTTGTATATATCTATCTCGATCTTACTCTCTGGCTCGTTGACATCACTAATTCCTCAGATACTAATAAGGTATAGCTTCGTGATGGTCAGGATGGATTTGTGGGCAGTTTTTATATTATATTATATATTTTATATATAATATATTCTATATTCTATATTCTATATCTTATCTATTTTACTACTATTTATATATCGTATCCTGTTGCTGGTCACTGACTGTAATAAAGTATTGATTGATATGCTAATAAGTAACTTTCAGCAGTCAGTATTTCTTTCAACCTCCTATTATCACATTCCATCAATCTATAAAATTATAAATATTGTACAGTGAAAAGCTGCCCATAAGCCTTCTTTTCCCTCACATAAATGGTGAGCTTTGTAAATCTGGCATCCACAGCATGGGGCATCTAAGCCATGAATGATATGACGAAGGCCGCTTGCCTAGTACAACACCATCTGAACAAAGTAGAGATGGGCACGAATTGAAAAAATTGCATTTTGTTTTGTTCTGTTTCATTAAGGAGGTTGGTTCGTTTTGGTTTTTTTGCGAATTTTTGCAGAAATTCATTTTGTTGTTTTGTTGTTTCATTATTCATTTTTACCCCCTTTCCCCAGCGCCCACTGCGTGGCCCCTGGGGCCCAGTCAGTGCTGGTTTTTTTTTTTTTTTTTTTCCCTTTATTTTAGGGTGCCGAGTTGACCAGGCCAATCTTGGGGCCTGGTCTGCACTCCTTTTTAAAAAAAAATAAATTTTTATTTTATTTTATTTTTTCACTTCCGGGTTTGCCTAGTGCTACAGCTGTAGCGCGGGGATTTTTCCCCCCCCAGTGCTGACCGCCCCTGGGGCCTGGTCAGCACTGGTTTTTTACATTTAATTTAATTTAATTTAATTTTTTTAGGGTGCCAACCAGGCCACCCTTGGGGTCCAGTAGGTGCTCCCTTTTTATTTATTTATTTTTATTTATATTTTAAACCCCCCCCCACTTCCGGGTTCAGGTCTCGCACTACAGCTGTAGCGCAGGGCTTTTTTTCCCTTTTATATCAGCAACAACCGCACAGTGCTCCTAGGGTCGTTATTCATTTCATTACATAATGAAACAAATAACGAATAACAAAATAAAAAAATTGTTTCGTGCCCATCTCTAGAACAAAGTTAGACCAGGTTTTAGCAGCT
This sequence comes from Phrynocephalus guinanensis, assembly GCA_037367245.1. NCBI lineage: Eukaryota > Metazoa > Chordata > Lepidosauria > Squamata > Agamidae > Phrynocephalus > Phrynocephalus guinanensis. The sequence continues at coordinate 6,853,420 of CM074742.1, read as the reverse complement.
GAAGAGGCCTGTCACTTGCCTTCTCTTTTCTGAATTAGAAAGATTGTAGCTCCAAAACGGCTCTGCCCAAGCAAGTACATCATTCTGCCTTTTGTACAACCAGAGTTGCATAAATTCTCCATGCAACATCTTATCTGAACCATAACTTACTGTAGATTTCACTCTGAATGTAGCATACAATGTTTATTGTTTCCTCTCTGATAATATCTCTGGCTAAAATAATGTTATTTACTATATGAAGGTTATTTGGCTTAAACTGACAAATTTGCAGACTAAGGGCGTTTATACACGACCCCTAAGCTCCGCCGCAAATGGCTGCAAGGTCCGGACCTTAAAAATGTTTACCCACCAGCTCCGGACTTTGCAGACAATTAAGTGCGACCCCGCCCACTTTAGCGCGACCAAACAGCAGTTTTCTTGTACCTGGTCTTTGATGGTGACAAATATTTGATCTGGTGTAAGGATAGTGAGTGCGGGGCTCTCCTGGCTTCCGTTTGTTCTTTTTTTGCGCCCCGCCCCTTTAAGAGATCTGAATGCTGCCGGGAACAAAACGGAGGTAAACTGGCAGTCTTTTCTTTCTTTTTTCTCCCTCCCTCAGGCAGCCAGCAACCAGGAAGTGCGGAGGGGGGTGGGGACAGAGGAAGACCAGCGACAAACCCCATCTCTTGTCCGAATGAGGCCAGCGGATTTTATGTAAAAACAAGAAAAGTGTGTAGAATTCTAATAGCAAGAGTGTAAACTGCATATTTTAAAATGACAATTAATGAAATACTGTCATTAAAATAAAAGTTCTTGTTACATTACCCAATCTCCAGAATGAGGATGAATGTCAACAACAAAATTGTGTAGAATTCTAATCTGAGTGAGATAAATTATGACAGCAGCTTTATAATAAATTATGACTACTACGTATACTACGTATTATCTCTCCAAATGTAATGCAATGCATATACTCCTATGAAGCAGATGTATAGCAACTAACTACTTACGGCAAACGCTGGCAACTTATTTTGGCTGAATATTGGTAGTAATTTCAAATCCAGACTACAATTTAAAGCAAAACCAGTATCAAAAAAATCTGAGGCTGTGGCTACAAAAAGAAAGTACTAATTCTAACATGAATAAACGGAGCTTTAGAAATCTTTCAGTTAAAGAGGATCAATTACAGAGCATGAGTTAATGCTTCAGGCAGTTAATGCAGTTGAACCCATGGGGGCTTATTTCAAATGAGACTTAACATATGCATATTAATTGAATACACCGAGGGAGAACCATTGAGTACAAGCCCTGCTACTAAAAATTTACATTTTTCCACACTTGTTTAGTTTTGAGTTGTTCTATTTTGTACTCTATGTGAATGACTTTTCCCCCTATAAGGCAAACTGTTCATTTTACAGTAGCTTTCTTTTCTGACATGTTTAGGCATGTATATGCGCTATGTAAATAGTCCAACTGTATTCAAAAGCACCCTCTTCTTAGTGCCTCAAGTCATTCTCCAAGAAACAATAAAAAACCTGTGATTAATACATAGATTCTTATAACAGAAGTGTAACTGTTGAGAAGTGGTGATTCAAAACATTTTCCAGATGTTCCGTATTGATTGTAGCATGCTATCTATCCCATAAACTAAATGTTCATTGCAGACTCTGCATGGCTTTCCGGAGGAGAGGGCGCTTATTTCTTTTTGCTATTTCTCTCACACATATACTGGTGTTGAAGGAGCAGGTTTTACTTCTACCATGTTGACATTCTTAAGTGAAGCACTTAATGTTTTTCCTTAAGGCCAGAATGGGTTTGAGGGCTAATGACACTGTCCAGTCAGCTCCATTGCTGCTGACTTTTGGCTATAAACAATGTTGTCAGGTTTTGGCTCAAAACTTGGTTGGGTGGAGAGCTTTAATGTGAGAAAGAAATTGCTATTTGAAAATGGCCCCTTTATTATTAGGAGAGAGGTCTTCTTCTACTCCAGTAGTCATAACCTGTGTGCACGTTTAGAGTTTCCTAAACAAGAAAATGTCTGCCATTTACCCCTGAAGGCAACAGTGGCAAATACCCAAAAGTTTTTTTTGCTGCCCCCAGACCCAGAAGGACACCATTAAAATTCAGTTGCAAACTGGGAAAACACATTTGAATCCATGCTTGCTTTCAGTCCTCCACCCTCCCCAATCACTACTGCTGTGTGAAGAAACCTAGTTCTGTCCCTAATATGCCCAGTGCCCACCATCATGAGCTTTATGCTTCCCGTTAGGACTGGCAGCAATGGCTTCATACAATGGACTTCATAAGGCCCACCGACAGTAACTGAAGGCCAGGTCCCATTCCTTGACCTATCTAAGCTTTATACAGGTTTGTAAAGAGACATTGCATGCCCACAAGCTTGCCCCCTCCAGCTAGTAGCAGTAAAATATCCTCCATCTTCCAGGGAATGTTTAAATCATTCAGCAGCAGTGCATAATGGGACATAGGAGCAAGTTTAGAAAACTAATTTGTTGAAGTGCCACTCAGAATTTCTCAGACCCATTGTCAGAGGACATGGAAACCTGAGATGAAACATATCAATCCTGTGGTTCTTATACTTTGGTTCTCATGGTTCTCCTGTTCACACTAGGGTTTCTACTCTCCAAAAAGAAGTTGCAAAATAAAAGTCATGTGACCTCCCCCCCCCAAATATTTTGTACTACCTAAGAGTCAGAGGCATAGCCAGGATTTGGAGCACCTGGGGACAAAGTTCATTTTTGTGCCCTTCCTGCCGCCCCCCTCCACATCGCACCCACCCAGCAATTGGGGGGGGGGGTTTGAACCTGTGGACTTGGGGTGGGGTATGTGTGTGTGCCTGTGTGTGGTGCCAGGTAAGACATTTTAGAAGTTGTGCCAGTTTCTTTCCTTTTGTGTGTGTGTGAAAAAGAAACAGACCCCAAAATTTTATTTGCAGTGAATCTCATTTTAAAGGAAAACTCAAGAAGCTGAAAGGTTTCACAACTGGAAATGAGACAGGATCACTTTAGAAGAAATAATCTTCAATAGCTTATATCTGATAATTATTAATGTCCAGGGTACTTCTTCCCAGCAGTGTTGTATTTTTGGCCGCACTGTTGGTGGCATTTTAGGAGCTAACGTTCAAAAGTAGCATTTCTCACCTCTGCTTTATGTACAAGTAAGAGGATTATATACACATGCACTCAGATCTAGATATTTTCTTTGTTGTTTAAATATCCTTGGTGAGGAATAAGGACTGCATATCCACTTGTGGAAATATTTTCTGCATATGCATAAGGGAAAGTGATGCAGAGGTGGATTTCACCCAATACCTCCCCTCCCCCACAGCCCCCTATGCTCCTTCCAATACCATTCTCATGAATCTCAAAAGTCTCCAAATGAGATTTTGGGAAAGTGGAAATTTGCAGCAATTTTCTGCCCTCCTGTGTGTGGGAATTTTTCCCATCAGTGGAATCTGCTCATGAGATCTATGGATCCCTACTGACAGCAGTCCATGAGAATGGACAGTGCAACCCTCTACATTTGGCTATAAGAAGCTAGTTTTACTGTGTCCTGAAACTTGTTCCCAACAAATATGTCTAAGATTGTAGCCAGTAGCTGTAGTTTCAGTGGATTAGTGGTGAGAAGATATTATCTCTTACTAGGGAGAGTAAGATAATTTCCTCATAGCATTGGATAAGTGAGAAGTTAGATTTTCAGCTTTACCATATAGTTATTGAGCCTATCATTCCCATATCAGATCCTCCTCATGAGAATTAAATGTATGCTATGCATGCTGCCAAGGGAGCATGGGCATGCTTGTGCACCCACACCCATGTCTGCATGGCACTCCAAGAACTGTGCACAGGGAGATGAGTGGAAATGTGTAAGACGGCCAAGAACATTTTGTACTGGAGAGGCCTCTATACTTCTGCTGTGTTCTTGATGTTATCTGAGTGCTATATAAAGGCTAAAGCCCAGTAGTAAGTCATTAGAATAGGCTCCTTGAATAGTGGCAATTTGGTGAGTCAGTTTCGCTGTAAGGCCGCGGTCTCGCTAAAGTTTTCTGCGCATCTTAATTTGATGCATAGTTTTTTTGGGGGGAGGGGGTCACATGGTGTTTGATGTGCAGCTAGTGTCCTGTCGACAGAGTAGTATTTTACTGCTCTGTGCCCGTCTCTACTTGCTTACTGCACATCTTTTCCCTTTTTCCTGGGTTGCCGGACCCACAGGAAGTGGCAAGAAAAGGGGTATGAAGCTAATTACTGCGTATTTTCTGGGGTCACACCTTGTTAGAGTAGCAAAGAACTGTGGTCGTTTGGGGCAACAAATTACTCCCCTTCGCAGTTAGGATGCAATCTTTTACTGCGCAGAAAACACTGGTGAGACCACAGACTAAGTTAAATTGATTGAAATGAGCCTACTCTGCTTGGTACTTACTACTGGATTTCAGCCGCAGTCTGGAAGTTGTTTCCTCTCTGGAGAGCTTGCCATGCAATTCTGAGAGATTTTTACCACTCCCTCCAAAACACATTTAGAAGCGGTAGTGCACCATTCCATCAATTGTAAAGCTCCCCCCCCACATTAATTAGCGACTTAAGACACAGTTCAGCTATACCAAGCAGAGGTAGCCTAATTTGGATCTGTCAATGAATCTTGAGTTCTCAAGGATAAAAGGTGAGTCCAAAGCCTGGGTCACTCTTTGCCCTTTCCCAACACCTCCAACTTGTTTTTTCTAATGGTAGAACAGACATGGCCATGCAGGGAGGTAAGGTAAAACAAAGTCCGGTGTTGCTGCAGCTACAGTATGTGCCTTTAAATGACACAGAGTGATTGGGACTACAGTTTGAACTGCCTCCCTCCCTCCATGGTGGAATGTCAGATGTTTTTTTAAAAAAATTATCACTTGTTGGCCTTCTCTGCCAGCAACAGATCCTGAGGGGGCACTTCACAATCAAGAACAAGGCAGTAGCTCAACTGGAATGACCATCACAGAGCAGGATAATGGAAGAGAGAGAGGTTCAGTCTATAACCAAGGCACGCAATTCCTTGTTCCCTGGATGGGAGTGGGGAGAAACACCACTTTGACCTTAACAGATGTCTTATCTCTTATCAGCCTCTGTGCCTGGCCTGTCCACTTTATTTTTCCTTGCTGCCTATCTACTTCTTTTTGTCTTGGTCCTTTAAGAGCATATTCTTCCTGCAGTTCATCAGCCCAATAAGTTTCTGTTGGTTATGCAGAGAGGAGGAGGATAAAATGGAAAATGGAGCGCTTGCAGTTAAACACAGCAATCTTTTGAGATTCATAGCCAATTGGGTAGAAAGAAACTTGTTGCAAGGTACAGTACTGTACACTTGTGCAAGGGAGATGGAGAAAAGCCTTTGGAGTGTGCCCTCTTGTGGCGACTTGCTTTTATGTCCCTTGTGAACCCCTAGAAACATGAGATAGGCAATTTTTCAAAATAAAAAAACATGAAACTGTCATTCTTTTATTAATTATTTCTTCTCCCGTCCAGAATGAGTATTTTACCAAGAATTTATTTTAAAATATGTATCTTCTTCACTATTGTGTTTGTTTTTATTATTTTCTTCTTTTGCTGGCCAATATTCCAGGAAGGGTATACCCACTTGTTTGGCTCTTATATTTCCCACCTCCCACCCCCCAAAAACCCTCAATGGAACTTTGGTTCTGAGCAAACCTGTTTAGATTCAAGCTGTAACTGATAATAGCATGGATCACACTTTCCACCCCACCCTGACTAACCGCTGATCATAATCCTTGGAATGTCAATACTATCGTCTCCTTAATCATGTCCCTTCATCACCATGAACAACCTCTGCTTTATTGCTCACTGAGTGGCCAGTAGCTTCTTACAGACTCAACAATGTGGAAAGGATGCAATTCAGCATCCTTTAACAGTCCATTGGCTAAGGTAACTCTCCTCTCGACTTTACCCATTGGGCCAATAAAGCTCTCTAGATATAAAAGACACACTGGCCAAGACAATTAATTTATCATTCATTGTTGGAACAATAATCAATTATTTCTTCTCTTGACAAGTAGTATTCCATTTTTTTCTCCCCAAAGGCCACTTAACTACAATAATTTTGGCAGATGTGCTCCCTACAAAATCTAAATACATTCCTTCCCCTTGCTAAGAAAAAAAAGTTATACAGAATGTTGATAATTGTACTATTATCAATGTTGTTCTTGTAATGGCCTGTTAGAATCCCATTTCCCCAACCCTACAAATCATTTATCCACATTTAAATATCCTGGTTTCACAAAAGTCTGCCTGGAATTTAGTAGCCCCTGCCAAGAATTTGCCCGATCTCCTGGGCCTGAGAACACCTGTGTTTCAGGATGAATTCAGTATATTGGCCTTCAGGTCCTCTTTGTTCCCAGTGTCTACTCCCTACATCTTCTAGAAGGCACTGCAATTAAGCTCTCTTTCTCCACACACACCCCATTTTAATCCTTCTAAGTCCAAACAGAGAACGGAGATCAGCTCACACATGCTTGCCATTTATCAGAGCTATGTTCTTCTAATTTTGGCGAGTACAGTACAATAGCTGCATAATTCCTGAAAGCAATGAGGCAATTATCTTAGATTGAGTCCCTCCTCTGGCAGTGTTTGTGTGTGTGTGGGGGGGCTGCTTCTATTTTCAACAATATCCACTCTACTAAACAGAAGAGTATGTTTCCATTCATTTTCATCTATTCTCTGCTGCCTCCCTTTTAGATGATGGCTGCTTTGAGGAACAGCAGTGTGGACTTCACCAGAAAAGGAGGGGTGACCCCTCATCATACTGTTTTTTTGCACAACTAGGGAGAGAACATCACTCCAAGTTGGTTCAGGTCACTCATGAACCTTCATGGTTCTCTATCCATCTCCAGAGTTCCTTCTCAGCTTTAGGCAAAGTGCTTACTCTTCCTGCCACTTTATCAGAAATCCTGAAAAGCTGTACCAGTTTAGAATCTGACATCCACTGCTATCAGGCAAAAATCTTTTAGAGGATCACTGTTGACAAAAACAGTCAAAGGACAGTGAACGGTGGTGAAGAAAAAGACTAAATATGTGTGCCATGGAATAAAATCAAAAAGATTAATACGAGAAGCAATCATCATAACCCAGAGCTGCTAGTCCTTTTAAGGTCTAATCTCTAGACCCCTCTAATCAGAATGCTCTTCTGATACCAGGAAGGGTCTGTAGTTGATGTATTTGTGATCAAAACCAAAGTCTCCACAGGGAAAAAAAACCCTGAGATGGTTTGAATATTTCAGTTTGAAGCTGGGGGGGGGGAAGAGTGGCTGGACTATTGGCCACTTTCTGGGCAATGGCACAGCTAATATTAATCACGTGATTCTCTAAGCCAATTGGACAGTGTCACCATTTAAGCCTGTCACAGTTACCTTTGGAGCCTGCTTTAAGCAGAAGAACTCCAAACTGCTGGCATCCATACAGTTTCTAGAAACCACAGTTCATTCCATGTGTTTTCCCCCTTAAAATTAGAGATCATGGTGAAGTTAACTGGATATAATCTTTGCCCATCAGATGGTCTCACAGTGTATCTGCTTTTGAACCATCATACCTTAAATGAGCAGAACAACAAGCACTGTTGTTGATCCTTGGTGCTGAGATAATTACACTCATCCTTTGGAATGGGCAGCATGCAATTTTTAGGTGTTCCCTTTCATAATATCCCCCATCCCAGCTAACAAATGATTTGACAGAGGGGATGCTGGACATTGGCCACCACCAGGGTTTCCTATACGTTACATTTAGAATCACGAATGTCTGCTTCTTAATGCATACAAATGTCTCTGCATGCCTTTTTTTCTGCAAACAGAACATCTGAGTCAACAGGTTTCAGGACTGGAAACTCTGAGAGTTGCCTTAATTGTTTATATTGCTGTAGCAAACTTTTAAACAAAAATGCTCAGTGTGCCTGTGCATACTTTGCCTACCATATGTTGTACAGAGCAAAACAATGACATTCTTTGCAAGCTGTCTTGGCAACAGGGGGAAAATGCCCTAACTAGGCAACATAATTAATTTCAAGAAAGTTTTCAGTAGCAGTTTTGAATGTGTGTAGATTATATAGCTATTGATACAGGCAGGTAAATTGAAAGGTGTCTGTGTACACAGGGGCGCACAAGCAAGCATGCATGTACATGAGTACCTGGCCATAAAATTAAAATTGTACACCTACTGTTATTATTAAATGGCAAACTAAATAATTCAGGAGTGAGTTATGAGGAGTTATTATTGGATGAGAATGTATATGATAGCATTTTCAGGTTTAATTTTTTTAAGAATAATTGACTAGCTGCAAAAAAAAAAGAAAGGAAAGGAAAGGAAAGAAAGGTTGTGTTCTTTGGCAAGGAAATCTTGAGAACACCATATTTCTCTTCTCTCCTTTTCTTTCCTTTTTCAGCATGGAGAAGTCAGCATTACAATTTGGACTGCCTGCAACTATTTGTCCCAGTTACTACAGAAGTCTTGTGACAGCAGTTTTTAACACTTGTACTGCCCTGAATATTTGCTGTGATTTGAATAACAATTATTTAGAAATGTTACATTTTCAACTTGTCAGATTTTATGGCGGGTTGGTTAAAAAAAAAAGATCTCTTTTCCTTTGCCCAGATTATTTATAGAGCCCTGCCTCTTTCATCTGTTTCTCTGGCTCTCGTTTTCCTCACCATCCATCTCTATTCATCTCTTATTTTGACAAATGCAATAGGAAGAAGAACCCACTTTCTCAGTGTTTCAGCCCCCGTTTTATTGAGAAGTGCTCCGCACTTGTTGGCTGACTAAGCTATTTAATATAAGCAAAGCAACTCTCATCTATAGCCAAAAGTAAATTCTAGAGCTTCAAATCCCTTCAAGCTTTCTTTCTCTCTTTCCTCCGGAGCTGTAACCACACAGAGACAATTACAGCTGTAAAGAAAAAGATTAATTGCAGTCCTGACAGAAAAGGCATCCAACTGAATCCCCCCACCCCACCCCCATGCAGCACCCACCTGATTCTGCAAACGTTATGATCTCTGAAGTTTGCTCCACAAGTTCATTCATTTCTGTCCTTCTTCCAATGTCATCCTCTATTTCCACATAGCCATCCTCTCTCACTTTTCCCACATGGAGTTTCTTGATAGCATTTAAAAGGGCAGCCTTGGGCACCGGCTGAGTGATGTTCGGTCTGTCCCGCAAGTGCAACATGTTCAGTATGTGCTTCTTGACTGCTTCCACCATCTCAGGCTGGGAGCTGGGCACATCCTTTGAAAGCGTGGCAAGGGCACAGGATGGGCAGACAGTGACTGAGCTGTGCCCCTCAGATCCTGGGGTAGGGGAGCTCCTCACTGTAATCCAGCAAAGCGCCAAGAAAAATCCTCTCTTCAGAAGCAAAGGCATCCTGGCAGCAAAAGTTGTTGTGATTCCCTTTTTAAAAGGCACTGCTTTTCTTCTCCCAACACCACTTCACAGTTTGTTTTGTTCTGTTGTCCTTCTTTCTTCCTCTTCAGCAAACTCTCTGGAGGAACAAAAAGTTTTCTGTGAAGTTTTGCTTCGAGGGCTCCCTCTCAGAATTCAGTAAGTGCTCGAGATATCTGTGACTGTCAGTGAGCAGAGTTCTGACTCGGTCTCAGAGTGGGAGAAGCACACACTGAGAAAGAGAGAGAGAGACACAGAGAGAGAGAGAGAGAGAGAGAGAGAGAGAGAGAGGAGGACCGATTGGCCTAAAGTGAGTGAGTGAATGAGAGAGGGAGGGAGTTTTGTCTGTGAGTAAAAGCTATGATTAGGAAGGGGGAGGAACAGCCCATATTCTGACAAGCTGCCTTCCTTATGCTAGAACTGTATTCTAGCACACACATATTGCCACTCATGGTTTCTGCCTGATCCACCTCTGTTTTTCATACTCTTTCATTTGTAGCATTTGTCCGGCACTATCCTCAACAAACCCCTTTTCTTTTCTTTTCTTTTCTTTTCTTTTCTTTTCTTCCCCCCTCCCTTTTTTCTTGGCATCTTTTGCATCTTTGCTTTGTTTTTCTTCTTTGCTTCTTCAAAGTGCCTCAGGTTCACAGAACAAGATGAGAACTGAAGGGGGGGGGCTGGTGGAGATGTGAAATACCTTCTTCTGAGTTATGGGCCACCCCACCACGTGCACTCTGACTAGGTTGCTACATCATACATATCCTTGAACTGAAGGAGAACACCAGGGGGAAATACCTAATTAACCTCTCAGTGAAGCAGAGAAGATGTACCACTTGCCTGAGTTTTTCAGAGGAAGGTTATCAACATGGTCAGGAGAACTAAAGACGGCTAAAGAGAACTTCTTTGTTTAGGACATTCTGATGTACTCCAGATTTCCAAACTTGAAAAAAATATGAGTAGCAAAGAGAGTCTCAAGCAGAACCTCTATGTGTCCCATTCGCAAGTTCTGTGCTCATGTTCTTTGCAAGAGTCACCAGCTAATACATTGGGAATTAATAGGCAGCACTGCCAAATCTATGGGGTGCTGACAAACCTGAATGTCCTTTCTGAACTGTAACAACTTGAGGCAAATCCATGTTGATTGCTAGAGAGAATTTCCCCTCAGTAAAAGTTAAGTAGATGATCATAAGGTCAAAACTCATAACCATTTAATTCAAGCTCCAGTCAAACTACTTTTGAAAGTGGTTCCTGATTTAAAGAAAGAAAGCTCTTTTTTTCCGGCAGCACCTACAGCAAGTCTTTGGTATTTTTATCTAATTATGGGCAAGATCCTTCTACAGAGACTTTAAGTTTATAGCTATATGTTTATTTAAGGAAGATGAGACTCTGGTGTTGCAAAATCGTTCTCACGCTTTGCTCAAGTAATAAACTGGATTTCTGCTTTCATGTATCTTTTCTTGCCATGTAATAAGTCTTTGCTTTTATTTCATTCAGTTCTAATCACATATAGTTCTATTCCACTGGTTTATCACCTTACTTGTTGCATGTAAAGCCTGTATAATTTCTTACGATAATCAAGTATCTCAAACCAGTGGAAACATGGAAATTATAAATGTAGGATAGATGCCATAACAAACCATGCCAGCTATAGATGTTAGTGATGACATAATAATTCAAATACGTTTCCTCTGTAGGCTATGTGCCATCCTTTCCTTCCTTTTGATTTTTAGTCCAATGGATTTGTCTGGCAAGACAAGCAAAGAACATGGATCCCCTTCCGTTGTACAATGCATTGCAAATACATCCCGGTGGGTTTTTGTTCTCCTTTGGAGCCTAATTTCCTTTAGCAGCCCTGGTTGTATCACTTATTAAGTAAATATATTTGCAACACAAGCTTTGCTGTATTTCTGCTAAAAAACCTTGACTTTGGCTTAGCCTAAAATAACTGCATTTTCTGTTATGTTTTAAAAGAGAGGAGTAGTTTCAATTTCAACAGAGAATAAAGTGACACTTGGTGTTAAAAGGTGAAACAAGTATGCACAGCCATGCTGGCAATGGAAATCACTATCTTCTTATAGAACACCAGGTCTTTTATGCTTGTCCATAGAATGAACGTTGCTTGCGTAAGTTCGTCTTACATCAGCACTTCTACATACTTAAATGTTAAAGCCTACTTTAAATGTAATTGTAAGAGAACATTTCACATGGCCTGTAAGTAGAATGGACATGTTGTATATGAACTTTCCAAAGAAATCTTGTAAAAATGTAAAGAGACAAAAGAAAACTTAGATTTTTACCTTTCTGAGCTTAAATCTCCCCAGAGGTCTTTTTCTCAGAGAGCCTTTAAGAACACTTGAAGTTCTTCTTAAGGGAGTTCAGGCCACAAAGCTTTATACTGTACTTGCAATGTGTAGACTGACACATTCATGATATTTACTGTTGTGGGAGAGGGCATTGCACAGGATTGGCTAGCCTTGTATTACATCAGCATATGAGTGTTTTTCCTGTATGAGACATGTGTCTTAACTAATGGAAAGTCCTAATTGCTTAGCATTACACAAAGCAATGTATATTCATATAAGGCTATAATCCATTACACATTTGTCTGAGTGCTAGTCCTTTGTAGACACTGGGACTTTCTTCTGATTAAGCATGCAACAGGCTAGACATTCCCCCATTCCAAAGAAGACACCTGAAAGGGAGAAACAAGTCAGATCAAAAGCAATCATGCATTAATAGAAAGCTGAAGTTCAAGTGTTCAGAAAAACACAAACGGGGAGAGGAGGAGGAGGAGGAGGAGGAGGAGGAGGAGAAGAAGAAGAAGAAGAAGAGAAGAAGAAGAAGAAGAAGAAGAAGAAGAAGAAGAAGAAGAAGAAGAAGAAGAAGAAGAAGAAGAAGAAGAAGAAGAAGAAGGGAGGGTGCAAGGAATCCAATTCACCAATTTTTTTGCCTTTTCTATATCTCTATTTTTTAAATTTAAAGTTTCTTAAAACCAGCTCTTTGTCATTTGATACTCCAGTCTGGATCAGTTGGTTTTTTTCCTGTATACACTGCATTTCAAAATTCTTTCTGAAAAATGTAAATTTTGAGCCAGTGCATGAGTCAGGAAAAATATTATCTATACAATGTTTGGAACAATTACTGTAAGCACAGAGGTTAAGATCATTGAAGGCTGTTTTTCCCCCTGCTACGGTAACCTGTCCCATTTTAGGAAGTGTTTGAAAGCAGATACAGTGAAAATTAAAGTAGCTCTGTAGAAGAATAATGTGAGATGCCCTCTACTCATCTTTGGGTTATCTTTGGGTAATCATTTTTTCTAACTGTTATGCCATAACTGTTTCATTGGAAGATGGGTGGTATAGAAATAAATAAATAAATAAATAAATAAATAAATAAAACTAAAGAATGCATTTTAAATATAAAAGAGGAATAATTTGAAGTTGAGAGTTCAGCAGAAACCTTCCAAGATAAAGGAATTTGAGTGACAGTTACTTCCAAGCAGGCGTGTACAGGAACGCAGTGTCAGTCTTCCTAAATCAAAGAAGCAGATATGACTGCAGAATTAATCTGTAGCTTCAATGGGTAGGATCCAGACTTAGAACTGTTTAGAAGAGACCTTTGAAACCTATGGGGCTTGCAGTAACCCACTGTTTATTGTTTAGAATTATTTTCAAGTAGTTTATTGTTGTGCAGTCCACATCAGTAATCTACTTGTTGCTCCTGAAGTTGCGGCTGCTGTTGTGCTGTTAGATGCTCAACTTGAAATAATAGGAGAAATGGAATATCAATAAATGGAGCAAAAGAAAGTCTCTATGTGAAATGAATGAATTCTAGATTTGTACTGGGACAAGATCACTTTTGTAAACATTCCATTTGACAAATGGTGAAACATTGCAATCCATTTTCACTTGTGATATCCATTGATTTCGGGGGGGGGGGGCGATATGGTTCCATCCTGAACTCATGGCAGCCTTATGATGAATTTAATTATTCTTGCAACATGAAAGATTTGCAACGATACAGTCTGGGGGAGGGGGGAGAGCCAACCCTCGTCGTGTTGCATTAATACAAATGAATGCTTAGAGCAGTGTAGACTTCTGTCTTTAAAAGGGAGGGGAAACGATGGGGTGAGGTAGGGCGGGGCGGTTGGGATGAATCACACAAGCCATGTTCTCATGACACATTTGGTATAATGAACAAAATTTTGGAGTTAATGGAAAACATAAAATTGGATGGCTGTTTCTCTCCCTCCCCCCACCTCTCGGCCTCCCAGTTTCATGAGACAAGAGTCTCAGCAACCCATATGGGTTGCATAGGCAAACAGAATCCCACAAAGTAGGAGGCACATAATGTTTAGCTCTTCTCAGGCATTATGCCTGAATAGGGCGCAGGAATGTATGTAAGAAGGATAGACCTATATATGCCAGCCATTGAGCTGGGCTTCTCCATCTCCACCCTTAGTACCTATAAAGCCCAGTCCTGCTGGGTATTTCCCATACAAGCAGCATTGCACTGGGAACAAACACACAAAGTAACAACCTTTAAAAATAATTGATGGAAGATCATTTTACCAGAAAGTTCTGTTTTCTAGTTAGCAACCAAAACAAATTAGTAACTTTTCTCTCAAACATAGAATTTGAGAGAAAAGATGAAGGACATTCAAAGTGTACAGTATATGTACCACATAGATAAGGCAGTCTAATACTGTAACATGCTAACAGATACAGACAGCTCCATCTCAAGAATCCTAGGATTTCTGTTTTGAAGAGCTCTTAGAATTCTTGGCTAGAGGGCGCTAGTCCATGGTAGGATACTGGAGCTCTCTAACTCAATAGCATAAGTGCTTCACCAAACAACAAACACCAGCATTTGGTAGGAAAGCAACAATCCATGAATTGGATATCAAGATGATATTAAAGAATATCACAGATACACACTTAACGTTTGGTTGACTCCAAACTGTACAGTCACCAAGACCTGAACTATTGAGCCTACTCTATGTCCCCTCCATCCTATTGCCCAGCCCTAAGGACAGCTCTACCTATATCATGCCCAACAACCTTTCTATTTGGCTGTGCTGTACAATTGAAGATAGCAACAGTTGCTGTGCAGTCCTCCTGTAAGCTTGTTTTCTTTTAATAATATTGCCACTGGTGAGCCCCCCAATATATTTTTGAAGAATTCAGTTTCCATTTGTGGAAACACAGATTTGAAGCCATCATTTCCTTCCTCACTGCAGAAAGTTAATTGATTAATTATGGCTGTCTGACTTTGGGAGGAAGTGTTCACTCAGCCTCTGAGTGGCAATGTCCCACTGACAGACAATTGAAAAACTGCATTAACTTACATTAAAAAATAAAACTGGAGACTTTAAGCCTCCACTTCCCCATCTGTACTTATTATGACACAAGAGATGGAATTTTGCATTCCTCTGTTGTGGCCACTGAACCATGGCAGCTGAAGATGCACAGGGGACTGATTATTTCTAAGAGGCTCATAAAGGCTAACCATGGTGGCAGGGAAGTGGTTACACTTTGCTTTCTGCTGTTGATAGCATCTTGGTCAGCTTGCTGGAGGCAGCCAGAAATATCTGCTAAGCAGATATCTGCTACTCCAGGTGAATTGCAACTTTTAGTGGGAGGAAACAATTACTCCGAAAGCATCTGGAGTGATTAGGATAAATGATAAGCCTGTATCCAGTTGCATTCTTTCCTGCCAGTATCCTACCAGTATGCTCTATTAAAAACAGTGGCACTTACTTTGGAGCAGTAAAGCAGAAAGAAAGAAAGAAAGAAAGAAAGAAAGAAAGAAAGAAAGAAAGAAAGAAAGAAAGAAAGAAAGAAAGAAAGAAAGAAAGAAAGAAAGAAAGAAAGAAAGAAAGAAAGAAAGAAAGAAATTCACATTCCTCATAGTTGCTGGGGAAGGATCTCCTAGTGCAGAAAAACAAAAACAAACAAAAACTTATGAGCCTTTAAAAAAAACCTTCTCACTGTTGTCATCTATATATGGGATTTAGATTTTGGACTTCATTTGTGGATAAACACGGCTGCCTCTGTATTCTATCCTGTTGTACTATGGAACTGACTGTATTGCAAGCAATCTAACAAAATAACTACAGCTTACACACACTGAGCAATGAGGAGAAATCCATTAGAACTGCTCTGCCAACATATATGAGATTCTATGGCCTGAACTGTGTAGCCCTATTTCTAGGCAGGTGCATGGTCAGGAGGTGCCTGCCTGCCTTGCACTAGTGGAGCATTAAAGAGTGTGGGTACAGGATCAATTCCAAAGGTGTAGCTGTGTGATCTTTTGATTTTCATGCAAACCTGGGAATGAGATATAGGATTATTTTTGGAGGGAGATAAATAGCGGAAGAAAGCATTTGCTATTTATTTCAGAGCATGCTCTCAATTCCCTCAGGGAACTGGAACACAGCTTTTCCAAATGCCTAATAAGTGCTAAATCTGATGACTAATTTTTTCATGTTCATCTCTCTCTCTCCCACCAGTTTTTCCCTCCCACCCCCGTCCTTCCCTCACTGGCTTTCCCTTATGGATTTCATAATTGTCTTCTCCTGTACCTACAGCAGCACCTGCTGGCAATGAGCCGGAAGGACCCATTTAAACAACCCTTCATGCCAGCTGCCATTAAAGCTGTGCCAAGGCAAACTAATGAGCTGCCTCTATTCTTTATTTCTTCTCTCCAGAAAAGGTGACCCAACTAATTATGGATATTTGTTTGTCGCTTCAGCAACCTATGGAATGTAACTTATTTAAGATATCTGAGATTTTTTTAATTGAAACACTGTTGAATAAGCTTTGAAATTGCACCCCTGTAAACTGGGGAAACCCCCAAATAAAGGACTCCCCCCCAGACATATACTTGATGTTTACTAGATAGGATAACAAAACAGAGATGTTTATGATGCCAATGAGATGTCCTCCTATTTCTAAAATGGAATGGTCCATCTTAATCTTTTATGTTAGCAATGTCTCACTCTGTCCTCTTTTCACTAATCACCCACCAGGAGTTGCACAGCTTGTTGAAACCCTAATTCAGAAAAGAAAAGGGGCACCTGCATTTCTCTTTGAATCCAGCATCTCTCCTCTCCCCCTCTTCATGTTGAAGAGAAAGGAATAGAAAATAAGCTGGTGGGGACTGCCCTGTGAATCAGGTGGAATATTGCAGTGTGAATCAGGTGGAAAAGCCCATGGTTTTTTTTTTAAATGGAAACACAATGCAAAAAAAATGCTTCAGAAATAGATGCTATCTGAACTTCTGGGTATTCTGCTTATATGTAAATTGCCCAATTAAAACCCATCTTTCTGATCCTGTGGCAAATGATATTTATGTGATAACTTGGAAGAGATGTGTGGATTTTTTTTCCAAGCCATAATTAGCAAGTTGCTTGAAAAAGAGTTCATCTGGGGATAAGAGCTCTGTTCAGTAGCTAGATATATTCCCTAGCTGGAAAGGTTTGTTTTTCCCTTTTATTTTTTACTTCTAACAATAAAATCAAACTGAATGCAGTTATATGAAAAAATAAATTCTTTGGAAGGCTTCCTTTTTGCCCTTTGTAACTATTCGTTCTATGTACCGATTGATTTTTTTTCTTTCTCTCTTTTCTTATTCTATGCTTTCTTTAAAGGCCCAAGGCAATTTATGTGAACATCCCCTTGTTGTATTGCAGACTGCCAGATGGGTTAGGGTAGGAAAAAATTCAGGGCTGTTAGTAAGCTTTATGACAAAAAAGAGATCAGAACCCAGACCTTCTGCATCCTAATCCTTCATCCTGACACTGAAGATCCCAGGGAATTGGAGTCAGGAGATGGCAGACAGGTAGCTTGAATGCCCATCCAGTCCTTCAATAGAGAGGCATTAATTTAATGTCACAAAAGCAATTCATTCTTCTCTTTTCCTCTATAAACCACCCATCCCAGAATATTTACTTCTGCTCAGTAACCACAAGCTCAGCACCGCACCACTGCACATGGTAAGAATAAATTCCAGATAATCCCAATTTTGCTGAACACATGATGTATCTCCGAGACCAAGAAACTAAATTCATGATTAAGCATTTGCCACTGAACTATCTGAAATGGACTCCGTAGCTCCATCCTCCTTATGGCAGCCTCCAATCCACCACAAATGTTGGGGGGGGGCACTTGGTGTGCACAGAGGGATTGCGAATCCGGCTAAATGGAATGAAATATGGAGTGGAGTAGATTTTGGGATCTCCCCAAATAGGCCAAGAGAACTTTTGTCACTGATGCCCTTGGGTCCACAGAAGGCCGGTCCTGGATTCAAACCATATTTTCTGCATCCTAGCCTCCAAACATAGTTTTATTTTCACAGAAACAGATGGAGGAAATAAAAAATGTATAGGCAGGTGATACTCAAGATGTCATTCACTTTAAGTGAAATGACACAAACACAGTTTATAGTTAAAATATCCCCAGGGGAAGTTTAAAATTTATTTACAATCAAGTGGGGTTTTTTAGCATATAATAAAGTATGTAGAATTGTGCATCAACAATGGCCTTAAGAACTTAAAGTGTTCAGTCAAATGTTTTGTTTTCACAAAAGGAAAATAAATGACAATATGCTACTTCCCTTTCTTCCTTGAAAACCCACCCAAGAAAAAAATGATCAAAGTTACATTTCCATTAAAAATGCCCAGAAATGTGTCTTAGAGTCATTTTCTCATGCCTGAACATTTCAACATTTACTTTCTTCTTTCTTTGTTTCTTTCTTTGTATCACAGCACTGCACAATTGCTTCTCTGATCGGAATGCTTACATGACAACACAAGTTGCAAAGTTCTTTCCAACAGCAACTTGCAGGAGGACAGAGCTATTTCCAGAAGCCTAAATATTGTATGCATTTCTCTTCCTTGGTGTTTACTGTTTATTGTTTGTTCCTTGATCTATGTATGGGTCATATGACCATAATAAAATTTGAAATTTGAATTATGAATTTAAAATTATGGATGTATATGAAATATTGTTAAAATAAAATAAAATAACATTAGGATAGGCTATTTTTGACGAGAATTAGCCTACTAAGCCATTTGCCACATCTTCTTTTGTAGATATAGAGAGGCATGAACTGCATGTACATAAGTGCTACATTGACTGAACTTCTCCACAGTCACAGAATTTTTGCCCCATATTGAAGTAGCCCTATGTTACTTGTTTATTCTTTGATCTTCAAGCCTCGCTTCAGTGTCCATTAAGTGACTTCTAGATAGATCAGCTAGAGTCTTGTCCTGATGGGAGACACTCTTCAGCAGTCATCCGTTTGCCAAGGTGTGTTGTTTTTGTTCTCCACGGGTTTAAGCTAGCCTATTCTGGTTTAACGATTAGAGCATGCTGAATACTTTCCCTTGATTTTAGCAGTAGTTTATTAAGTTTTACTATACAGAAACTGAAAACTCTTTAGCTCACATGTATACAAATAAATACAGTGGCCCCCGCCCTTTTGCAGTTCATATATTGCAGCCCCGCTATATTGCGGGACCAGAGTATATGAAAAAAGCCCCCCTGGGGTAAGGTGCAAAGGCTGTTTCTGGCCTCCCATACTTACCCCAGGACTGGCGCTGCCCCTAACGGGCCTGCAAGGGCCTTCCCAGGGGCCTCCAGAAGGCCTGGGAAGGCCCTCGCAGGCCCGTCTGGGGCAACACCACGCTGGGAGTAAGTACAAGAGTCTTCAGTTAGGCCCCCCAGGCCCGACCTGAACTGCATCCAGATATTGCAGATTTTCAATTATCGTGAGTCGAGTCGGGTCCCTAACCCCCACAATAGGTGGGGGATCACTGTAAATAGATTCAAACAAAAATTTAAATCTCCAGGTTTAATTTATACCAGAAAATATGTGCTTCTCTCTCTCTGTGAGATGTTTATGAATACCACCTTTCTAATGATAAAAAGGTGGAGTACACGACTCTCCGGCCAAATATTTTCTACCAGCTGCATTTTGAGGCAGGGCTTCCTCCCAGCACCATATGACTTTTTTGATCCTGTGTGTATTTGAACCCTGATCTTCCAGATCCTAGTCCAACTACTATACCACACTGATTCTCTAACACTTTTATTTGTATTAATTTATCAAGAATTCAGATTCATTCATGCTTACTCAGAAGTAAGTCACACTGCATTGAAGAAGGTGTGCCCTCTTTTAATTATGCATAGATCTCTACCTTGCTTTGTCCCTTTGGGGCACTATCGAATATTTGTAGCTGTTGGTTCATGCTGTAATGATCATTCGAAATAGCCCTTGCAGCAAATGCCATGTAGATATCAAGCCCAAATCAATCAGACTTGGGCTCCCAACTAGCAGCTTCCTCTTCAAATCAGCAGAGGGAGCCTGTGTTATATGATTATTCACATTCCAAGTTCCAAAATTAACTAGCCAGATAGGCTTAGTCTCACTTTGTTCCCAGATGGCTAAGAGAGCAAAAACATACAACGTGCTAAAGAAGAAGAGAAGAGCAAGTAATTTTTTTTTAAAAAAAGCCTCCCCCACTCACTAAGTTACCTACCCAACATAGTTTGGCAACAACTAATGTAATTGCCTTTAAACTACTCTGGCTGGAGAACTCAGTGACTTAAGTAGAGATTAGGGAAACAAGAGTTTGATTCCCCACTGTGCCTCCCAGGAAGAAAGCCAACCTGTGTAGCCTTGGGCAAGCTACTCAGATAAGATAAGATAAGATAACTTTATTGCCATTGTACATTGTACAACAAAATTGATCCAGCACAAACATAACCAAAAAGAATCCAAACACATGCACCCCTTCATCACGACCCCCTCAGATCATGCCATTAAAATAGGCAATCAAATTTTAGCTGCATGCAAGGTGACCACAGCTCTTGGATGGTCCTGGGGCATTCCTAATGGAATGGTAATGGTAAACCACATCTGAGTATTCTATACCTAGAAATCCCTGGAATGGATTGTGCTGTCAAAGCAGTTCAGACTCATGGTGATCCTTGGAAAGCATAATAATGAGTTACCACTAAACTGGGTGAGTTTGTGCATGTATATATTTTGGCCAAGTGTGCCATAGTTGTGCGTCAACTATAAAACTGTCCATCCTGGAAATATAATCATCCCTGTATGTCCTTCTCAAAGGCAGTTCTCATGAACCCTAATTTCTAGCCTAATGTCATTGGGATATCCATTGTGCTTCCCTTGCTGTCAGGATCAGGATTTTTTTTAAAAAAATAATTATCGTCCAAACTTGAGGGCAAAGTCTTCTTTCTCTCTCAGCTACCCAAGCTCAATGGGCCAACTTTTATCAGGTTCCTCATATACCTCTAGTCTTTCTCCCACAAGTCTCCCTCCCCTTTTCATTGGATCCACAGTATGGTGTAGTGGATAGAGTGATGGATTAGGACTCATGCGGCATGGGTTCAAGTGCCCACTCAATCATGGAAACTCACTGGGGGTGTAGAACTGGTCACCTTAAATAGCTTATTTATCTTGAAAGCCGTATTAAGGTGACTAAGAGATGGTTCCAACTTGATGACACATAACAACATGTCAGTTATTTGTATTTTTTTTACAATGATCACTTGTCTTTTGGCATCTGGCTTATGAGGAAGTTGAATGCCCACAGGTGGTGAAATTATGTTGCTTATCCTTCTGATTTTAGGTCTACAGGAACAATAAAGATTTCCATTACATTTTGTCATTTGGTAGGCCAGATTATTCAGTTCTTAATTACTTGAGAAAATGGTGATCTGAGAGAGAGGTTTGGACTGCCTTAAGTGTCATTTGAATCCAAATTTTTCCAGATTCAAACAAAACACAACTTTTTTCAGATAGTCAATAAAACTATGCATGAGTGGTGCAACTGGGATTGTGTCCACCCTTTCTGCTAACCTGAAGGCTGAAACAGAGCATATGCACTTCAAACGGGTATTGAAAAGGTCCAAAAGCACCACCTGCAAGTGCATATACTGTCTCCAGTCACTGCTCCTGGGGTAGAAGACAGCACAAAACAAGTGAAGTCAGCAAAGACATACTCAATATGTCCATCACACACACTGATCCAAGTATTCTTCCAGAGATCCATATTCTCTCCAGATAGGCCAACCTAAAGCAACCTAAGCATAACCAATAGGACAGTGAAATTGCAGGGTGCCCAAATTGTTCATTACAGTTTTGATTTGTCTAGGCCATTTACATTTTCTTCAAAAGTGTGTGTGTATGTCTGTCGGTCTGTCGGTCTGTCGGTCTGTCTGTCGGTCGATCGGTTAGTTGGTTAGTTTGTCTGTCTGTGATCAGTATATGTAATTAAGTTGTGCTTAGTGCTTCAAATGAATGGGGTGGAGTTTGAAAAACACAGTATCCAATCCTTTCTGTCTGCTCACTAAATATGTAAAATGGAGCAGAAGGATACTCCTAGGGTTCTTAATTACTGGTATATGATGTTGTGATGGCTAGTAATTAAGAGGACTGTGATAATTTGAGAACAATTTGATGGCACATAAAAATCAATCCCATTAAAAAGGATTAATCATTTAAAATGGAGGGTAGAGTAAGGCATTGGCATCAATGGCCTTATGGGTCCCATTCAAACTCTATTATTCTATGATTCTGTATTTACATGTTTATAAAACACATGTAAACATGTGTTTACATGTTTACACTAAAACATAGCCAGAGTTTATTTTTAAAAAAAATCCTTAATTCAGGTAACTGTTATGGTCTCCAATCAGCACTGAAAGAGTTTGATTCCAGGCTAGCTTCATCAAGGGCACTGGATTTATAAAAACCAGGAACATAGATTAGCATCTGTCTCTGGAATTCTCATTTTGGCCCAAGCTAGCCAATATTAATGAATGCACACAATGGAATTTCCTCAGTGAAGCAACAACTGGTAAGAGGATTTCTGAGAGGGAAGAAGGGATCTGAAAATGCTAGTCAAAATTGATTCCTGTGCTCTATGTCCCTACAGCCTCAGTAACAGGAACTAGAGAAGACTTGTGAGCTGGAGATCTGAACTGAGAACTAAATTCCTCTAAGAGTTCAGGAATGCTGAAGACCCAGGTGTTTTTGCATTGCAAATTAAAGATCTAGGAGACAGCTGTAATGTTCATTTCTAGCAGGATAAATGAACTTTCCAAACCCAAAGAGGTTTGGCTATGGGCTTTGGCCCATGTCCATCCCTACTACAATTTTGTGAAGGAATTATCTGTAATGTTGGTGTCACTTTACTACTGCTTATCATTTCTACTGATGGTGCCACTTGAGGTTAAACCTTGCAATGTTGTAGAAATTAAATGCCACAGTTGGCCTGACGCTTAGGAGCATAGCTTTGAAGTGGACACCTTTGGATTTGGTCCACTTTGTACTTCAGGATTTATTTATTTATTTATTTATTTATTTATTTATTTATTTATTTATGAAGTTTTAACTGCATTCATCAAAAATAGCAAATGAAGTTTCAGTGTTAGTAGAAATGGATAATGTGCCCCACTTTGGAGGCCCAAACTTTTTGTAAGGATGGCCAGACTTTTCTTTTTATAAATGAAGGATTTTGCATTTGGTGAGGGAGGGGACTTCCCAGTCACTTGCAATAGTGGAAGAGTTTCTCTTCAAGAACTTGTGCTCCAAGCATGAACTTACAAACAGCTATTCTTTATTCATTGCCTGCTTATTGGTGTCCTGCCCTCACGATGACTCCTGTGGTAGCCTGCTAAGAGGGGTGACATAAGGTAGCTCAGAATAAAGTTTTTGTGTGCAAACAGGACTCATCAGTGTTTCCATGCACATATTTTAATTGCTCCTTTGAAACTGCCCATGCAAGGACAGTGACCAAGAATTTAGTAACTCCAGTATCTCTTGCATGGAATAAAACCAACAAAGCTGTGCTCACAGATTTTTCACAGGGCAGATTTTCCTTGATTAATTCTGTTTGGTGCATCCCTCTTCCCTGTGTAATTGGGGGCCAGCTGAATCGTCATGTAAATGGATGTTCATATCTAGCAATGCAAAAAGAAACCGAAGTTCAATGAATGTCAGATTAACTTGCTTCATCATTAAGGGAAGGAAATAATAAAGAGGTTAACTTTTTTTTTCTTCCTCATTTTTCTGCGACAACCAACAGAATTGCCAATTATGGCTTCATGACTGGATACCTACTCTCTGCTAGCTGAAAAGTGAGTCAGTTAGTGAAGTGGTCACCAATGCACTCTCCTTTTAGTCACTTGTGACCCTACTTGGACTTGAACTGCTGAGCTAGACATGACAAAGGTTCAAAACTATTAATCTCCACAGCCAGCAGCCAGTCATATTTGGCTGATTCTTTGAAGATTAAAGAGTGTTGTTAAGTGTTTAGTATTAATAATACTGCTGTTTTTATTGGTTAGCTTTGATTGCTAACAGTTAGAAACATTTCCTTAACCATGAACTTTTTAGATTGGAGAACAAGCCATAGTTAACATGAGAAATTAAGAAAACATTTTTCATGTGTCTGGAACGGTTTTCTCATAGTTTTCAGTGAACTAGCTCATCCATTTCAGATTTCAAAGGTGCAAATACTAACAGAACAAAGACATTGCTCTTCTTCACTTAGGGTTGCATTCAGACTTCCTCATGACCAGAGCAGACCATTAAAATCAATGAGATGGCTAACTCAAGCCTCCTGAATTATCATTGGCTCTACTTTGAGCACGACTAAGTGTAGAGTCACTTGAAGGGAAGCTGCTGCCTACAAAACAACCCTTTCCAATCTGACTAGCCATGTGCCTTTCATGCTGTGTGATCACACACTTTTTAAAAAAGAAATTAATGCTTTTAGAAATTGGCTGTATGTTTATAGCTATCCCAGTTTTCTTGTTCAACCCCCCATATCACTAAAATGTAAATAGAAGCAATCAAACCTGATATAAAATAAACCAATTTAACATACAAATCTGAACGCAGAAAAGAATGTGGTAAATTCTAAGTAACAACCTAAACTGAAATTGCATTCCTACCAAAGGCTCTACTGCGGCGCGCAATGCACTGTAGGAGCTAATTTGCTCCCCCGCCCAGGGGAGGCGAAGACGGAGAGACCCGACGGTGGCCGAAAAGAGCCAATAGGGAGCCTACCTTAAAAGGGGGCTCCCAACTGTCTGGCTTTCTCACCGGCAGTGAGCGGCTTCCCACCCGCCCGCCCTGAATTAAGAAAAAGTTATACTGGTCACTGTGGGGCCAGATGGAAATTTTTGACCTGCCTCTGATTAGCTGAATAAGGAGCAGGTGTGCTTTCACCCATCCCGTTCTTAATATTATTTACTGGGTCTGCCGTGTTCTTGGAGGATTTGGTCACACTGGCGAGTAGGGTCGGGAGGCAGGTAAGGGTAGGAGTGAATGGAAATCTGATATTGGTGTTAGCCGGCCCACCTCTCAGCGTTGAAGGCCCTAAGGACTCGACACTGGGAGGGGGGAAGGCAGGGTCCCTCAGGTGGCAATTACCCAGAGCCTCTGGTGGTTGGGACCTACAGGGTTGCCCATAATTTTATTGCGGCTCCTACCCGGGTCTGTGTGGGCCAGTCTCAGATGGATCAGCCTTCTGCCCTATGGGTGGCTGAGTTGGTTTGTTGCTGTTTTAATAAAGTGTGGCCCGATTTTACCCAAACTCTGTGTCTTGGCCTCCTTACTCCAGGCTGGGGGGGGGGGCAATGTTGATCATTGTGAGGATCTAGAGATGGGCACGAAATGAGCGATTTTTTGTTTTTGTTTTTGTTTTTTCGTTTTGTTACGCAATGAAAACAAAACAAAATTAAAAAAATGAAAACAAAAACGAAACGACCAAATTTGCTGTGTTTTTCTTTTTCGTTGCAGCAGATACATTGAACTAAAAAGAATGCTAACAAAACAGCAATTTTTCATTTTCATTTTCGTTTTTTCGTTTCATTACCTAACAAAACGAAAACGAATTTTTTTTGCAAAAAAGTCACAAAAACAAAAATGAACCGAAACGGACCCCTAAACGACCAAACGACAAACGAAACACCATTTTTTTGAGTTGTGCCCATCTCTATGAGGATCTCTTAGTATTAGGCCATTCCCCCATGCCTTCCACTCCAGTCATGATTCCCCCTGTTCCATTCTATCCCTGGATAGAGGCCATGCCATCCCCTGCTAAGACACCAACCTCAGCAGAATCACCAATGGAGACAGAAAACAAGAAGATGGCTGGAGACATTACAAGGCAATGGAGAGCATTGTAGAAAAAGTAAGGTCCTGGGAGGAGATTCAGGTTCACCTGCAAAATCTGTCCCAATGAATCCTGCATCACCCAGCAATGCTTGGATAAGGAAGAGACAATTCAATCATCACACACATTTGGAAGCCAAAGTACTGGCAATCCAATACACGACTTCCTCCTTCTGGAAAAAAAAGCAAGGTTAATTTTAAGTTGCCAAGGGAAGGGTGAAGTAACTTCTCCCAATCTTGGAACTTACAAACTGCCCAGAAATTGACTGTTTGGGGCAGACTAAAGGGAGGTTTTCACAGTAGTTCATACTCGAACAGTTTGTTTGTTTGACTGGTTATTAAATCTGATTAGCAAAAGAAGCTTTGATTCTAACCCTCATGCCTGGGTTAGTGGACCCCTTTTGTGCCCTCTATCCAGGGGGAACATGGGACCACATATAATCCTGCAGTATTGCTCAGACGTTACTAGGAATGGGTGCTATTTTCAGGCAATTGCTAAAACTAACACAGAAAGAGATATTTCCTTACCTTTTCATACTGCTAAAATAGAACGCATTGCATTGATTGAAATAAATATTTCATTCATTCATTCATTCCTTTTCAGATCCACAAACTCTCCCTTGTCTGAGAAAAACCTCCCAGAGCCACCAAAACCTTAAGGCTTTCTATCTGAAAGACATGACATAAAAGAAGTGAATTTGGTGAAGACCAGATTTGACACAATTGTAGGAACATACCAATCCTGGAATGCTTTGCCAACCCTGTAATGTGGCCTTTGCTGCATATGTACAGGACTATGTGTACCTCAATACTCAATATTCATGGATGCCAACCCAGAGATCAAAACTGATGGCCAGTCACAGTTAACACACACAAAGCTGCATTCCAGTTTTCAAAGAGAAACCTTACACATAGTAATCTCATGTGGAAGTTTAGACCACAGATAGCAAGATCTTCTATCTCTGTCTTGGCTAGTGAGGTACACCACACTGTAGTAGTGAAAGGTGCTCTAAGCCATGACTCCTTCTGCATGTCTAGTGACAGGAATATATCGAGAAACATCACCAAACAACACTCTTCCTCCTGCAGACAAAGGCAAATACCATTCATCGCAGGTTGATAATTATTGATCACAACATGAGGAATAACCCATGAATAGGACCTCTGTCATGTAACCATGTAGAGTTTCAGGTTACTATCATGTCCGTTTAGTGTCATTACCACCTCCCCACCCCCACCCCAATCCACTGGATCAGCATTTGTGGATTTTCCTATCTGCTGCCTGAAAAATATTAAATTAAAAAAACACAGAAATATGTAGTGACATGAATTTCTACAGTTAGCAGATCTCGCCACTGGAGAGTGTGAGAGACAATGCTATGTATGTATAGTGTTACCTTCTGCCTTTTCTGGCATCCATGGGATGCAGTAGGGTTGGAACCAATACCCCATGGATACTCAGATTCTACTATAGACTTGAAAGTCAGTTGAATTATGCTATTTATGACATCATCAGGTAAGACACAGCCTTACACAACCCAACAGCATGTATACTAGGAAATTTATCACTGGTCCCTCAGTATCACCCCATGAAAATCACTATCATGGCAGGAAAAGAAACAATTTAACATGAGTGTTCCAACACCATCACAGACAGCCTCTCTGTGTCCAGTTACTGAAAAATCACGAAACCAACAAGGTCACAGTCTCTTGAGCACAGTTATTTCTGAGACTTAATTAAGATTCAGGCCATCACATTCACATATACTTTGTTTAAAGAAAATGCTAACAATTGTTGATGGGCACCTTACCAAAAATGACACACAGTTTGTCATTTTGTAAGGTTTTGAAATGCTATGAAATGAAATGAAACAGCAGACAGAATGTCGTCATGAACTGAACCAAAATGTTGTTTTCGGTTCGGTTCCTCCGAACTGGAAAGCCACTGACAGATCTTGCTTAAGTCAAGGGGCTACAATTGTGCGACTGTTTCACAGTTCTCATCACCTCATCCCAGCTGATTTTGACAGCTCAGGCTGTCAAAAAAAAAAAAGCCCACCCCCAAACAGCTGGGAGGTGATAAGAATGGGCCATTTTAAAAAGGCTCCAGCCTTTGACAGTTTGTCTACAGCCTTTTTAAATGGCCCACTCAAATGCTCCAGCCGAGCTGTCAAAGGCTGGAGCCTTTTTAAAATATGCCCCTGCAAGAGCAAGAGTGCTCTCACTATTGCAGCGGCATATTTTTAAAGGATAATAATAATAATACCTTTATTGTCAATGTACAACAGATGCACAATGAAATTGGCTGAGTCTCCCTTGCCCACCCCCACCCCCATTCCACTAGCAACCACTCAGTCTTATTGCACCCTGTGTACTAGACACAGAATGCGCCAGCCCACAGGTCAGTTCATCTATACTTGTCCTGGTATTATTTCCCATTCAGCAGTCTGACAGCCCATGGATAAAAACTGTTCTTCAGTCTGTTGGTGTGGCAGGCTATACTACGATATCTTCTGCCTGATGGTAACAAGGTAAAGAGGTGCTGACCGGGGTGTGAATCATCCTTAAGAATTTTTTCAACCCTCCTGAGGCAACGATCCCTAGCGATGTTGTCCAGTGCACTTAGGGGACAGCCTGTGATATGTTGAGCTGTGCTTACCGCCCTCTGTAGTGTCTTCCTTTCAGCAGCTGTCAATCCAGCATACCAAACGTCAATGCAATATGTGAGGATGCTTTCAATTGTGGACCGGTAAAAGGAAATCATTAGTTGTTGTTTCACTTTGTTCTTACGCAAGATCCTGAGGAAATGCAGTCTCTGCTGGGCCTTCCTGACTACTTTGGTTGTATTGATTCCCCAGGAGAGGTCTTCACTGAGTTAAACTCCCAGAAATTTAAAGGAAGAAACTCTCTCCACACAGCCCCCCTGGATGTACAATGGGGCTAGAGCCTTTTTAAAATCCCCCACTGCACTAGCGAGAGCACTGGTGAGGCAGGGGATTCATTTTGTTTCATTTTGTTTCATAAGTAACATTTTTTAAAAAAACACAGGGGGAATGAAACGAAACAGTATTTTTCTGTTTCATGCCCATCTATCATGACTTAAGACTTGCCATTTGTAGTGGCTGCTTCATTCTGTCTTGTGCAAGACAATGGATAGAGCTCAATGTTACTAATTATACTTTATTTTAATCTTAGAAAGTGGAACAGTCACCAAATGTTGTCTAAGCCACTGCCACTTAATATTTTAGTCCTTTGTGTAAGTTTATATGGTGTTGAAGTTAAGATAGTGGACTAGGTTCAAATCTTGCCTCTGCCGTGAAGTCAGTATTCATTCATTCATTCATTCATTCATTCATTCATTCATTCATTTCTATACTGCCTGTCTTCCCAGTGGAACTCACTTTTTTAGAATTAAGTATGCTGATGACACGCAGCTCTATCTCTCCTTTTCCACCTCTGCAGTGGAAGTTGTCCGGACTCCCGACCAATGCCTGGATGTGGTCTTGGCATGGACCAGGGCCAACAGGCTCAAGCTCAACCCCGAGAAGACAGAGGTGATGTTCTTCGGGAGTTCCCCATCTGGATATGGAGGCCCTCTCCCTAGTCTGGAGGGTGTTTCCCTCCAGCTGGCGGATAGGGTTCGGAATCTGGGCATGGTTCTGGATCCGGCGCTTACCTTGGAAGCCCAGGTGGCTCCCGTGACCAGAACTGCCTTCTTTCATCTTCATCAAATCGCCCAGATCCGCCCATACCTAGATGGCTACTCTCTGAGAACTGTAGTGCAAGCGCTGTTGATCTCGAGGTTGGACTACTGCAACACTCTTTACATGGGGTTGCCCTTGACTCTCCTCCAGCGTCTGCAGCAGGTACAAAATGTGGCAGCCAGCCTGGTGGCAGCTGTGCGTTGTCATGATCACATCACCCCAGTCCTGGCTCGCCTGCATTAGTTTCCCGTTGCATCCCGGATCAGATTCAAGGTCCTGGTTTTAGTTTATAACACCCTCCATGGCTTGGGCCCGGACTACCTGTCAGAGCAGATTGTCCAGCGATCAACCTCGGCCCGTTCAGTTCAGCAGTTGCGGGCGCACTTGCTCCGGGTTGCCACCCCTAGAGAGGCCCAGAAAACCTCCACCCATAACCAAGCCTTCTCGGTGGCTGGCCCCTCTCTTTGGAACAGTCTACCAAGCGAAGTGCGCTCTGCAGAGTTCCTATTGGCCTTTCGCAGAGTGTTAAAAACTCTGCTCTTTTGCAAGGCCTTTGGCAACCTACTTTAACCTTTTCCCCCCTCTTTTCCCGCCATCTGTGTGCTCGCTCAGTTAGTGCTGTTTGCCGAGCTTCTTGTATCTTATGCCAAGGGTGCTAAAGTTGTTTTATTGTTGCTGCTTTTATATTGTTGTTGTTTTCCACATTTGTATTGCTAGCTGAATTGTTCAGCCCTCTATAAGCCGCCCAGAGTTCCCATGAGAAGATGGGTGGGGTATAAATTCAATAAATAAATAAATAAATAAATAAATAAATAAATAAATAAATAAATAAATAAATAAATAAAATAGGTTGGGGGGCAAAAGGACAACAGGTGTTTATGGGACTTGCCACTGATCAGATTTCTGGAAGGGAATTCACTGTGGAGCAAGTTTATGTGGAGTGGAGTTTTACCCTCCAGCACCCACCTTGGCACTGCTTATGAATAATTTCTTTGTGAGTCTCTTAGACGTTCTGGTCCAAAGAGAAAGAAGGTATCCCTATACTGAAATAATCACACTCTAGAAAACATTATTTATTAGCACCTGTAAAAAATATTTAATTTGATATTTGGAAGTTCAAACAAAGAACAAATATCCTGAATCAAATTTCTATTCTATACGGTACTAAAATTTCAGAGTACACTTCTCCCTTGAATTGCACCAGTCTATTTTAATTATACATGGAGTTTTGCAACGAACCAACCAACCAATGAATCCTGTACCCCTGGCCATCCAAACCCCCATGACTTCAACACCAAAGGTGTCAAAATGCTCTACATGCCTCCAAACACAAAAATCAAAAGGATATTTAAAGCTCCTTACATACAGTACTGTATAGAAAGGATAATCAATGCTACAGAAGAGAACCCAGTAAACAGAACTGATCTTCCCCTCCCCCATGTGTGTGTGTGTTTATGCTGTTTACAGCTGTTTATGGTCTGTAGTTATGTTTGGGGGTCAAAAGAGTTATACTGATTATACTGAACTACATGGTTTCACGGGCCCTAGCCCCAGGGTTATTAAAGGAGAAGTGTACATTTCTTGCTTCTTGCTCATTTGTGCGACTTAATTACTGGAAAAACAAATTCTTGAATCAGGCCATTAGTCCAAGTGACAGTGCCCCATTTCCAGATTGTTATGGCATATTTCCTTCCTCCCTCCCTCCCACATGTTTAAGTTCTTCACATCCCCTTAATCTGGCACTGCCCATGTATAAAAAAGGAGCAATTACAGATATAAGCCTAGGAAGCAGGAGAGGAGAGAATAAAAACCTACAGAGGCTGATGGTGGTTAATGTAATGCAGCCCATGCAGCTTATATGAGCATGAATTTCCAAATGCCAGCCAGTACCATGAAGCTGTTCAAAATAATGTTTGAAATTCCTATTGACTGTTTGCTGAAGGCTACTAGATAATGACCCAAAGAAACAAACAGTTTTTTTTACTCTATTAAATATTAAATATTGCTGGTTGTTGTTTTTAAGGAAGAGGTCCTTTTCCTATTTATTTCAGAGTCACCAACAAAAAGGGTAACAGTGGACTTACTTTGGGGACCTGCACTGAATGTTCTGGTTTTAACCAATATCCTTTGCATTTATTTAAGTTCCTGGAGTGTCGCAGGGTCAGAAAGCAAGTGCCTTATTTGGTTGTTTAGGCTACTCTGAAGAAATTCCTGTGAAAGTATGCTTGTCCTGGGAACCATTTTCTAATGCCCTGCCACATTCTCACAACTGCCTGGAAGAATTATGCCTAAGTGACTGCCCTCACAGCAAGATGGAATGGAGGAGATTTTTTTTTTCACTTGTAGGCGGTCATGTCTGTGTCTTTCTGTTATCGCTGCAGCCACTGCCTGTCTCCTGTTGGAGAATTAACCTGATAGCAAGAGTCCAAAGACCTGTCAGGCACCTCAGAGTTAAGTTCAAGGCTACAATGGGAGTCCTGTTTCTGGGCAGGGACAAAAACATCAACTAACGTTGGCAGGGCTTCCGTAAGTGCATTTTAGTTCAATTGGTAAATATTTCCAGGTGGCCAGCTCTCATTTTTGGGAGGTCAAGTTTGCAAAGGTTAAATAGCAGGCAGGATTTCTATAAGGCGCTATCAGTTTGGAAAAAGAAAATGTAATTAAACCCTGCATTCTTTTGGAGATTAACTTGAAGTCCTTCTGCACTCTGCCTCTTTTTTCTTTTCCTTTCCTTTCCTTTCCTTTCCCTCCCTTCCTTCTCCCCTTTCTTTCTTTCTTTCTTTCTTTCTTTCTTTCTTTCTTTCTTTCTTGTTAGTACTCCACACTCCAAAGAGGCATTCAATTATTCTACAAATGACAAAATGGAATTAGCAACAGGAGGCAAAGAGAATGTACACCAACAAGCAGGGATCAAGAGGCAAGCTCACCTCACAAAGATGTGAGATAATTTTAGTGATATTTTAATGAACTGGGAAGAGCATCCTGTAGCCAACCAAAAACAATATTTGACAGTAAAAT
This sequence comes from Phrynocephalus guinanensis, assembly GCA_037367245.1. NCBI lineage: Eukaryota > Metazoa > Chordata > Lepidosauria > Squamata > Agamidae > Phrynocephalus > Phrynocephalus guinanensis. Next base: position 6,821,076 of record CM074742.1, on the reverse strand, counting down.
TGAGCATAATAATTTAATGGTGGCTCTATTTTTAAAAAAAATCTCAGTTCAAGGGTCTTTTGTTTTATCACTTGCTGTTAGCATCTTATTAGTCATCATCCAAGGGGAGGGGGGTAACAACAGATATATAACAAACTTTAGTTTGCTCAGCTGCTGTTGATGTCACCCTTGCCCACTACATGCATGTCCTTGAAATAGTCCCCCATTTTATTAAACTTGAAGGAAACAGAAACAGGTGATGTCATTATTCAAGAGGATTGACTAACCAGCTTTAGTCAGCTTTCTGAAAGCATTTCTCATATGTCATGTGAGCATGATTACTACATTTTAAAACTTGGACTGTCTGACCTAAGGCAGACCCTTGAGTTGCTCCCATTGGTCAAGTTCACATCAGAAGACTGGTCTGTTTAAGTCAAGACAGAGGGCCTTTAAATGGCAATGTGGTCTTCAAGCATAGTTTTCTTCTGGCAAACTCTTCATTGTAATGAAAATGGGCAGACATTCTTCAGCACATAGAAGGGTATGAGGAAGTTACACAGTCAGGCCTGAACTTGCAGTATCTTTAGTGGGTGGGAGACGAAAGAAAACTGTACAGCACAAAGAGGCTGAACAATGAGATGCTAAGGAAGTGATTCATAAGGAATGATAAAAAAAAAATAGATAGCAGAGTGACTAGCCAGAAGAAGAGATATTATGAATTACAGACAGTGCAATCCAAACTTAAATCCTTTTGTCCCGGTATGCACACCCTTGTGCTACTGGTGTACTAGCATCTCATGGCTGAGGTAAGTCAGCAGGAAAGGAAGGAAGGAAGGAAGGAAGGAAGGAAAGGAAGGAAGGAAGGGCAGAATTATGTCAGATCAAAACTCTTCTCAGCCCACTCACAATGCAAAGTTAGGCCCGGGAGAGGCCCCAACCTTTCACTTCCAAGGCTGATGATCACAGTATTATGTTCTGGAAGTCATGAACTAATACTTACCACTGGAAGCAACTTGATGAACCACAACAACAATAATGAGTAGCTTCATCCCAATGGAAGGAAGACAGGAAGACAGGGGGTCTTGCTGCTGGATATACTGTAAAGGAAACTTGATGCAGCCTTGTGCCAGGTTTAGGGAAGGAGTGGCGCTTATTTGATTCACACTTCCAAAAATTAGGGAACCACAGTGCAATTATCCTTTGATTCCCCCCCCCCCCCACACACACACATCTCAGGACCTCAAGCTGCTTTTCTCTCATCCAAAAAATCTATTAAAACACATCCCTTGGGAAATATTTTTGGAGAAAAGTGCATATTTAGGCATGTGTTCCAGTACAAAATGGATATTTGGGGTAAACAGCATACCAGCATGCTTATGAATTTACTAGTCACCTGAAAATATATGAGGAAATACATTTGAATGTTCTTGCATTGAGAAACGTATTTGCAAATGATGCCCAAATAGGATGGAATGAACATTATAAAAATTATAAATACGTTATAGAGAATGTTATAGAAAAATAGACTGGTTTGTTCATCCTTAACCAAACATAGTGCTTGAAACAATTATGGGTGTTTTGTTTTTTGGACACTGACTTCCAAAATTGGCCAGCTAAGGGCAAAGGGTTTTCAGGACTTGAGACTTTCCCAGACTGTGGCCAGGCCCTGCACACATCAAGTGTTCAGAAGCAAGGATCACACCAGCAGGCAGCTGTCTGTTGGCTGTGGCCTGCATTAAAGCTACAGAATTTTGGAAAAGTGGGCAGAGTACTTTGGAAAGACTCATGCCCAGCATTTACCTCCATATATTTCGTTATAGCCAATGTCAGGTAGTTGGCTCAAAAGTAAAAGAGGACCTTACAAACTTTAGTTTCTCTATATACAAATAATTTTTAGTCATAGAAATGAATATAGATCCAGTTTAAGATCAAGGAGTTAACCTGGTGTTATTCTGATGGGGCTTATTTGCAGAAGAAACAACCATCAGGAACTCACATGTTCCATTCCTTGAAGGATTCAAAAGAGTGAGAAAAAGGTGGAAGAGAGAAAGGAGAAGGAATGGGCCTCATAGAGTTCCTTAACTAGGGCAGACACTCCCCACTAAATGCCTGCTTTAACCCTTCCCTCCCTAGAACTATTGCATGCCAAATGCCTATATATCCAATGACATAATATTACTCCAGTAGCACAGCCATATTTTCCATGAACACAAATGGAAAGTAACTGGCTTGGACTAGTATGGTGTAGTGGATGAAGTGATGGACAAGAACTAAAGAGTCCTGTGTTCAAATTCCTATTCAGCCATGGAAACCTCTCTCTCTCTCTCTCTCTCTCTCTCTCTCTCTCTCTCTCTCTCTCTCTCTCTCTCTCTCTGTGTGTGTGTGTGTGTGTGTGTGTATGAGAGAGAGAGAGAGACTGGTTAAAACCACTCCTTCAGTATCTCACTTACCTCGCATGACCTATTAAGGTCACTCTAAGTCAGTTCCAATGTGATGGCATGTGACACATAAATAGATGAAGTGTTAATGGAACACTTGGATGCATACTGATAGCTAGAGTTGGGATAGTGTTTTAAACAGCTCAGAAATTATTGTTAATGAGACCAGTGTCCTGACCAGAATGGCCAAATTCCTGTTGGTGGTTTCCACATGCATAAATTAACTGACTACATGCTACATTTACAGGACACATGCCAGTTAACACGAGGGTGAGGGTGGGGGCTTGAGCCTTGCAACATGAGCAATGTGCCTTTAGGGTTGCACATATGTAAATCACCAGCAGAATTGTAGCAAGACTGGTTCTGGTTAGCAATGGATATGAACTGCTGCTTGGCAGTTCAACCTAGTATGGCATGGCATCTGCACAGGGGTTTTGCAGGAACTAAGCACTCCCCTATCTTATCTCTTCTGCATACTCACCCATTCCCCTATTGAAGCATCTTTCCTTCCCCCGCCTCCTCAGTGCGATTTTCCATTCACCCACCAATGTGAGGGCTTCCTTGGTCTAACTCCTCTGGTGGCCACCCATTCAGACAAGATACTATATTATCAGTTTTATGCTTACAAAATTTTAATACTAAACCAAATCATGTATTATCATTGAGGTACTTGTAGCTTGAGACACATCAGGTTTTACATTTGAGGTGAGAATTAGAGATGGGCACGAAACGAACAATTTTTCGTTTCCATTTTCGTTTTTTTGTTTTGTTACGTAATGAAACGACAAACGAATTTTGTCTCTAAAATGAAACGAAACGAACAGAAACACCGGAATTTTTGTCGTGTGTTTCGTTTCCGTTACTGCAATATGAGTGAATTGCTTAAAATCCTAAAAAAAATCACAAAAAATTGAAATAAATGGTAACGAAATGGTAACGAAATGAATGAAAACGAAAACGATTTTTTTTTCGAAAATTCACGAAAAACGGAAATGAACCGAAACGGACCCGACAAACGACAAACGACAAACAAAATGCCATTTTTCTGATTCGTGCCCATCTCTAGTGAGAATCCCTGAACTTGGAAAGGGTTACAGCTGCAGTCCAAAAGAGAGCAACTTTTCCAATTCCTTAACCAGGTCCTGGTTTTAGTTTATAAAACCCTCCATGGCTTGGGACCAGACTACCTGGCAGAGCGTATCGCTCAGTGATCAACCTCGGCCCATCCCGTTCGGCAGGCACGAGCGCACTTGCTCCGGGTCGCCACTCCTCGGGAAGCCCGTAGGACGAGAACTCAGACCCGGGCTTTCTCTGTGGCGGCCCCCAGCCTCTGGAATTCCATCCCCAGTGAAGTGCGCTCTGCAGAGTCCCTGCTGGCCTTCTGAAAGGCGCTAAAAACCCATCTTTTTCGGGAGGCCTTTGGCGACGCTTAATTTGCCTTTTTTGTTCTTTTTCCCGCCATCGTAACCTGTTTTATCCCCCATCCTTAGTGAAGTGCCATCTGGTTTTAACTTTGTATAGCGTGATTTATTTGTCTTGTTTTATCACTCATTGTAATTCCATTGGCTATTGTAGCCTTGTGTAAGCCGTTTAGAGTACATAGTAGATAAGCGGGGTATAAATTTAACAAATAAATAAATAATAAATAAATAAATAAAATACCCATTCCCTTGCACTTGGACCAATGTATCAGGTAGAGCAATTATTTGGGAACTGTTTTGCTACCAAGAATGACCCTTTTGCCATTCTTGGTAGCCATTTTATAGTGCAGGGATTGGGAACCTTCGGCTCTCAAAATGTTTTCGGACCACAACACCCATAGTCCTTTTTCATTGGCAATGTATGCTCAAAATTCTGGGAGTCCAAAACATCTAGAGGGCCAACGGTTCCCCACCCCGCTATAGTGAATTAACCTACCATAGTTTAATATGCACTATTGAATCTCTTGTCTGTTTAATTTCGTACTACTTCTGTGTTTCATTTCTCCTCTTTGGCCACAGAGGCAATGCTTATGTGAGCTTCCAACTGACATTTAAAATGTTCTTGTTTTATTGCAGATACCTTAACATTGTACAGAAGCTCTGTTATGCTAAGTGTTCAGTGTACTTAAAGTTACTAATTACATATTGTTTACACAGGACAGTAAATCAAAGCATCTCGCCCAGACCTCCTGGAAAATAAATCTCTTGCACCAGGATCTTGGCAAGAGATGCCCATTACTTGCAATCTGGAGCCCATCCTTAATGATCTTACAGCACTAGTTGTTTAGCCCTTACAAACATTTGAGATTACTTTGCTTCTCAGTTAAATGATTCCTTTGGCTTAAGATCCAAGTCTTAACCAGGGCTTTAAAATGATTAAAATTCCACCCCATGAGCAACAATCACTGGTCAGGAAGGACCAATGGAGGTTAATTTGTTACATTCCCGGAAGGGCTTTCTCCAGTCTCTTTGGATGTGTTGGATTACAAATCACATGTGTCTGAGAATGGTGAAAGTTGTAGCCCAACACATCTGCAAAACACTGTGACGGGAAAAACTTTTTAGAAAGTAGTTCTTGCACTTGAGGCAGAGGGCAGTGGTCAAATTACATTCCAGAATCCTAGGAGATTAGCTCACACATTATCATCTCCACAAAAGTGCCATCAAACATCAACATAAAGAAAAAGTTGTGTCCAAGAGTCATTTCTTGCTCACTATCCATATATGAAGCCCCTTTGTCATTCACGGGTCACACAGAATTAGCCTTGCATAGCTCCGTAGCATTGTACCAAAAACTGTTACCGACTTTGGTCCAAGACTGAGGGTATGTTTGTAGGATACATCTGTTTGCCACTGCACACTTTGCATTTTTAGCCATACACTTTGTTAATGGTACAGGCATCTGGGATCAGGTTAAGGTGAGTGGTGTCCAGTTTTGCCACTGCCTTCTCCCTCGCCAAGGGCCCAAGATAATAAATAGCACAGGGCATAGAAAATACACTAGTGACAACTAGGAATAATGGGCCAGGACTTTGTTTTGCACGTTGTTGGAAGAGCTTTTCAAAATGTGTGCATTTCTTCATAACTGGAATACAAGGAATCTGAGGTTCTAGAAAATTTAAGTAAATGAAATTTATGCACCAAGACTTTGGGTGCTTGGCTCTTAAAAGCTTATATTTCAATATCTTTGTATTTAGCTATATTTGTGGTGCTGAATGAGTGCACTTTCTGGAAAGGGTCCTCACCTATACAGGTTAGATGAATAAAACCTGGTCTTCTTCATGTCAGGAAATATGGAAAACCAAGGCGAGAATCAGTCATTAAGAGAGCCTGTTAGTCAAAATCAAAGCACATTAAGCTGAGAGGTAGCTGGGGAAGTATTTCTGTGTGAAATTCAATGTCAAAGAAATCCTGTCCTTAAATCCTAAAGACAAATTCAGACAAAGTTAACTCATTTGCATAATCCTGGAAGTAAGGAAAGCTCAAATCCCCACTGTAGTGTATATAGTAATGGGTTGGGTTCAGGGGGTTCGGAAGGCCTGGCTTTGAATCCCTGTTCAGCCACAGAAGTTCACTTGGGGCATGGGACTGATGAAAACCTTACCTTGAAAGCCCTAGTAAAGTGAACAGAAGTTGGTTCTTTCTTGAGTGCACAGAACAAAGAAAAGTTGATTCTGCAATGCTCAAATGCTCATGTCCCTTAAGGAATTCCCTTTTCCTATCATGGGCTATACAAGTGGTACCTTGTATAAAGGAATTAATTTGTTCCAAATGAAATTATGTCAAGCAAATTTTCCTTTATACAATTTCCCATAGGAATGCATTGAAAACAGAGTAATCACTAATCACGACCATTTTTATGTTGTACAGATTCGCCCCATAGACGATTCTGTTAAGCAAATTTCTCCCATCTCCGGAATTTTTTATGTTGTACAGATTTTATGTTATACAAACCATTTGTTATACAAAGGTCCACTGTATTGTAGAACTAATTTTCTAGGCATCATTCTTGCCATGGAAAACATGACCGTCTTTTGAAGTTGGCTGGTGGATATGCTTCAAAGTCTGTTTTCAAGTCTTTTTTAAAAGGGGGGGGTGCTAAATTTGCCAACTTTGCCATAAAGAACTTGATATTTAAGGGGGAAAGGGGAATATGAGAAGGCTAAGGCAAAGTGAACTGAAATCATCCAATTCTGGTGGCAGGCTCTGGAGGCCTTTCCACTCTGGGTGCCCTGCAAGACTGTGATGGCATTCTGGAAAAGTTTGTCCCTGTTTCTTTGCTGGTGAAAAAAGGTGTCACACCAGAATCTGAGAATCTGAGAGCCTGGCAAAGTTACTTTTTTGAACCTTTTTGAACAATTACTATTTGTCATAGCATCTGTCCCTCAGAACATCAGCTCATGCCACCTGCTCATGCCACAGGCCTTGCTTCTCCAGGTTGAATCTCTGAAACAGGCTAAGACAGCAAGAAACCATGCCTTCTGAGCTATGGCTCCTGCCATATGGCATGGGCTCCTGGTGGGAGTTTGTCCAACCTCCTACCTCCCATCATCTAAAAGGAAACACAAGATTATAAGGTTTTGGGAAGCTTTTAATGGCATCCTCCCACAAGTTATTTCTGTGGGCATTCCTGTAGTCTGTCATCACTTGGACTTTATTTTGTTACTGTATTTGTATTCTTAAAATCATTTTTTAAAAATAATGTTTGGGTTATTATGTTTATGTGTAAACTACTAGAGTACTGTAGGATGTGGTGATGGCATCTGCTCTGGATGCCTTCAAAAGGGGATTGGACAGATTCCTGGAGGAAAACTCCACCACAGGTTACAAACCATGATGGTGATGTGTAATCTCCAGGCTTAAAACTGGGGTGCTTCAAGGGCCAGATGCAGAGGAGTGGTATCAGGAGACAGCTATCTAGTCTTGTGCGCTACCAGAGGCATTTGGTGGGGCCACTGTGAGATACAGGAAGCTGAACTAGATGGGCCTTTGGCATGATCCAGCATGGCTCTTCTTATGTTCTTATGTTCTTATGTAATGGAACATACATACATACATATTATGTTTTCCCAAAAGTAAGACATCCCCTACTTACGGTTTTGCCTATCACTGAAATATAAGGTATCCCCTGAAAATAAGACCTCCCCGATAATAAGGCCTCCCCCCCAAAACATAAGGCCTCCCTGATAATAAGCCCCCCCGAAGCTACCATAACTCTGGACTCTGGACCGTAGTGGCGGGCGCCGCCGTGCAGCTCACTCTTGGCCACTGCGCAACTGGAGGAGACAGGAAGTGCAAGGTCTCTTTTAATCAGAGAGCACGCACCACCACCAGGACAAGCTGCCGCCTGCTGCTCGCTTTGCCCTGATGGAGTCTGGCTGACACACAAGTAGACAGTAAATCACGCGGGGCAGGAGTCAGGAACATTGTGTGGACACACAGGGGTGACTGAGGTAGGGGGGAAATGTCTGATAGAGGGGTTGGGGGATGTCTGGTGAAGGTGTCCACTGGCACAGGGGTGGGGGGGATGACTTAAAATGATCAAGGAAAAATTAGACATCCCCTGAAAATAAGACCTAGCACATCTTTGGGAGCAAAAATTAAAATGTCTTATTTTCACTGTCTTATTTTGTTTATTTTCAGGGAAACAGGGTACATACATACATACATACATACATACATACATACATACATACATACATACATACATACATACATACATACATACATACATACAGTATATTATAGAAGTGAATATACCCCCTCATATTTTGTAAGCATTTTAGTACTGTATATCTGTTCATGTGACAACACTGAAGAAATGACACTTGGCTATAATGTAAAGCAGCAAGTATACAGCTTGTATAACAGTGTAAATGTGCTGTCTCCTGAAAATAACCCAACACACAGCCATTAATGTCTAAATTGCTGACAACAAAAGTGAGTACGCTCCTAAGTGACAATGTCCAAATTGGGCCCAAATAGACATTTTCCCTTCCTGGTGTCATGAGACCTGTTAGTGTCACAGGGTCTCATGTGTGAAGGGGAGCAGATGTTATCACTTTCAGTCTCACATTTGGTGTTATTGTTCTCACTGTCTCATACTAGTAACTGGAAGTTTCACATAGCGCCTCATGGTAATTAACTATCTAAGGACATGAAAAAACAAACTGTTGCTCTACATCAAGATGGACCTGAAACTGAGCTGCAGCATGATGGCCATAGAGTGGTTTAACAGGACAGGTTCCACACAGAGCAGATCTTGACATGGTCAACTCAAGAAGTTGAGTGCCCGTATTCAGTGTTATATCCAGAGGTTGGCTATTGGAAATAGACTTATGAGTGCTGCCAGCATTGCAGCAGAGGTTAAAGGGGTTTAGAGTCAGCCTGTCATATTATGATCCAATTGGTCTGCAGGGCTGTTGTCCCAGAAGTAAGCCTCTTCTAAAGATGATGGGCGAGAAAACCCGCATACGGTTTGCTGCAGACAAGCGGACTAAGGACATGGATTTCTGGAACCATGTCCTGCAATCCTATGAGACCAAGATAAACTTATTTGGTTCAGATGGTGTCAAGCATGTGTGGTGACAACTATTGAGGGGGGAAATCTGCTCCATTCTGCCTTTTGCCCCTCCCCCTGCCTATCAGCTGGTGCTTTTGTCAGGTCAGGATGTGTGTGGGGAATTTTAGGGAACTCCCTGAAATCTGGAAAGATTTGGGGGTAAGGGGACCTAGTTATGAAGCTCTAACGGGCCTGGGGTAATAAATTGGCAATGTGTGTTGGGAGCATGGAGGTAATTAGGGAGTTAATACCATAGAGTAAACTCCCTGATTGCCTCCACACTCCCAGCACACTTTGCCAATTAACTAACCCCAGCCCCTTTAGTGATTTATAACTAAGTCCCTAATGTCACCTTGGGCAAAGTCTCAATCTACTGTGTCACCTGCTTATCTGTGTTTCCTTCTTCCTTCATGACATCTTAAAGACACAATGCAGGCCAAAAGGACTGATGTTCATGTTTCTCTCCTTCACCCTTCCAGTTGCTTTGGTGAATCATTTAAAATTGCATTTTTTTAAATAAAGGAAGTTATTCCATTCAATATTGCTTCATTTTTATGTTCAGGCAGAGACACTTGCAAGGTTTTCTTCATCAGGTGCCACAATAATCTGACTGTTGCTGGATACTCTGGAATTTTCCCCTTCTACATCAGGAAGCAACATTTCTTGGGGTGGTCCTAAATCCCTTCCATATCCCCTGGTTATTCTATATTCCTTAATGCTCTAAAGAAATATAATTCTCCCCCAACCGGAACAGATAAAAAGTTTGCAGATGTAAAACCAGGGGGAGGGGGGACCCAGCTCAGATGAACCTCTTCTCTACTGTTTATCTGAGAATATCTGTCTTCATATACTTGACCTGATGCCCAATGAACTTTCCCTCTTTCTTTCTGTTTTGCAAATTCATTGTGTAAATAATAAAAATGGATGACTTAACCATCCCCTGAACATGTGCCGAAATTGGATTTCTTAGATAAGTGGAGGGGCTTTAAAAAATAATCAGTAAAAGCCTTTATGTGTATATCCCTGTCAGATTTGATAAATGGCTCCTTCAAGATGGATATTTATGGAACACGTTCCATTTGCAATGGCCACTTTTGTTTTGGTCTGTTTGGGGCTTTTAACTAACACATCAGAATCACAGAGGAAGAACAAGTGCCTGCAGATACCAGTTTCCCTTCCAATCCCATCTCTTTGTTTGGCATGCTATTTAGTGACTGCTGAAGCTAAAACTGGTTCAAGTGCTTCATGGCACAAGCCCTAAAATATCCGATTGAGATTCTGCATATATTTTCCATCAACAAAGTGGCTTCTGCTCTTAGTCTTGAACTCTTCCTGTGTTCCAAGTATCTATTTGAAAGCTTGGACTCAGGGGGGAAAAAGGAAACCAGAGATGTCACAAGCTTTGGAATAGGAAAGCTTGTTGCAAAGCTTTGAATTTCTGGTGAAATACCTTTGTGCTGTGCCACAGAAGTAGAGATGGGCACGACTCAAAAAAAAACGGTGTTTCGTTTGTCGTTTGTCATTTAGGGGGTCCGTTTCGGTTCGTTTTCGTTTTTCATGAATTTCTTGCAAAAGAATTCATTTTCATTTCGTTACGTAACAAAACGAAAAAACAAAAACAAAAACAAAAAATTGCTGTTTCGTTAGCATTCATTACAGTTCAATGTATTTGCCGCATCAAAAACGAAACGCACGACAAAATTTCTATTGTTTCGGTTCATTTCGTTTCATTTTGGAGACAAAATTCGTTTTTCATTTCGTTACGTAACAAAATGAAAAAACAAAAACAAAAACAAAAAATTGCTCGTTTTGTGCCCATCTCTACACAGAAGTTCAGAGACTCGCTGAGAAGAATAGCCATAAGGTCCCAATATAGCCTACCTCTTTCTCCTTAACTGGCTTTTAAAATCTCAGTAACTCATTCTGAAACATCTGTAGGAGAAAGAATACAGTTCTGATGCTGGCCAGCAGCAAAAATAGCAACAAACATTGCTCCAACAGACAGAAGAGGACAAAGAGAGCACCCCAGTCCAGAACGCTTCTCCCAGTCACACAAACAAGAGGCCACATGTGAGATGGTAAAAACTTACTAGGTTAAATTGTTTTGTACATCACCTTTCATCCTAGAGTTCCAAAATATGATACCCAAGGATTAACATTCATAAGCAGAATATAAAAACACATCCATTAAATCTGAGCAGGGGAAAAGATAACCAAAGCATATGGAGAAAGACAGAATACCCACATTGGGGCAATGACAATGATGAGTGCATACCATTATTTCCCAGTAAATGGGGACCCAAAACAGCTGAGATTGCCCAGAAGTGCTCTATAGGTGTGTCTAAAATCTATATTCCAGGGTACTGTAGACCCAATCTTATGGATTTCCAAAATAGGGAGGCCAGTGAATTTTATTCAGTAAGTTAACAGATCACATGTGTATTTATTAACTTAATAGGCCAATTGGGGCAATGTGATTCCTTCTGTTTTCACACTTCTTTGTATTTTGCAATCAAGTTCTTGTCTGATACAAATGCAGATGAAATATATTTAGGATAAAATGAGTGCAAGTTGCATCTATGAGGGTAAAATGTGTACAAAACTACATATATTGCAATGAAATGAATACAAAGGAGTGTTTTTAGGTAGATGTATAAAAACAATAAAAATGTAAAGTAAAATGCACATGATAAACTGCATACTTTTTGTGAAAGTATGTTCAAAAATAGTGCAATTTTCACGTGCATCACTTTAACTTTCCTGTCTTGTGTTCCTGAATGCTAAATCCAGTTTTGTACAATGGGAATTCAACCCTCAAATAGATTTTGTCTCTCCCACATATCGGTCCTAGAGCAGTGATGGAAAACCTATGGCACGGGTGCCAAAGGTGGCACTCGGAGCCCTTTCTGTGGGCACCTGATTTCTCCCCTTCATAGCCATCTGTATACAGTTTAAATTACTGTTTTGGCACTTTGCAAAAAACTTACTGGGTTTTGAATTGCAGTTTGGGCACTCGGTCTCTAAAAGGTTCACCATCACTGTCCTAGAGGATCTGGTTTGGAGAGACAGGACTGCAGGCAAGGGAAGCAAAAATCCACCCCTGAATTCTCCAGCTAGAGATAAAGGAATGAAAAATATTGCAGATTTAACATCTGTGTTTCTGTGTGGGTCATATTATACTAAGAGCAGCAGGACATCTTGAGGTGTCAACAAAAGAAAGAAAAATCTTACTTTGAAATCCAGATGCCATTTCAGTTTGAAGGTTTGCTGTTAGGATGCCATTTGAAAGCAGACAGCATGTTTGCTGTGCTACCCAGAAGACAAATCTCTGCCCACTGCTAGAGTTAACCTTGCAATTTATCAGCAGTAGCTACAAATCAAGCTGTTGTCTAGTTGCTAAAGAAAGGGAAACACAGAAGCAGCCCAATGGTTGCCCTTTCACGAGTTAACAATACCAGAAGCAATTGCACGATCAAGATAAATATGACTTTTTAAATTGCTAACACACTGGGTGTAATTCCTCTCTTGCATGAGCCCAAAGGAGCCCCAGAATGGAGTACATTTCTGTCAGTTAGCTCTGTATAATAATCCTTTGCTTTTCTCTATCAAGGCTTGGGACTTCAAAGGCTTTTATAACAGATAAATCAAGGTATCATTACCCTGCCCTCTGAAGGACAGTCAGGGGGATTTTTGGCATCTTGCAGCTCTCTTCTTTGTATGCAACTTTGCACGTTTTCTTCCTTTGGCACAACTTCTTAGAGCTAGATGGCTAAAATGACCTTGGAAAATGTATCTTTAAGACTCCCCCCCTGATTCTCCTTACTTGGCCCCATTTGGATGCAAGAATAATCTCAATCATTTGAGAGCACTGGTGGCTGGTTTGTATTTTCAGAGATTCTCTTGTTTCTTCACAAAAAAGCTTGCTTTATCTCTCAGGTTTTGAAAACTGGAGCACATTTGAAATGGAATGTGCTATCGTGCAAGGCAGTAGTGCCGCAAGATGTCACCACCACAAAATGGTGACTGCGAGTGTAACAAAAACCTTACAGCTTCATTTTGTCCCACATTTCAGTTTGTTAAGCCCCAAGTTTTTTCTGGTCCCGATAGTTTTAAAAATGGGAAACTTTTTGATAATATGAAATTAAACATTTTCCCATCTGCTCTGACCAAATTCACTTACAATATCATTATTGCATGCTCTCTCCATCATCACCTTACTATCACATGAATGTATGATCTAAGATCATAAATTAATACTACTAATGAATGTCATCTAATAATTATGGTACCAGTGCATTCCCAGCATCTTGAAATCCATGATTTAAAAACAAGATTTTACTACAGATGACTGGCTGCCCATTAAATTTGCTGAGGACAGTTGCAGCACACTGGGAGTCAGAACTCCCCTGGAAACATTTGACAGCAGCATATTCCTCCAACTGCTGTACAATCAAGACTTCTACATTAGTTAATTTTATCATTATATAAATGTAGCACCTATACAAATATCCTTACAAATAGAGATGGGCATGAAATGAACTTTTGGCTCATTTCATTATTCGTTATTTGTTTTGTTATGTAACAAAATAAATAACGAACTGCCCCCTCTAAGAGAAATGAAATGAAACAAAATGGAAATTTCTGTTTCATTTCAGTTCGCTTCGTTTGCCAGTGTCTCCCACCTGGGTCCTGGAGTTGTCCTCTTCCTGGTCCGGTCCTCCTGGCTGCAACCAGCCTGAACTACAGCTGTAGCACGGGCCACGTGGTTGGCAGTTAAAAAACCCCAATAACAATAAAAAAAATAAAATAAAAAATCTGGCAATCATGCCCTGGTAGTTGCCCGCGAGCACCGGCACTGGCCTTCGGGTTGCCAAACCGGAAAAAGAGACCGAGGCACTGGTTTGGGGCCAGTGCCTCAAAAAGCCCCTGCTTGGGACTTTTAAAGCTCAAAATAATAATAATAATTTAAAAATAAATAAAAAGGAGTGCCGACCCAGCCCCAGGAGTGGCCGGGTAAGGCACTCTAAAATAAAGAAAAAAATAATCAATAAAAAGAAGTGCCAACCTGGCCCCAGGGGCCACGCAGTTGGCGCTTGAGAAGAAAAAATGAATAATGAATCAAAATGAACCAACAAAATGAATATTTCAAAAAAAATTGTTTAAAATGAAACAAAACAAAATGAGCCTTAAAATGAACTGAACCAAAACGAATTGCCATTTTTTTTTCGGTTGGTGCCCATCTCTACTTATGAATGTTACATTTTAAAGCTAAATTTTCCTTTGTATGTAAAAAATGCCAGTACTCCCATATGTGGCCTTTCAAAAGCTTTTAGGGTGCAATTTCTGCGAATCACAACCAACAGTAAGAGATGATGGAACATTCATTCTTGCACCAGTCTCAAGGACCACAGATCCCTCACACATTTCAAATGTGTATAATCTGCACACGACCTCATTCTTAAGGCATTTCTTAGGAGACAATCCATGCAGTGCTAAAACTGATTCTGTTGGATTCAGAAGGGGAAAAAAATAGTGTGCGTGCACAACTCCCGAATGAAAATCAAGGTAACTTTTAAATACTTTTGAACTATTTTAGGCAATTAAATTCACATGCTGTACTTTTACCAACTAATTGTTTTTGCTGTCTGATTTAACCTCCATTGCACTGCAATATTTTATGCTATATAGCACACCAAAGTCAAATTTAGTAAAGGATAATATACAAATTGGTTAAATAAACGAGACTGCAAATCTACAAATACTTTCCTGGGAGTAAATTCCATAATGCGTCAGATTTGACTATGAAAGTACTTAGCTTTGTCAGCTTGTGCCCTTACTTAATGTGCCTTCAAAACAAAACAAAAAGCAGACTTCAAGGTCAGAGCCCTTACTTATCATGGCATCTTTACATGGGGAGGATGGACAGCTTTAAAGAACCATTTCTGCTGTCTTAATTGCACTTTATACTCTCACCTTGAGGACAAGAGTGTCGTGTTTAGGGAAGAATCTGACAAGCATTGTGCATGGGGTGCAAATTCTAAGTTTCATAATGCCTGAAACATGTGCTCTGTGTTTTACAGTTCATATTTGTCACAGAGTGGTAAAAAAAATAGTTTCAAGCAGAAACTTTAATTAAAAAGAAATGTTAATTAATGAGGCATCTAATTTAAGTTAATGTTTGAGCTCCCTCTACTGGATGGAATAGGAAGACTGCATTGTCACATGCTCCCATGCAAAAGCCATATGAACTTTGCTCCACCATGAAGTCAAAATTAACTACAAAAATAATGATTTCATTCAAGAATAAGTGGTGGTCATATACTGCTACAGTTTCTCTTTGTGTAGGGAAAAATACCTACAGTGTAACAGATATTTGAAATCTCCCACACATGCATGTTCTGCTCTGACTACATTATCTTATGCTTTGCTTGGGATGAAAATCACATCACATAATTAGTTTAGATAAGTGTTCCTCCACCCAAGTGATCAACTGTCCCTTCTCCCCCCCCCCAAATGTGATTGAGGTGGCACCTGCCATCCAGAATACTGGAGAGTTTTTTTATTGCTGGCTGGACAGCTGACTGGATAGCTCAGTGGTTTTTGGTAGCAGAGGTTCGGAGTTTGATTCCCCGCTGTGCCTTTTGAGAGATGAACCACTTTAGAAAGAGTCACCGTTAAGCCAACATTGCAATGACTGCATAGAATTATTTATATACAAACCTGACACATGTGCTTCATGCGAGCTTATGTTGTCTATGAACCTGACCACAGTGACAGAACCTTTCAAGATACTCCTTTAGTGAATCTGAAAACATATTGGGCATGAGGAAGTTATACTAAAGCAAATTCAAAAGTCGTAAGGGGATGATAGAAGTGATCACTTAACTTCACATATTTACATGTGGCACCCACTTTTCTAATAAAAACCTGTTCTAGACAATTGCAGTAATTTGCACATAACTGCTTTCGCAATAAAGAATCACCAAACACAGACAAACTAGTCTGCAGTTTGCAGGGTAGAAGAAACCTCACTGACTTTTATCTCTCAAGGAAGTTCCACTTCTAACTGCAATATAGTTATCTCATACAGTCCGGGCCTCAGTGTGATGCCACATTCCATTTGGTGTTTCAGGCCTGCAGTCACCTGATATATGGAACACAGCCATTAAAACAGAAGGAACCATTTTAACAAGGGCTAAGTGCATGTGGACATCCAAAGATTTTGGGGCCAGCAATTCCATCAGACATGACCAGAACAGCTGTTAAAGGATAATGGAAGTCACAGTCCAATTCCATTTGTTTCAAAGAATCACACATTCCCTGCGTTGCTTCCTAGTACATTGCTGTAAAATAATTTCCACCTTGGTACAAGCTGACAATAAAAATGTCCAACATTTCAGTTTTCTCCATATGAACTGTTTTCTTTTATGTTATTTTAAAAAGCAGCCAATTGTAACATGGACTAATTACAACCTATGTATGTTTACTCAAAAAGTCCTAGACTATTTAATAGGACTTACCCCTTCGTAGGCATGCTTAGGGATACAACTGTATGTTTAAGACCTCTGCTAGTGTGTGTGGAACT
This sequence comes from Phrynocephalus guinanensis, assembly GCA_037367245.1. Taxonomy (NCBI): domain Eukaryota; kingdom Metazoa; phylum Chordata; class Lepidosauria; order Squamata; family Agamidae; genus Phrynocephalus; species Phrynocephalus guinanensis. The sequence goes on along the minus strand of CM074742.1, from coordinate 6,804,531 downwards.
GTTCTGTAAGTGCTCTCTGTTTAGTGGAGCTTATTCCCAAGTAAGAATGCACTGAACTTCAGCCTTAAAGTGATTAAATGAAAGGTTGGTAGCTGGACAAAGTCATTTTGTGTGAGAGAAGACTTTGACTTCCAGACTCCTGGTCATCCTTTTTTCACAAAGGAGCAGCTAATATGGAGTCAACTGGAGCTGGAGGAGGGTGCTTGACCCAACTGCAGAGACAGGATCAAGACTCAGCAGGATCACCATCCCAGCTTAGATGGCTGGGAGCAAGGGAGGGATAACAATAAGGGAGGAGCACATACTGATTCTTAGGTCACAGTGGGTGATCCCTGATGGAAAGCAGCTTCAGGGTGTGATTGATGTGTTTGAAGCTGAGGAGAATCCAGCTGGAAGAAGTCTAGCTACAGAGGTTAGCCTTACAGATTTACTGATTATTAATGGATATAATGGTTAGTCTAGGCAGGGAAGCCCTGAACTCTCAGCAAAACTAAGAGCTTTAACTCTCTTGTTTCTGGACTGGAATTGTCCAGCCACAGAAATTGACCCCTTTAAAAAGAGAAAAAGAAATATGGTTACATTGAGCTGTATTATCTGTTCAAAAATGAAAGATTCTCAGGAAATTTAGTTAATGGCATTACAGTGTATTCTTCCTTCTTCCTTCCTTCCTTCCTTCCTTCCTTCCTTCCTTCCTTCCCAGTTCTAAGCACAGATAAAACAAAAAGTGTTAACAACAGAACCCATCTCTACCACACCTACTTTTTCTGCCAGAGCGTCACTACCATATAAACTTATAAGCAGTTCTCTTCACTGTATTTTCCCTAGCTGAGCTGAAAAGGTAAAGCTGACACTCTCTTCTGGGGTTATCACCCTGGTGGTAAGTGATACTACTATTGCTTCAGGAACTTGTGTTTATGATAGCCAACCAAAGCTCCCCAAGCATGAATTTTGCACTACTGTATTTTGGACTAATTCGATTCTTTGGAGACACCCCAAATGTGTGGCATATTGTGCTTCTGTACCCATGACTCAGAAAGCTAGGGAATGGCCCAATATTGCTGTACAATATTTGGCCTGCATTGTTCAGTTTCAGTTATAATTTCTTTGTTTGGGACACCCCATTTTTGAGTTTCCTTATGAAATGCTGTTTGCTCTGTTGCACTCTCAAGCAGCAATAATATTGACCAGCTAGCAATCTATTCTTTTCCAGCATTTGAATCAACCTTCATTTGCCAATGTACATATGTTAACTTCCCCACTCCACTCCAAAAAATATCAAGGAATAAAAAATATAACTGAATGTCTTGTCCTGGTTCTTAGAACACCTCATACTAACTGAGTGTAAATAATTGGTTGTTTATGTATGTATGTATGTATGTATGTATGTATGTATGTATGTATGTATGTATGTATGTATGTATTACTTATTTACTTATTTACTTATTCACTTATTTATTTATTCACTTATTCACTTATTCACTTATTTATTTGCAAAAAAAAATCCGCCACACTACCAAATGGTCTCTGGGTGGCAATTTTTCATTATTATTATTTTTTTGGGGGGAGGGTGTCCATCTTATTTTGCTACCTGTTTTTGTTTTTATTCCTTTCTTTTAATCCCTCTTCATTTATACAAGGCTGCTTGTACAGAAGCTTCATATGAATTACGTTATCACAAGTCACTTTGAAAGTGAAATTATATTTTTAAAAAGGGTCATTCCATGTCAAATCAACCAATGAAAAAAATCAATTTTGGAACTTGATGTCATGTGTTTGGTTCATTTTTTGGTACATTTGTACAAAGATGGTTATCGAACTCATATCCAAAAGCTTTAGTCTTCTGTAATAACCCTATCATGATTTTTGGTTCATTTTATGTGTGTGCATGGGTATGTATTAGAATTGAATCCACATTATTATGATGACCACCTATTTGTTCAGAGTTAAACAATACAGTCTTGTGCACAATAAAACCCTGACTCATCTGTCCATTAACATCAGCGCCAAGGAAAATCCTTTTAGTGGGGTATTCCTAAAGTCCAAGAGGAAGAGATACAGAATATTATTGACATGTAGTCTAACGTGGGATTAGACCGCCCAGTCTGCAAAACACTGTGTTGCTTCTATTGTTATTGCAATGAAGAGAAGTGGCACTTATGGAAGTGCTTGAGTTGGGATTTAAAAGATCAGAGAATGGGGACAGAGGTTTGACACTCAGTATTACCAGATGTGGAAAGTTATGTTTTTGTGACTCAGTGGCATTCTAGCAAGTCACTCCCTTGGATAGTAATACCATATGCGAATAAGCTTATTTATTGTTTGTAGTTTATTTATTTTATTTTTCCCATTGTTCAGTCCCAGTTTCTCAGGATGATGTATAGAGAAATGTGTACAGAATACAGAAAATTGTATTGCTTAGTATTGAGTTAGAAGACGATGCGGTAAACTTCGCTTGCCCCGAAGCTGCTAGGATGATTGTGAGCAAGCCACCAGTACTCAACTTAGCCTCTTCTGCAGGACTGTTGTGGGGATAAAATGGGGTGGAAATCCTCCTGGGATAAAAGGCATGAAACAAATTTAATATGTGACAAAATGTTCTAAGTTCCACCCCACTGAACATCTCTGTGAATTTATTTATTTTATTTCCTTTTCCACATTTTTCCTATAAAATGATCCAAGGCAGCTTACATAATTAAAAAAGACAACATTTAAAACCTGCATACAAATACAAATAATCCTTTTTAAAAACCTCTCTCAGTTAGCCTTTCATTAAGGAAAAGCCTGCCTGAAGAGGGTTGAGGATTATTAGAGTGAGAACAGACCAAAGAAAATATATCTTTTTACCCAGTGTGTTGTTAGTCAGTAGGGACTCCCTGCCACAGGATGTGGTGATGGCATCTGGCCTGGATGCCTTCAAAAGGGGATTGGACAGATTCCTGGAGGAAAAGTCCATCACAGGATACAAACCATGATGGAGATGTGTAATCTCCAGGCTTAAAACCAGGGTACTTGAAGAGCCAGATTGAGGTGAGTGGTATCAGGAGACAGAGATCTAGTCTCGTGCGCTCCCAGACACATATGGCAGGGCCAATGTGCGATATAGGAAGCTGGACTAAATGGGCCTTCAGCCTGACCTAGCATGGCTCTTCTTATTTTCTTATGTTCTTATGTTCTTATCTGTGAACATCTGTGTATTTGACCCATGTTTCTGTGCCACTGCAGAGCCATGCACTGATTGATTCAAGATTTTTGGCATTCAGTCTGTGAGCAAAGATGGGGCTACAATGGGAGAGTAGTTTGGAGGCGATCCTGAAGAAAAATCAGATAGATCCATGAGGATCCGTGCATTAGGGCTACATTTCTGTGCTACTGCGGAGCTATGCACTGATGGACCCATTATTTTTTTTGGGGGGGGGGTAATCTATAGTCAGAGGTGGGACCTATGATGGGAGAGTGTTTTGGGGGTGATCCTGAAGAAAATCAGGTGGATCCATGAGCATCTGTCATTTGGACCCATGTTTTTGCACCATTGCTCAGCCATGTTCTGGAGGCACCATGATTTGAGTTTTGAGCAGCTTGGCAGTTCAAATCCCGGGTGTCATGCATTGGAGTAAGCTCCCACTGTTAACCCCAGCTCCTGCCAAACTAGCAGTTCAAAAGCATGTAAATGCAAGTAGATAAATAGGTAATGCTGTAAAAAGTGGAAAGGTAAAACCGTGTTTCCTTGCAGCCATGCTGGCCACATGGCCGTGGACTTACACAATACTGTCTCTTCGGCTTGAATACAGAGATGAGCACTGCCCCTATAGTCGGACACAACTAGAATGCATCTGCGGGGGGAACCTTTACCTTTACCTTACATGTGGCCATCCAGAGTGAGAACACCTGTGACACTCTGGTGGGTAGACCCGCAGCTGATCTTAAGGAGATTTGCTCTGCCAGGTATTCATGTTCCAAGCTGTGGAGAGTTTTGTAAGTCAAAACCAGCACCTTGAACCTTATTTGGGATGCAACAGGCAACCAATGCAAGCAAGCCAAGACTGGGCTGATGTGGCTGCACCTACCACCAGTCTGGCTGCTGCATTTTGTACCCACTGCAATCTCCAAATAAGGGTCAAGGAAAGACCCACTTGAGATCATGAGCACCTGCACAACTGCTCTCAGGGAAGCCTCATCCAGGCATGGGCGAATCTGGGTGATCAGTTGTATCCACTGTTTCTGTTTGGTCACTTGTTTTTTCAAGCTGCATTAAAGGCAATAATACGGTGAAAGTTCTGCTATGAAAAGAATATGAAGGACAAATTTAATAATGCAACTATTATTTTGCTCCCATTTCATCATTATCACCAATGTCATCTTCTACCTCTCCTTTTCTTCTGTTTCTGTGTTCCTGATTGGGCTTGAAATGGCCACATCTGCTCTCCATCACATTATATACATAAGAGGATAATCTGTTCCCAGGTATCCTGACACCGAACACCCTGCTGTAGTCACCAAACAGCATAATGAAATGAACATCTTGATATGTGGTGTAATGACTAAGCTTTATGAAACATAATTGCACTGGGGAAAACATGAGAAATATTTTGGTGGATAAAGGTCATCTAGTAAGCCTAGTAATAATGTAAAAATACTTAAGGCCCCCTATTAAATCTCATGGAGCGGAGCTAAGCAAATAACACCTGTACACTTTAGGGAGACATGGAGGATTTTTCAAGCTGTTATAAACAGATGCAAATACCGTTGAGTTAAAAAGGACAGAAACATCCAGATAACATACTACGTCCAGGATGCAACACTCAAAGAAATCCACATGTGGATCATTTATTTTATTATTGCATAAAGATATCCGTGTTTCCTTTGGTAAACCTGTAAACAGGCTGGTATTTGTTCTCCGTACACACATTTTCGGATGCTGAAACAGACAGCTACATTGTCATGTCCCAGCTATAAACACATGTGGAAACTTGCCAGATGAATAATCGTATCAGAAACAGATTTTACACCATGTGATTGTTTACAAAGTAATGGAACTAGTCATTATTGACAAAAAGCGAATGAAAGGCAGCAATACAAAGGCAGTAGTAACTTTTTTTAAAAAAAATATCCCTGCCTATTCCAGTACATTGAGGCAAAAAAAAAAAAAAGCGCAGGCAGGTGGTTTTCAGACACACATATAAATTATTTTGCAGATACAGGTACTGTATGTAGTACACGTTTTTCAGCAATAATGATGGGCTGGACATCACTGGATAAGATACAAGAAGACCACCATTTTTATTCTGAAATGAAATCAATAAAACCAATTCAGAATGCAACCAGTAGGGAGAGAAGCAGAATCCATGTGCAAGGTAGACAACAGCAATCCCTGGACCCTGCCCACTGATATTAGACATACTGAACATGCAGATTCATCTGACATATGTAGCCTTGTTGTGTTTAGGGAGTATATCTGATGGAGCATATTATCCAAAGATCAACATCGGCCCAACCCACCAGAACATCACAGTCCTATGGCCTCTGGATTGCCACCCCCTGGGAGGCGTGTATACCGTCCACCAGGAACTGCGGCTTCTTTGTGGCTGGTCCCACATTGTGGAACCATCTCTTGAGTGACATTAGGACTGCGGAGTCCCTCCCAGCATTTAAGAAGTTACTAAAAACCTGTCTCTAAATGACTGTGTTAGGCAATCAAAGGGATTGACTTATTCTTTGAGTAGGGATTTGAGTTTTCATGTCCTCCCATTTTTCTTTTGCCATTTTGATTTAGTATTATCATTCTGACTATTTGTTAGTTTTTCTGTTAAGTTTTTCTTTTTTTAATTTTGGGTCCCGCTCTTGGTTGTTCATGATTTTTATGTTCATTTTTGGAACCAATTATTATTCCTTTGAACTCTGTATTGTGGAATATTACACTTGTTAACCGCCTTGAGTTCCCTTTTGGGGAAAATCTAGCAGTATATAAATATAAATATAAACATAAATATAAATAAATAAATAAATTTAATCTGTGACTGCTGCCATCCTGGCCAAAGCTGGAGAATAAAGCTGGGGAACACTATCCCAAAAGCTGCCTAATCTTAGAAGACAGCCCATTTATGTTGTTGACTAATCAACAACAAAAAATTCTTACTAGTTTTGCACTTTACCAGCACAGCCTCCTCCTTCTGTGAAGGCTCCATGACACAGTTGTTAAAATGCAGTACTACTGTGGCCAAGCCTCTCCTCTGAACCTGAGTTCAAAACCAATGGTTTCAGATAGCCAGCCCAAAGTTGATCCAACCTTCCAGCCTTCCAAAGTTGATATAATGAGTACCCAGCTGGCTGGGGAAGGGAGCAAAGTGTTTCTTGTAAACTACCCAGAGAATGCTCTGGCATGATGGTGGTATATCAGTTAAAATAATAATTAAAAAAAAAAGAACAAATTTCATTTGCTCCATATTCCAGTATATCTACTTAAAATCTTTAAAGTTTTCAATAATAAGTGAAACAGCCACCTCCTGCCACCACCACCCCGCCCGCTTCCTTTTCAAACTGTTTAGTTGCTTGCATAATTGATATAATGTAGAGGAAGGGCCCATTTCTTTGACCTTTCTGACTGTGTCCAGTTCTGTCTGTCAATGTAAGGCACAGATCAGTAAATCTTAACTCAGGTCAACGAAGGACCAAAAGTGTTCTGCTCCAATCAGTGTTCTCCACTGATATTCTTCCCATGTTTCGGTACTGAAGTCACGTATCACCAGGCCAAACCCCAGTAGTGCAACTGTTTTTTTCCTATTTATACATGTTACTTAGAGACATCTGCTAAGGAGACATTATTACAAGTTGGGGAATGACCCCATTCTTGGCAAAGTCCCAACATTTTATTTTACTTTAAAAAGTGTAAAATGCGATATAGCCAGTTGTTATAATTATGATTGGCAAGCAGATGAAGCAAAATTGCTACTTGTCAATCTGCAGAAGTATATCAGATAACAGGTTATCAGTTATTGCTAACACAATTAATGTCATCTCTGGAACTGCAGGCAAAGGAAACATCTGAGAATATGGGGCAAATAAGGAGAGGAAGAGATTCAGTCAGATTAGGAAAAAAGGGTATGGTAACAACCTAGAAATATTCAGATGATGCTTCATGGTATTTATTGATTTTATCAGTTTACTGCTTTCTGCAGCTCAGATGAAAAGAGAAAACGGCTGTGTTCAGGAACTAGAGGGAAGAATGTGGCAGTAGGTATGGGCTTGGAGTTTTGATTCAGTGTGTGAAAGAAATGAGATTCATCACTGAAAAGCTGCATACCAACATTGTTTCAATGTCCTCACCTCCTTTATACTTTAGGCTGGATGGCCATCAATGTTCTCACATCCTTTAGACTGGATGGTCATCTGTCGGGAGTCCTGTGATGGGGGTTCCTGCATGCCAGGTGGTTGGATTGGATGGCCTTTTGGTAGAGATGGGCAAAAAACGAAGTTTGAATTCATTTTGTTATTTGTTATTAATTTTGTTATCTAATGAAACAAATAACGAATCAACCCAACAAAGAAAAATGAAACAAAACAAAGCAGAAATTTCCATTTCATTGGCTTCATTTTTTGTTACCCCTCCTACCTTGTCCTTGCCGCAGTCTTCTGGTCTTGGAACTCAGTGGGGGAAGGTAGGCCTGTAGAGACTGGGGACTTTTAAAACCAAATAAATAAATAAAAAATCCAAAAATAAAAATAAAAAAGGGAGCACCGACCCGGTCCCAGGGGCTGCATGGTCGGCGCTCAAGGGGGGAAAAAAACAAAAGAATTGCCAATCTGGCCCCAGGAACCACACAGATGGTGCTTTAAAACAAACAAATAAATACAAATAAATAAAAAGGAGCACCAACCTAGCCCCAGGGCTGTGTAGGTGGTGCTTTAAAATCAAGAAAAAAAATTAAAAAGGCCTAACCCAGCCCCAGGAGCCGCACAGGTGCTTTAAAACAAACAAACAAAAAAACAAAAATAAAAAAGAGCACCGAATCGGCCCCAGGAATGCGCAGTCGGCACTGTAAAACAAAGAAAAAAATAAAAAATAAAATGAGCACTGACCTGGCACCTGGGACTGCGCAGTCGGTGCTCATAAATAAATAAATAAATAAATAGGTGCTGGCACTGAGCCAGCACCTCAAAAAGACCCTACCGCTGCCGCTGCTGCTGCCACCACTGCCCACTAAGTCGGACCCAAACCAGTTTAGCTTGGTTCAGTTTTTTTAAAAAAAAATTGTACAAACCCAGACAGAACCAAACCAAGGGTGGGCCCAAAACAGAAGAACCTGAACCATCGGTTTTCTGTTTCATGCCCACCTGTACCCTTGAGGTCTCTTCCAACTCTATGATTCTATGATTCACTGTCTAAGATTTTCCTTGTAATGTTATATGCTTGAAAATAGTGATCCCAGGCAGCTAGCAGCACGGAAATTACAGTAGAGCTTCCTCAAGCAATTTTAGAGGACCCTTTTGAAATTTGGAAAAGTTAGGGTTCCTTGGGGCATTATTATTAAACTCCAAAAGGTGGGGATAGTTAATTGAATAAGTGTCTTCGGTGCACTTTACCATAAAGAGGAGAAGCTGTAAATTAACACTATAATTGGTAAAGCATGCTGAAGACACTCATTCGATTAAGTACCCCCACCCCTTTTCAAGTTTAATATCTCTGCCCCCAGAAACCCCAAACTTTAAAAAAACAAACAAATTAAAATTACTGAACTCAGGCATGTGAATGGTAGGCTTGGTTCCCAAGCAATTTTAGGGAACCCCTTGACATTTGGAATGTTTAGGTTGTCAGGAAATGGAGTTATTAAGCTCCAAAGGAGGTATGGGGGTACTTAATTGAAGGGGTGTGTCTGGTGTGTTTTACCAATTATACGGTTAATTTATAGCTTCCCCTCAGTGCCCTGATCCACACTCCTTCCATTAAGTACCCCCACAGCCCATTTGGAGCTTAATAACTCTCTTCTCTGAAACCCATAACTTTCAAAATTTCAAGGGGTTACAGTGGTTTTCATGCAGCTAGATGCCTGGGATCAGTATTTTCAAATACGTTTAAATTACAAATATTTTTTCATGGGGGGCACCCCTTTGGAGTTGAATAATTTGGTTCTCTGTACTCCAAACATCTCTAAATTAGGGGTGCTTAAAGGGGAGAGCTTGAGGAAGCTCCTGTAATTTCCATGCTATCTGAGATCACTATTTTCAAGCACATAACATTGCACTTAGAAATGTTTTTTTCCAGGGGAGACCCCCCCTTTGACGCAGAATAACTCATCCCCTGAACACCAAATCTCTCCAAATTTGGAAGACTTAAAGGGGTGAGTCCAATGAAGGTACCCAGCAAATGTGGTGTCTCTAGGACACACATCTTCATTCAGGGGACCCATTTTATTGAGTAACGAATCAGTTCATTACTGGTACATTCCATACAGATCTTTAAAAAAAACATTTTTAACAAAATGAAACAAATAATGGAGGAACAAAATGAAATGGAATGAATCTCAGTTTTTCCATTTTGTACTCATCCCTATCAGAGACATCACTTTGCTGACAAAGGTCTGGATAGTCAAAGCTATGGTTTTTCTAGTTGTGATGTATGGAAGTGAGAGCTGAGTCATAAAGAAGGCTGATCACTACATAATTGATGCTTTTGTGCTGTGGTGCTGAAGAAGACTCTTGAGAGTCCCCTGGACTGCAAAGAGATCAAACCTATCCATCCTGAAAGAAATCAACCCTGAATGTTCACTGGAAGGACAGATTTTGAAGCAGAGGCTCCAATACTTTGGCCACCTCATGAGGAGAGAATATTCCTTGGAAAAGTCCCTGATGTTGGGAAAGATTGAAGACAAAAGGAAAGGGGGATGACAGAGAATGAGATGGTTGGACAGTGTCATCGATGCAACCCATATGGATTTAACCAAACTCTGGGACACAGTGGAAGACAGGAAGGCATGGTGTGCTCTGGTCCATGGGGCTACAAAGAGTCAGACACAACTGAACCACTGAAAAATAACAACAAATAGTGCACCTTTGGTCTCAAAAAAGGTAAAGGTTCCCCTGGCACATGTGTGCTAGTCATGTCAACTCTAGAGGCGATGCTCCATATTCAAGCCAAAGAGCCAGTGTTTTGCAAGTCCATGACCACATGGCCAGCATGGCTGCAAGGAAACACTGGTCTTAGATGAATATTTATTTGCAAGGGGTTGTAAAACTATACTGTGTTCTCCTGATCTAAATCCTGCTTGCTCATCTTCTAAAAGATTTTGCTCTTCCATCTAGCTTTGTGATTTCTCAAAAAGATGATAGTGTGAGAAGGAGAGAGAAGAAGAGAGAGTGGTGGGTCCATCCACTGAAGACAACCAGGGAAAAGTAGAGGATGTGATAGTAAGAAAGGAGATAGAAGAAAAGAAGAGAGAAGACCTGACGGAGGAAAGACCAGGGAAAATATTATTTGATAATGAGGACATTAAAGATAGTCAAAAGAAGAAGGAGTTCACAGATAGGGAAAGCAGACCATTCTCAGAGAAGGATTTATGGCGGTGGTAAGGAAGGCTATGGCATGGGAGTTATTGAAGGGAGAATTAAAGGAAGTGGCCAAAGAGATTAGGAACAAGGGAATACAAACAGAGGCAGCCATGGAGATGGGAAAGCAAGTCAAAGACTAAGGAATACAAGTGGAAGAGTGGAGGTGTCAAGGGAAGCATGTATGGGTGCAGGCGAACATGGAGATCAAGAAGGAGACGGGAACAATAGGAGTACAAGTAGGAGAAACAGATGATAGGTTTGTGGTAGGGAGAAGATGGCATGTGGGGATACAGGTAAAGATGGAAAAGGAAAAGATAGGCAGAGACGTAGGGACTCAAGTAGAGAGCCGTGTGAGCAGGGTTCTATTTAAAGAGACAGGTGGACAGGTGGGAGGGCGCGAGACAGGAGAGTGGTTGGAGAAGAGGGGCATGAGATTGGAGCGCGCGACACAGACGGTTGGGAGAACTAGGTTGGTGACAGAAAAAAGGGATTCAGACGGAGGTAGAGATTAAACAGAAGATGGATGTGGGACTCACGCTCCCAACCCCCGTGGTACCTCCTATTTATATCTCGGGGATGGTGTCTAAGGCAAGAGGTTTCAAGGGAGCTTCAAATCAATCTAACCTGCCTAGATGGATCCCTGGATGGAGTTGGGGTCCTCGGTCTATGGTTCAGCATCATTGCTGCAAGAGCAAGTGTGCCAGACCACTGATAGTCCAAGCTTCAGCCCCCCACAAGTAAAGAATAACCCGTTCTTGAAAAATGTCTCTACAATTAATGCTTCTGTTAATCCCAGTTGTGAAATCCCTGTTTTAACCCC